>CM046876.1:160492375-161092375 GCA_025667525.1 Glebionis coronaria
ACTTACACACAAGGTAATGTCATGGCATACAAGCAACATACAAACCTTAAACACCCTATTATCCAACAATGAACAAGATTTCAAGCACAAATTATCACAAAAACCAACCCCTAGTGTAGTTTACTGATTATGCTTATGTTTATCAATATTTTAGCATGCAATGTGTTCTAAACTTGACTAAACTGAAAAATAGACCAACTTATAACCTAATGACAAGCAAATGAGTGATTGCAACAAGATTTAACTCACAAATTTCCCAAGAAACTCAGATAAATATGCAAATCCAAACACCCCTTAAACTGACTGAAATCAAAAATTAACAAAGCAATCCTACTCAAATCTAATTCAAACTGAATTTAAACAATCCTAACATGCATATAATAACCTAATAACTCAAATCAAACCAACAATCATGCAATAAGACAACTTTCATGCAATTTTCACAAAATCACACAAAACACCAAATTTCTGAAAACTAAAATAGGATCAAGGGTTGTACCTTAAGGGTCCTACATCCAGGACCCTTAGTGGTTGAAAAACCACCTCCCTATAGGTTGGGGCCTATGCTGAACTTTGCTGATGGGCTTATGAGGATTTACTTAACAAAATGGGTAAAAATTGTTTCTCTTTGAACCTGCTAAGAGAGAAAAGGAAAAAGCTGTGTAAAAAGCTTAAGGCTTGCTCCTAGCTTATAGATTAAGCTAGAAGAGAGCTTTAGCTTGTGGGTAAAGATATGATAAGCTAAAAAGGACCAAACAGATGGACTTTTCAAGCTTGGGTACCCACTACACCAGAACAAGCCATGGTGTCTTGGACATACCCAAACTCAAACTCCATCAAAGTAATACACTTAATCACCATAGTATCAGGTTTGTATGAAAATTAAAGATATAAGAAAACTTTGAAAAAGAAACAGAAACTTTGAAACTTAAAAACTTTTGCTGAAAATTAAACCAAACTCAAACAATGAACTTAAATCAACATAAATGTAAAGGGAACTCAATATTTCTCATCAACAAACTCAATACCATTTATATTACTTCATAAACTGGATTTACAAGGTTTTTGAAAAAGGAGAAAAATCAAGAACAGGAAAATGCTAAGTCCTATGTGCCTTTATATAGGCTTACACTTGTGATTCTAGAACTGAATAGAGACTAAAACCCTAACACTTGAATTGCCAACTTTGCCCTTGGAGAATATTTGAAGATGCCATGTTGATGCCATTTTTTGAATTTGTCAAGAGATCATGTGATGATTCTTGGACGTATTTGAGATGCCAGTGATGTAGAAACAATCTAGGACGTCCATTTTGCCTTTGGGAGCACGAACAATGCTTGATTGGCTGTCTTCTTTGTCTTGGAGCCAAAATGTGGGGCAGGGGAGGGTGGCACAAGCATGTGGGGTGATGGTGATGGGGGTTTAAGGATGGTTTTAGGTTTAGATGATGTTTAATCAAGGATCTGGAAATAATTACCCAAAAACCCTTTGGTTTGATCATTGTTCTTCCTGGAAATATTTAGGGTTTAAGGGTGGATTAGGGACAGGTTTAATCCAGTTTGGGGGTTTAATTATTTAAATTTTGTGTTTGGAGGGAAGGGTTAAACTGATTAATTAAATCAGTTATTGTGAGTGGAGAGGTGACGTGGTGAAGGGGTGGTTTGTGATTGGTTGATGGGTGTGAGTGGGTGAGGTGTCAGCTTGTGAGTGGAGGGGATAGCTTAGGTTGTCTGGCAGGTTTGGTCCTTCACTTTTCATACTTTGTGCATGTTGTATTAAATGGCTATCAACGCCCATTTAACACATATCAACTTTTGAACATTGGCAGTTTTGGCACAACAAGTTTTGAAACTTGTTTTAAGGACTATAAGTGTAATTTTGGCAATCTTCAAGGGCTGTTTTTGACATGTCTTCATACTTCAAGGTCTTGACTTGTTTGTTGACTTCTTGGAGGACCATTATTGACAATTTAGTTTTGTTGAGGGACTAAATTTGCCAATTCTTCAAAGTCAAGGGTCCTTTTTGTAATTTTGACATACTTTAGGGACCAAACTTGTAATTATGAAGATACAAGGGTATAAAGTGTCAATTATTCAAACTTGGAGGACCAATCTTCAATATTCTTCAAATCTTCAAGGGTTGACTTTGGAAAATTCTTCATTAGGGCTTGGTTCATTGTGCGGCTTCGTTTCCCGTGTTCGTTTTTGAATGATTCTTGTGATCTTTTGTCATTTTCTCAATATCCGTACCTAAAATACACAAGCAACAAACACAAACATATATTTGGGTATTTTGATGATATTTAATGCATTTTAAGCCCAATTTGGACGATGAGACTATGTATAAAAGCAGTCTCATCACTCCCCCATACTAAACCATTGTCGTGCCCTCACGCAATGCTAGAATAAAGTATCATAGCATCTCCAAAATCCATTTTTATTCACTTTATTGGAATGATAAACTAGCTACACTACTACTATTACTACTACTTGTGTTTTAGACATAATGTATGATTTTCATCGCAAAATGGGACGTTTAGGTTCATAGAATAAGAACACGTGAATGCTTCGTTAGAAATAATTTCATCGTCCTCGATTTTCACTTTAATTCCATGCCAAGCGTGCAACGAGATAATTGTCATTATAAGTTAGTAATGCTAACACTACTCATATGCCCTAATCACGTACTTATCCTCCCATTATTCCTAAGTTGTATCTCTTATATTTTATTTTGTCTTGAATGTTTCACGAGGATACATTTTTTACTTATGCGATAATAGAGATTTAGGTCTAAAAATAGAGTCCTAACGGTGTAACTAAGACCATCAAATCAATAACCCCTCCTAATAGACAACGATGTTAAAAAATTAAGTTGACAAGAAGAAACGATAAACACGGTTTTATAACGGTTTTGAACATGAGACTTATTACCAAGACTTTTATACGCCCCCTAACGGAAGGGCCTTATTATCTTTGGTTTACCTCCATCTTTTATTCAACTTCGCCATGAAGCTTTTATTATGACTTCGGTCTTGCCTTGCCTTTTATTATCCGCCTCATCGGTGGTTTTATTAGCCAAAGACGTATATCCTCACGCTAAAGCGGATTTTGGATCTTTAAAGCTTCGAAGATTAAGGCTTGATTCACTTTCAATTTTGCATAGATTTTTCGGCCTTGTGGGGCTTCAAATTGTTTGCTAGATTTAGGTGAGCACTTGAAATCTTATTATTGGGTGAAGCTTTCGATTATTGGGGTGCCAATACTTCAAAACCGTGACGCTGGCGATACCTTAATGTCTTCCCAATTTAATTACACGGAAGCTACTAGAAACCCAACAATCCTAACTAAACCGCTAAGTCAATATTTATTAAGCAAAAAAAATATTTACATGCGAAGGGAGAATAAGCAAACAACGAGAACACATGAGTTTTTGAAAGAATACGAGTACTCTACGTTTAGCATAGTAACTTATAATTAACTCTATCATTTCTCGTCCTCATTTAAGAGACTTAGCCTAATGTGTAGTTAAGGAATCAAAGCTAAGTGCTCAACACGCACGATCGAGTCAAAAATTACTCTTATTCTCGCCATCGGAAAACCTACATTCGTGTCTTCAAACACTTATAAAACATGAGAAAAATTTAAAATTTGGCCATTTTTAGCCTTATTTGCAACAAAACGATAACAAAAAGATGAAATTTTAGAAAGCGTGAAGGTTTGGCAAGGCAAGTATCTATTCACCCCCCCCATACTAAAGTTAAACATTGTCCTCAATGTTTCGAGTCTAGGGGTGCACACACCCCCATACTAGAGACGTAGTCGAATGCCTAATCTAGCATGGAAAGGGTGTAACCGTTAAGTAATAGCCGTTTATGAAGTGTGCTAAAAACCTAAGGTTAGAACATCAAAAGGATATATCATGGATATTGAGAAATGTCTCCAAAGCAAACGGTCGAGTGCTCCCATAAACGAACACGAGAGGCTCCAATCGTGAAGATCATGATCTAAAGTACACAATTCACAAACAACCACGGAACAAAGGTTGGAAGGGCACAAATCCCCACACGTAAGCTACATTAGAAAGCGATAATATGTACATAGGATAAGCATGGGACTCCCCCACGAGGCACCTCGTTTTTGATTACCGAGTCATGAGCTCGACTCGATCCCCTCAATACTAATTATCATTGGGGAAGGTGACTTGGTCGAGGTAGTTCAAGGATGGAACTTCCCCGCCAAAGTAGTGCTTCAACCTATGTCCATTCACCTTGAAGTTAGGACCATCATCTTGAGCTAGCTCGATGGTCCCATACGGAAATACTTGAGTCACGGTGAATGGACCGGACCAACGGGATTTCAACTTACCGGAAAAGATTTTCAATCTTGAATTAAAAAGCAAAGCTTGATCCCCAATGTTAAAAACCCGGTTTTTAATTTTAGAATCATGCAACTTTTTAGTTTTCTCTTTATAAATCAATGAATTTTCATAAGCAATATCCCTTAATTCATCCAATTCATTCAATTGAATTTTCCGGTGTTTTCCCGCGGTCTCCATATCATCATTACAATGCTTTAGGGCCCAATAAGCCTTGTGTTCTAATTCGATAGGCAAATGACAATTCTTTCCATACACAAGCTTATAGGGAGTGCACCCAATGGGCGTCTTATGAGCGGTCCTAAAGGCCCATAAAGCATCGTCTAACTTATCCGACCATGATTGTCGGTTTTCCCCTACGGATCTCTCCAAGATCCTCTTTAAAGCTCGGTTTGAAACCTCGACCTGCCCACTCGTTTGTGGGTGATAAGCCGTAGAAAGACTATGTGTAACCCCATATTTCCTTAGAACCCTTTCAAATTGGTCGTTACAAAAATGGGTTCCACGATCGCTTATGATAGCACGAGGGGTTCCAAACCGAGAAAACAATTGCTTCAAAAACTTGACTACCACACGAGCATCATTGGTGGGCAAGGCCTTGGCCTCCACCCACTTAGAAAGGTAGTCAACCGCAACGAGAATGTACTTATTACCACGAGATGATGGGGACGGCCCCATAAAGTCTATACCCCAAATGTCAAAGATCTCACATACTTGAATGATATTTTGTGGCATTTCATCTTTTTGTGAGGCTTTTCCTTGTCGTTGGCATGCATCACACGACTTCACAAGATCTTGTGCATCTCGGTAAATAGTAGGCCAAAAGAAGCCGGCATCAAACACCTTCTTAGCCGTGAGATTAGCACCGTGGTGACCACCCGTGGGTCCCTCATGGCAAGCTCTAAGGATGTTAGACGCTTCGGTGCCAAATACACAACGTCGGATGATTTGATCCGCACACGTTCGAAACAAGTAAGGGTCGTTCCAAAAGTAGAACTTGACATCACGAAAGAATTTTCGTTTTTGTTGAGTCGTCATACCCTTAATGATGAAGTTACCCGCATGGTAATTTGCAAAATCCGCAAACCATGGGGTGGAAGAATCAAGCTTAGAATTCACTACACCAAGTGTCTCGAGCGGAAATGTTTCGGTGATTTCCTTGGGCTCGTAAATACTTTGGTGAGGATCTTCCAAACGAGAGAGATGATCGGCCGCTAGATTCTCGGCTCCTTTTTTGTCAACGATGGTGTGATCAAATTCTTGAAGGAGGAGAATCCAACGAAGTAATCTCGGCTTAGCATCTTGCTTTGCCATGAGATACTTAATAGCCGAATGGTCCGTATACACTATGCATTTTGTCAAGACGAGATAAGGTCGAAATTTCTCAAATGCATACACCACGGCAAGGAACTACTTTTCCGTTGTAGTGTATTTAAGTTGAGCCTCGGTCATCGTCTTGCTAGCATAGTGAATAGGCAAGAAGTGCTTATCATGACGTTGCCCCAAAATGGCTCCAATAGCGTAATCACTTGCATCACACATAAGTTCGAAGGGGAGGTTCCAATTGGGAGCAACAAGAATGGGAGCTTCGGTAAGTTTCCTCTTAAGGATCTCAAAGGCTCGTACACAATCTTCATCAAAGACAAAGCGTGCCTCTTTTCAAGAAGATGTGTAATGGGTCGAGAAATCTTCGAGAAATCCTTGATGAATCGTCGATAAAAGCCCGCGTGGCCTAGGAAACTCCTAACTCCCTTAACGGTTTTGGGATGAGGTAATTTGGCGATGACGTCTACCTTAGCTTGATCTACCTTAATCCCCGCTTTCGAGACCTTGTGCCCTAAGACGATTCCACTTTTAACCATAAAATGACATTTTTCCCAATTGAGCACAAGGTTGGTTTCCTCACAACGTTTTAACATTCTCTCTAGATTCGACAAACACGAAGTGAAAGAATCACCAAACACGGAAAAGTCATCCATGAAGACTTCCATCGTCTTCTCGATCATATCATGAAAAATAGCCATCATGCATCGTTGAAAAGTTCCCGGTGCATTACAAAGTCCGAATGGCATTCTACGATAGGCAAACGTTCCATATGGACACGTAAACGTAGTTTTTTCTTGATCACGAGGATCGATGGGAATTTGGAAGTAACCGAAAAAACCATCTAGAAAGCAATAGAAATCGTTTCCCGCAAGACGCTCCAACATTTGGTCCATGAAGGGCAAGGGAAAATGGTCTTTTCGAGTGGCTTCATTTAACTTACGATAGTCAATGCACACTCTCCATCCGGTCACGGGTCTAGTGGGAATCAACTCGTTGGCATCGTTTGGCACAACGGTCATTCCTCCCTTTTTAGGGACACAATGAATAGGACTCACCCAAGGGCTATCGGAAATAGGGTAAATCATTCCCGCGTCAAGGAGTTTAAGGACCTCCTTTTTGATGACATCGTGAATTTTGGGGTTCACCCTCCTTTGACTTTGGATTGTTGGCTTGAAATCCTCCTCCATTAAGATTTTGTGGGTACAAAACTTCGGATCGATTCCCTTAATGTCGGATAACTTCCACGTAATCGCCCCTTTGTGGTCCTTAAGAACATCGACAAGTGCGGTTTTTTCATCATTCGAAAGATCCTTCGCAATAATAACCGGCAATTTGTCGTCCTCCTCCAAATAGACATATTCGAGGTGAGGAGGTAAATCTTTCAACTCGAGGATAGGTGGTTCCTCAAGTGAAGATTTGGGCTCGATACTCATAACCTCCTCGGGTGGAGGAAATGGGAAATCGTTGAGAAAATCATTGATAATCGAGAAGTCCTCATCGTTGTCGAGGTCTTCGTCACAAGTACGTGGAACATTACATTCTTCCAACGTAAAACCACCACCTTCAAATGGAGTGAAGGTTGGTGTCGAATTATCAAGAATTGGATCTAACATAGTGGGATTGCCACTAGTTTCTTCATCACCAAACCCTAAAACTTCTTGTGAAAATTCCTCGCAAACCACGTCGATCATATCAACGAGGTTTATGGTAGCAACGGAATAAACATGAGAAAGTTGAGAATTTTGAGTTGCGTTTATAACAAGTTCCTCGTCGTTGAAACGTAAGGTGATCTTTCTAGCATGCACATCAATTAAAGCCATAGACGTATCTAAAAACGAACGACCTAAAATAAGAGGAACTTGAGGATCCGTGGGGATATCAACAACAATAAAGTCTACGGGATAGTAGAACTTCCCCACTTTCACAAAAACGTCTTCCGCCAAACCACAAGCAAGAATCGTGGAATGGTCGGCCAACTCAATAGACATTCATGAAGGAGTAAGATTAGGAAGATTGAGCGACTTGAAGATTGCAAGTGGCATCAAGTTAATGCTAGCACCAAGATCGGCCAAGGCATAGCATTCTTCCATATCTTGAATTGCACAAGGGATCAAAAATTTACCGGGATCACCGACTTTTTGAGGTATGCGATTAAGATAAACCGACGAACAACTAGACATTTGGTGCAATTTTTCCTTGTTGTTCAACATACTCTTAAAGTTAGCGGCAAATCGAGGCATCATGACCAAAGCATCGGCGAAACTCACATTAAGGTGCAACTCACGAAACATTTTCATAAAAAGCTCAAATTGGTAGTTGTCGCGCTCTTGTCGTTTCTCCTTCCTAAGTCTCGATGGGTAAGGCAAGGGTGGTGTGGGTTGGGGCATAGGCATAGCCTTTGGAATCTCGGGTTCCAATATGGGTGATGGGTCAACCGTAGGTGTGGCATGAGCGGTACTTTGTGGGCTTGAAATATGCTCCTTTTCGACCACCACCTCAGGTTCTTCCTCAATTTACTCCACCGTTGGAGTAATTGGTTGAGGAGTCGGTTCTTTAAGTGTCTTACCACTACGTGTGGTAATCACTTTCATCTCTCCCTTCGGGTTTGAAACGGTGTTACTAGGTAGACCACTCGAAGTAGAGGCTTTGTTTCCCATGACGGCTTCTAAAATTGCATTAAGCTTAGCATCGTGACTATTAAACTTCAAATCTTGACTAGCGGCTTTTTGGTCAATTTTTTGTTCAAGCCTAGCATGACTTTGCTCTATCTTGTTGTTTTGACCTCGAATTTGATTAGCAAAATCATTTTTCAACTCATTTCTCATGTTAAGATTTTCTTTCACAAAATTAGCCAACTCCTTAGTTTTTTTAGCCGTGTCCCTAGCTTGACTAGCCAATTGCTCTTGAATGTTTTCCAAAATCTTATCATTTGCCGTGGCGTAATTCAAAAAGTCCATTGGAAGTTCTTTTGTGTAAACATTTTGAAGACCTTGACTTGTGTTTTGAAAATTACGGTTTTGATTTTGATTTTGCAATTGGCTACTAGTTCCTTGATTCCCATAGTTGTTATTACCCTTAAAATTGTTCCTTTGATTGCTTTGGTAACCAACTTGATTGTTTCGATAATTGTTAGCATTTTGATTTGGTGGAAAACCCGGTGGAGTCAGTTGATTAGTGCGAGGAACTTGACCGTTTTGGTTATAAGTTCCCGCGGCCGCGAAGGCACTCGAAGTGTTACCACCGTTGGTAATGCACTCGGAATAATCGTGAGCTCCACCACAATACATACAAGAAACCTCAACCGCTTTAATCGTAGCGGGAGCGGGTTGTTCACCAACTTTAAACTCAATTAACAATCCTTTCAACTTATCAAAAATTTTGTTCTCCAAATTAGCCTCGATTTGGCAAGCATCAACGGTGTGTGACAATGAAGGCGAAGACGAAGACGAAGTCTTACGAACACTTGACGTGCTACGAGGACTATACACCTTAGACCTATTCTCAATGATTAACAAGGCTTCCTCGACCGTTTACACAAAAAATTACCACCTGCGGCGGCATTAAGATAATCACGCTCATGATCGTTCAAGCCATTGTAAAATGTGTCAATTTGATGCAAGTCGGAAAAACCATGATGAGGACATTCGTGCAACATTTCCTTAAACCTATTCCAAGCCGTTGAAAAACTCTCATTATACTCTTGTGAAAACTTTGAAATCTCGTTTTTCAAGTGCGTAGTCTTAGAGGGCGGAAAAAATTGGTTCACGAATTTTGAAACGAGATCCTTCCACGTCAATATAGAATTGGGTGGCTCTTTCTCTAACCAAATTTTTGCGGGCCCCGCTAAGGAATACGGAAAAAGCATCATCTTAATCGAGTCGTTTGAGACGTCCTTAAACTTGCAAGTGGCGGTGAGACGATTAAATTGGCGAATGTGGTTATGAGGGTTGTCCTTTTCGTCACCTCGAAACTTGTTGTTTTGAATCATGGACAATAAACCCGTCTTAACCTCAAAATTCTCCGCAAGGATAGCGGGAATCACAATCGCTTCTCCATAACCCTCGGTGGGTGCTTGAAGCAACTCCATCATAGTTCGATTAGCCATGGGTGCTTCTTTCACTACAATGGGTTCGTCAATAGGAGACTCCTCACTAGTAGGAGTGATTGATTTGTTTCTTCGTTTACGAGCACGTCTTGCTTTAGAGCGAGTTTGCATAAACGTCGCGTACAACGAGAAGCCGAGCAAAGAAGATTCTTTTTGGTGTTTTTACTTTTTCAATTTTTTTTGTGGTTTTTGATTGTTTTTACTTTTTTGGATTTTTGGAATGTATTAGTAGACCAAAATCTACAAATCTCCTCCTTAATCAAATCTCTCGATTAAAGAAGCCTCAAGGAATGAAAACGATCACGTGAAGTGAACGCCTTCGATGACTTTAGAACGATGGTGGAACACCAAGTCGTTCAAGAGGGTTTAATCAAATGAAACCAAGAAAATATATATGATACTTAGTAATACTTTGGGCGGCAAAACCCTCGATTAGCTTTCAAAATCAAAATACGCACAAGCAAGCGGAGGAAACGAGGCGGTGCGAAGCACTTAAGAGCCTTTTTCCTTTAGGTCGTGAAATACAACCGCCTTATACCCACCTTATAGTTTGTATTTCTCAAAATCAAGCTTCACGAAAGTATTTATCTATTTTTGCCTTTTTCTTTGGTTTGAGATTTGAATACAATGATTGGGTAATGACCTCCCAAGTCAAGGTTGTGATTTCTCACGTATTTGGAGTACTTGTAAATTTATTGTTCTACGTATACAATATAGTAATAGTATTCACAAAAAACGAAAAACCGATAATACGTATTAGTAGAGTGCTACTAATACAAATACTAATTATGGATAATATAAAAACAACAATGGTTCAACCAAAACACAACACGCCTCCCCGGCAGCGGCGCCAAAATGATGTTGGAGTTTCTACCACCCTTTAGGAAAAGAGCAATAAATAGGGCAAGTGTGCATGACGATTTAGGAAAACCGTGTGTGAATGACCCTAAGTGAGTTCGTTCTCGAGGAGGCAAGTGCGTTGTGTTAAGAGTTGATTAATGTTTGTGATTATATGATTGAGAAAGAAATGGGATTAGAAGAGAAAGACGGTTACAAAGACGAATTAAACTACGACGAAAAAGGCGAACACGTAAAACCGTAAATAGTGCCAAAATTAAAATTTTAACCTAAAAATTCCTAAAAATTTCTAAAAATCCCCAATAATATTCTAAGAGTTTACAAAAAATCCAAACTTGCTAAAACCTTTTAATTAATTAGATAATGACTTTTTAATGCTAATTAAAGCCCTAAAAATCACTTTTAATTATTAAAAAGCCTTAAACAAGATCTAATAGTTTGTAAACCTCAAAATATCCTAATTAAGCTAAAAACTATTTTTAAAAATTTTAAAACCAAATTAAACTATTTTTAAACACTTAAAAACTTATTAAAATCAATTAAATCTTAAATTAATTCTAGAAATTAAATGAAAAGTCCTAAAAATATTTGGAAAGTGACAAAACTCCTAATTAAGTGTCCTTAACCTAGGAAAAATGTAAAAACTAAAAAAAATAAAACATTAATTTTTAATAATAAAATAATATTAAAATATTCAAAAAAATAAAAAGTTCACTAAATAATTCTAAAAAAATTACCAAAAATACTAAATAATGTAACTAAAACAAAAATGCAATCCAAATTTTCTGAAACCTATTTAATAATTTTATATTAAATTTTAAAGTTGCTTAAAAACCCTAAAATCCTATAAAATCAAAAATAAGCTAAATTGAAAACCTAAATAGCTGTAAACCTCAAAAATATGATTATAAACCTAAAAACTATTTTTCCAGATTTTTAAATTACTTTTTTCTATTTTTTAATGACTTTTTAAAATTAAAACTTAAAATAATCCTAAAAAATTAATTAATAAAGGGAAAAATCTACTTTTTGCTCAGAAAAGTCAACAACCCTAATATAAACTTAAGAAAAATGTTAAACAGGAAAAAGCTTAAGGAAATAAGCTAGAAACAGCTTATTTAAAAGCTGTTAACCAAATAAGCTATAAAGCAAACACTACTTAAATAGATACTGAAATGAAGACTAAACGTAAAAAGCCATCTGGATCACTGGTTAACACGTTAGTCCTTGGAAAGCAAGGTCGCGTGTTCGAGCCCAGGCAAGGTGAGCTTTTTACAAAGTTTTTCATTTTTTTTACTTTTGAAACACAAACCAGTGACCTTTTAACTCACAAAAACACAATCACAATTCAAATTAAACAAGAATTAAGCCCTAAAAATCCAAAAATGTGCCCAGGTTTGCACTTTCTGATGAACACAAGCACAAGTGTTTCTTCACTTGTGCAAATGTTTGTCAAGAGGTCTTGTGTGACAATCCGTCAATTTATGGTTGATATTTTATTCTCGAATATTATTTAAAAACATTATTTTAATGTTACAATATGAACTCACTTATTTTTCGGAAGAAATTTGGATTTACGTCTTGAAGTAGCGTCGACTACATCTAAACCGGAGGATTCAACGTTACGTGCTTACGTTTACATACACCGTCTTTGGTGACAGTCCGACATTTCAGAAAATAAATTTATCCGTGAATATTATTTAGGAGTTTTAAATTTGTGTTAGTTCATAAACTCACAAATTTACGAGAAGAGATTAGGACTTACGATTTTATTTTAACATCCTTTACGACTAAACCGGAAACCTTAGGATTACGTATTTACGTTTTCGAACTCCGTTTTTGATGAAACAATTTTTATTAGATTCGTTTTGTGCCGTTGATTCATAATTTATAAAAACGTTTTTCGTAAAACGACCCGAGGGCACGCAAATCGAGGAAACTAGAATCGAGGAGTACCCGTAAATAAATGGGGATGAGACAAGTGGGACACTTGTCCCACCCCCAAAACCGGCCAACACTTAGCTACAACACATTATATGAGGTGTCAAAAGTGTTAGCTTAACACTTACATGTGTAAGCTAAGCTTACAAAGAAAGCTTCCACTACATCAAAACAACCTTCACAAAACCATTTCCTCACTTCTCACCATGCAAACAACTTCATTTTCTCCTCCCTCTCTCTAAAAATTCCGTCCCATATTCACCTTCAAAACCCTCATTTGATCAAAATCAACCACAAAATCTCATGTTATTCATATACATGTTGATGCCCTTTTGAAGCCCTATTGATTGGTGCAAGTTATAACATCCAAGGAGGAGTATTCATGGTGTCTTGGGGCTGATTATCCACAAGGTATACCTGAAGAATGGTGTTCTTGAAGATGGTGTTGGCTATGCACAAGTTTCTCCATCAAAATCCATGTTTTGATCAACCTACATCAACTTGGTGGTATAAAGATTGTCCTCCTCATCTTCTTGTTATTTTGATTATGTAAACATGTATTTTACTTCCTATTGTATATGTATATGATGATTATATGATGATAAAAATGTTATGTGGGGATTTGGTGTTGATAAACATGATCAAAAAGGTGAAAAACTATAAAGAACAAGGCTAAAATCTTGCTTAAAAGTGATGGCTGTATAAAACAGTAAAGAAACAGGTCATGGACTGATAAAATGATGAAGTAGAATCCATTTACAGTAAGCTATATGTCTTGTACACATGTGAGAGTTGACCATGCAATGGAATCATTGTAATGAGTGAGATATGATCAAAACAAGTTTAAGATACAAATCTGAGTTCACTGTTTTGGACGATTTATAGAAAATACTTATAAGATGATTCAACAGTAGCTATAGTAGAGTTAAATGTAGCACATATCATGTAGTTTATGTGATAAAAATTTGAGCTTCTATCTCCATGTAGAACTCTAGATATGGCAGTTTTGGTGAAAGTGAAGATAAAAATCAGATTTTGGAAATTAAAGAATAATACTATTATATAAGCACTCAAAATTTAATAGTATAAAATATAAAATAAAAACCCACTAACTTATAGATTTTATTTATATAAGTATGTAAAAGGTTAAATAAGTGTACATTTTATAAAAATGATAACTTGTTAAGTTTTATAAGTTATAAAATTATAAACATGATTTTTACGACTTTTTCGGCTAATACCGTAAAATTAACGTTTTTGTTAAATAAAACTTAGATGGTTGGACCCGTCTAATGTAAACTTTATAAAACTTATATACTGATATATAAACATGTATAACAAGTAAAAACCGATAAAACCCGAACTATAGGACATACGGACGTTAACGGACTAAATTAACGTTATTGGACTAATAATACAACAAAAATGGACTAAAATACTTATGAGCTTATTATTGGGCTTAACCCATTTAGGCCCAACTTGTAAAGTATAGATACTGATAATATAAGTATAACATGGATTAAAACAAGTTAAAGAACTTATAATAAGTTTATTGGACTTAAAACACGTAAATGGGTAAAACTAGTAAGCTAGTATAAAAGTTATCGACATATAACACTAAAAATGAGTAAACGAGAATATGTAAACCCACTTGATCATCATATATATATAATCATCATATGTACACATAATTGTTATTTTTATAAAGTCATTGGACATGAGTCTAAGACGAGTATTATTTGTCTAGGTTTCCGTGATTGAAGCACGCACCGTACGTCCGAATTGCCGATAACCCGTCTTCCCACATCAGCGTGAGTTCATAGCCTCGCACTCTTTTAAATATTTTTATGAAATGTTTTATAAACCCGCGAGGGAGATAACATGTTAGTTTTTATAAAATAGGACACCATTTGTCCCGATTGCTTGTTATTTTGATTTGGACCCGAATGATTGAATGACCCGATTGTATGACCCGATAAATAATTAATGGACCCGATAGATGAAATATAATGGATTATTAAAGTTAGGTTATGTCACTAAAAGTCCCATTAGCATGAATTGTGAACTACCGGGATTTGGTAGACGCTTATGCATTTAATAGTACTATTTGGGGACAATCACCCCAGTTCGCGCCTTGACGGTTGATCCCCGTCGTGCCACATTGATCGGTAAGCAAATTTATGTATGAGAAGATTTCCATAGCGTGACCTTTGTGACGACACGCTACTTTAGATGGGCAAAATTGGTATCGGGTTAGCTACCCGTTGTTGGTTTAGTAAGGTAACAATGTCATGCGGCTTATAATAATCCAAAACTAACGAAATACTACTAGACGCTTCGAATTACGATGTATTGCCTGACTAGCAATACAGGGTCATACTAATGATATTATGTTTGTGTTTTGGTTTTCATAACCATATTCATATAATGGTTTTTATTTGATTTTATACAACGTTATAAGACGTATTGTATGATGTTTTTACGACATTGGCTCGTATAATGATATTTACGGCAAATGCCTATATTATGATTTTCGATAAGGATTTGTATAAAATGACTTTGGCTATTTTATGGCCTATCAAAACAATTTGTACAAAATGATTTTCTGTAATAAATTTATACTGATATTATATTGATGGATTTTATTAAACTCTATGAATTCACTCGGCGTTATCGCTGACCTTTTCTTTTAACATGTTTTGTCTCAGGTACTTGAAGGTAATTCTCGGGAAGACGACAAGAATTCATGGCCCGCACCTAAACAATATTTTCCATTCAAATACTTTGTAAAACTTTGTATGAAATGTAATGACTTGGGACCGATGTAACTTTGATATTTATGAATGGAAATGCTTTATTAATAAACGACGCGATTTTTATGCGTTGTCTATGATGTGAGTAATGTGCTATCCCGTAACACCAACTAGTCTTCCGTTGTATTGAGTTGTATAAATTTGGGGGTGTTACAGTTTGGTACCAGAGCTCTCGTTATAGAGAACGAAAGATTTTTAAAACCAAGGTTTTGAATAAAACATTTCAAAATCTTTTAACTATAAACATTTTTCTAAAAATGTCTAAAAATCTTTTGACTATAACGGTGCTGAAGAATTCCCGAGTTACCGACAAGGCCAGACTGAGAAGTGTTATTTTAATATATATATAACTTGGATTATATATATATATATGATGTAATTTTATTACATGATTGTTTGATGATTATTTTGATATTTATACGAGGTATTTATACGACGTAGATTGTCACAAGTAACCCTAACTCCCCTAGTAAATTAATCGAAGCTATTCTCGTAGGAATTCTAGCTATCCTAGATCTAAACCAAGTTGTGGATGTTTATAATCCCAACAAATGGTTGATATTCGTATAAATGCAGATATTAGTTGATTGTGAAATTGAAAGAAGAATTGGTGAGATTAAATTTGATATTGATGTCATGACGATCTTTCCTTATAGAGTGGAGTTTGACAAAACGTTACCACCTAGAAAGATGTCATCTGACTCGTTGTCATCCAATTGTTAAATTGAAATCGAAAGGGTGAATGTTGCACTTGAGGCTGTCATTGGAACCATTACCCAAAAGCCTCATGCCACTAATACCTTTCCGAGAAGTCTAATTGACTGATCGAGTCATTTCATACTAATGACTCATTTGATAATTGTTGTTGTAAGAGCTAATAGGATTGGAAATTAAGTGTTGATTCATATTGAGATTGTATTGCCTTTACAAGGCCGAAGAATAAGGTTGTAAGTATTGGAGAATGAGGTAGGATATCGAATTGAGTATAAAGTTGGTTGAAACTTGAATAAAGTAAAATTTAACTTATATGGAATATGAGATTGTTAAGAGGAAGTCGTTAAGTTCTTTGATTGAATTATAAGGTTTTAAATGATTGTTGATTCGTGTTAAGGGTTGTTCCTAGGCCATTGTCCACTAACGAGGATGCCCAGTGTCTAAGAAATAAATTGAAGAAATCTTCTTCTGAATTGGGACCGATGGATCTTTCGGGACATGTGGAACACCTAATGACTCTTGTAGATTAGTATTCATTGTGGTATCTTTTAAATATCCCTAACTTAACTGAGATATCAGTTGGTAGGATGAGTTCTAAGAATTGTATGACATAGTGACACATAATGTGTTACGGTACAATTTTGACTTGTTTGTGATTAATGAAAAGACTACCTTTGATTGCTAAATCCTACATGTATCGATGTTATCTATCTTTTATTGCTTCATCCTAATGTTCGCATTAGTGATGCAACCATTGAACAAGTACTCATCTCGATTTGAGTTATGTTGTGGATTATTCTCTTTGTATTCCTGAGAGCCATCGAAGTCATGAACCTCATGATTAATTGGCTAAGCTCATCTCCTATCATATCATAGTTAATTCTTGGTGAACAACTTTTCATCACTCTTCTGCAGATCACTCATTGTTTTTATAAAGTTAAAACGGTATCCTTTGAGAAAATTTAATTTTCACCACAATAAGGATTATTCAAAGTGAGATTTATAAATTATTGATATCAAAATGAAGTTGTTTATGAGACGCTTTGGAAAACTTAATTATTTCCATAACAAAGAAAATCTTTATAAATTTATTTTTGATTCTTATTTAAGAATTAAGCATGAAAATGTTTTTATTATAAACATGATGATAAAAGTTTGACGAACTGAGTATTGCATCGTTAATCTTGAAATTGTATATAGTTGCGCGCCTACATACAATTTGGAATGGACCATGCAAGGCTGATTAGTAGTCACCATAAAACTAATGGATAAACGCTACATTTTCTTTGAAGATTGTGAAAGAATAAATTATATGAGATCTGCAAGAAGTGAAAAATAGGGACATAGTGTTAGGGACACCTACATATGTGCCTGTAGCATCTATTCTTCTGAGTCGAATTTACTCATCTGTGGAAATTGTCTTATTTGACAATTGACAATTCTTTCTTGACCAATTCTCTTGTAGTGAGATTCTTAGGAAAAGTATTTGATTACCGAGTGTTGATACCCGACTGGATGTACCGACGTTCCTATCATTTCTTTTGATTTGATTTCATTTGAATGACCTGGGTAACGATCCGAGGAGCTTTCGAATGCGTACTCAAATTATGAAAACATGGGATATACTCATATTCGTTAAATGTTTTCGTCTGTATCTGATTTGAAATTCTCTCGCGTAGATTATGCGTTGACCTTACTCTTTTAATAGTAGTTGTGTCTCCATATATCCCAGAAATTGTGAAGGAATATGAGTTATTATTAGTCTTTTGAGAAGTTCACATCTTATCGACGGCAATGAAACTGAAAAGTTGATAATGCCGGTAGAATGGATTGATTGATTATGACATGACAACATTGTCTTAATTGATGGGAACTCGAGTAGAATTCCCCTAAATGATAAGATGTTGATTATTAAAAAGTGATCTAAATAATTCTTGATGGATGACCATATCCTGTATTAAGACTTGAAATATTACCATGAATGGTTGTGAACTAGTTATAGATGTTATAATCTAGAAAGAACTTAATATGAATTTATTAAAAGATGTTCTGTTATTTGAAACTCTAGTAAGTATTTGTTAATGAATTACCTAGACTTTTGCCATTAAGGCAAGTTGAAATTTGGTATTTGATTCTATTCTCGGTGCTGCACCTGTGGCTTGTGCACTGTACGTCAGCACCATCTAAATTAAAGGAATTACCGTACAACTGAGAGAGTTGTCGGAGAAAGATTTTATTCTACCAAGCCTGTCATCATGAAGAGCTATGGTGTTATCATTCCTTATATTTATAAATTACTGTGACTGAGTAAATTGACAATCGAAAATGATATCCATAACTCGAAATGGAAGATTTGTTCGATCATTTACAAGGTTTTAACGTATGTTTTAAAGATTTGATCCACGGCATGGTTGTCATCAACTTCGCGTCCGCGAAGGAGATTATCTATTCCAATCACTACATCCTGTACTTGTAATAAACATTATGAGTTTCACGTGATGTCGTTTGATTGACAATGCACATGTAGTATTCATAAATATGATGAATCACGTGTGTAGGCTGTAATTTGATAAATTCATGCTCGTGATCATTAAGGACTATATGTTTGTTTATCAGAATAAGAATGAGTTAATAATTACTTATAGACTGCCCTGAATTGGCCGAACAGTGAAAACCTGAACCTTGAATAATTAACACGTGATTAAAGACTTAATCCTTTATATGATTTAACCGTGTGATTAATAGATAATGGAAGCTATATTGACTTTTCAAAGATTAGAACCATTAACGCTTAGGGATTAAAAACTTAATCCTTTACATAAAATGACCGTTGGATTAATAATGGTAAGATGTATGCATATAGACTCTTCAAAAATTAAGAGCCCTTTTAAGACTTTGGATTTTACCAAAAAGAAATGGAAAAATGTTTTGACAAATGTTTTAACAAAGGATTTTTTTTAAAGGATTATTCCCTTATACACAAACCATTTAACTAAACTTCTGTTTAGGGGTAAATGTTTGTGTATACTTCTAGACAACTTAAGAAGAATTGAGGAAACTATACTACTTATGACTTGAAATTTGAAACGACAATTTTTGCTTTTCAACTAAGAAAATTTTGACCAAAAGTAAAACCAAAGATTTTTCAAACATTTACGAATCTTATTAATTATTTTCGATAGATCAGCAAAAATATTGTTAATTAAATTCAAAATTATTTTGAACATTTTATATATTGGTCGAACTAAGAAATTTAAAATTTTTGCGTTTACGTTTCATAAAAATTAACTAATAATTATTTAATTAATTATAATAATTATCGATGCTTTAGACGACGGATTGAGTAAAACGGATAAAAATGATAGTAAAGACGAAACTAAAACATAGAAGATATGAAGAAAGAATTTTGAATAAATACGGTTATGATATTTATTTCATGAGGAAAGTGAACGTAATTTCTGACGCATAATATAGAAAGAATATCTGAGTGAATTGTGGACATGATAATTATATCATCATGAGAAGTGAATATAGATACCGACGCATTATGTAGAAAATATAAAGAACCAATTAGGACATGTTCCTTAATAATGAAGGTGCAAAATAAATTGCCGAACGATATAAAAATAAACAATGTTTGTAAAAAGGATAATATAGGTTATAAAAGAGGTTTCACGACTAATGTGAACCATCAAAATTTAGAAGCCAATAGAGTTAAATGTTTTAAAGGTCACTTGTGGTTGCCTAAATATAGAGATTTTGAGAGATAGTTATGTTGGAATTTGTAAGTATAAGTATTATATTTATGTCATTTATGACTAAAAGTATCTTTGTCTGAAGAAATTGTACTGATGGAAATTATGAAGGCAGACATCGCCTCATACATTAGTAAACGTTTAGCTATTGCAAAGGTCATCATCTGATATTGATTCGATTTGGGCCATCGTCGACAGACTGACCAAATCTGCTAATATCATTCTCGTTAATGATAGAATCTTGATGAAGAAATAGACTCTTTTATTTAAAGGAAGTTATATAAACATAGTGTGCCTGTATCGATCATCTATATATCAAGATCCTCGCTTCGCATCGAATTTCTAGAGATTTACTCAGAAGTCATTGAGAACGAACCTTGATGAGAGTACTATGTACCACCCCAATCGAAGGGACGAGGTAAAGTAACGATACAAAATACTATAAGCGTTGTTCTATGTTTGAATGATTGACCTTTGGATATAGACCGTATAATCGTTTTCCTTTGGAGAGATTATCATTAATAATTATCGTATTAGGATCGAGATCGAATCTTGTTAAGATTTGAATCTTAGAGCATCTGTAAGCAGGAGTTGAGATGAAGACATCCGACATACACCCACTGTGAGTTGGACATGTCTTCTAGGTTTAAGGTTTCCTATGATGGCGAACCTATCCTTGCAAAATACCCGACCCGCGAGATCTGAAATGATTGTTGAAATTAGGATTTGATTATTAACCGCCGATAGGGGGCAAGAGGTTATGTGAATATGAAATGTGGATTTGAAGTGCCAGATGGGTAGCGAAGTTATGCCAAAATTTTTAACCTTGGAAAAATGAATTCATGATCTGACAAATCATGGGATATAAGTCCCCGTTGTATGGGACCATTGAGATGATATAAAGGATTGGTTTGAAAGGCATATAAGCTGGATCTACCCTAGGACTACAAAGACTACGTGAATTATGTTTCGTATATCGAACTTGATGGAATATCTATCAAGTGAGAATCTGATTATTCTTAGTAAAGTTTAGATCGGCGAAAAGTTACATTCATCAAAAACCCGTGAACATCATGGATAGAGAAAGTAAGTCAACATTAAGCCTGATCTTATTCCCGTAGTTATGTTTGATGAAACTCGCGTATTGTAATTGCACTTGTGAGAAAAGACCGAATGTGGAGGAAATACCCACATGACTTTAACTCTATAAGAAGCGAGTAGTAAGATGATCTTTGAGGACAAAGATCCTGTTTAGGGGTAAATGCTGTGACAATCCGTCAATTTATGGTTGATATTTTATTCTCGAATATTATTTAAAAACATTATTTTAATGTTACAATATGAACTCACTTATTTTTCGGAAGAAATTTGGATTTACGTCTTGAAGTAGCGTCGACTACATCTAAACCGGAGGATTCAACGTTACGTGCTTACGTTTACATACACCGTCTTTGGTGACAGTCCGACATTTCAGAAAATAAATTTATCCGTGAATATTATTTTGGAGTTTTAAATTTGTGTTAGTTCATAAACTCACAAATTTACGAGAAGAGATTAGGACTTACGATTTTATTTTAACGTCCTTTACGACTAAACCGGAAACCTTAGGATTACGTATTTACGTTTTCGAACTCCGTTTTTGATGAAACAATTTTTATTAGATTCGTTTTGTGCCGTTGATTCATAATTTATAAAAACGTTTTTCGTAAAATGACCCGAGGGCACGCAAATCGAGGAAACTAGAATCGAGGAGTACCCGTAAATAAATGGGGATGAGACAAGTGGGACACTTGTTCCACCCCCAAAACCGGCCAACACTTAGCTACAACACATTATATGAGGTGTCAAAAGTGTTAGCTTAACACTTACATGTGTAAGCTAAGCTTACAAAGAAAGCTTCCACTACATCAAAACAACCTTCACAAAACCATTTCCTCACTTCTCACCATGCAAACAACTTCATTTTCTCCTCCCTCTCTCTAAAAATGTCGTCCCATATTCACCTTCAAAACCCTCATTTGATCAAAATCAACCACAAAATCTCATGTTATTCATATACATGTTGATGCCCTTTTGAAGCCCTATTGATTGGTGCAAGTTATAACATCCAAAGAGGAGTATTCATGGTGTCTTGGGGCTGATTATCCACAAGGTATACATGAAGAATGGTGTTCTTGAAGATGGTGTTGGCTATGCACAAGTTTCTCCATCAAAATCTATGTTTTGATCAACCTACATCAACTTGGTGGTATAAAGATTGTCCTCCTCATCTTCTTGTTATTTTGATTATGTAAACATGTATTTTACTTCCTATTGTATATGTATATGATGATTATATGATGATAAAAATGTTATGTGGGGATTTGGTGTTGATAAACATGATCAAAAAGGTGAAAAACTATAAAGAACAAGGCTAAAATCTTGCTTAAAAGTGATGGCTGTATAAAACAGTAAAGAAACAGGTCATGGACTGATAAAATGATGAAGTATAATCCATTTACAGTAAGCTATATGTCTTGTACACATGTGAGAGTTGGCCATGCAATGGAATCATTGTAATGAGTGAGATATGATCAAAACAAGTTTAAGATACAAATCTGAGTTCACTGTTTTGGACGATTTTTAGAAAATACTTAGAAGATGATTCAACAGTAGCTATAGAAGAGTTAAATGTAGCACATATCATTTAGTTTATGTGATAAAAATTTGAGCTTCTATCTCCATGTAGAACTCTAGATATGGCAGTTTTGGTGAAAGTGAAGATAAAAATCAGATTTTGGAAATTAAAGAATAATACTATTATATAAGCACTCAAAATTTAATAGTATAAAATATAAAATAAAAACCCACTAACTTATAGATTTTATTTATATAAGTATGTAAAAGGTTAAATAAGTGTACATTTTATAAAAATGGTAACTTGTTAAGTTTTATAAGTTATAAAACTATAAACATGATTTTTACGACTTTTTCGGCTAATACCGTAAAATTAACGTTTTTGTTAAATAAAACTTAGATGGTTGGACCCGTCTAATGTAAACTTTATAAAACTTATATACTGATATATAAACATGTATAACAAGTAAAAACCGATAAAACCCGAACTATAGGACATACGGACGTTAACGGACTAAATTAACGTTATTGGACTAATAATACAACAAAAATGAACTAAAATACTTATGAGCTTATTATTGGGCTTAACCCATTTAGGCCCAACTTGTAAAGTATAGATACTGATAATATAAGTATAACATGGATTAAAACAAGTTAAAGAACTTATAATAAGTTTATTGGACTTAAAACACGTAAATGGGTAAAACTAGTAAGCTAGTATAAAAGTTATCGACATATAACACTAAAAATGAGTAAACGAGAATATGTAAACCCACTTGATCATCATATATATATAATCATCATATGTATACATAATTGTTATTTTTATAAAGTCATTGGACATGAGTCTAAGACGAGTATTATTTGTCTAGGTTTCCGTGATTGAAGCACGCACCGTACGTCCGAATTGCCGATAACCCGTCTTCCCACATCAGCGTGAGTTCATAGCCTCGCACTCTTTTAAATATTTTTATGAAATGTTTTATAAACCCGCGAGGGAGATAACATGTTAGTTTTTATAAAATAGGACACTATTTGTCCCGATTGCTTGTTATTTTGATTTGGACCCGAATGATTGAATGACCCGATTGTATGACCCGATAAATGATTAATGGACCCGATAGATGAAATATAATGGATTATTAAAGTTAGTTTATGTCACTAAAAGTCCCATTAGCATGAATTGTGAACTACCGGGATTTGGTAGACGCTTATGCATTTAATAGTACTATTTGGGGACGATCACCCCAGTTCGCGCCTTGACGGTTGATCCCCGTCGTGCCACATTGATTGGTAAGCGAATTTATGTATGAGAAGATTTCCATAGCGTGACCTTTGTGACGACACGCTACTTTAGATGGGCAAAATTGGTATCGGGTTAGCTACCCGTTGTTGGTTTAGTAAGGTAACAATGTCATGCGGCTTATAATAATCCAAAACTAACGAAATACTACTAGACGCTTCGAATTACGATGTATTGCCTGACTAGCAATACAGGGTCATACTAATGATATTATGTTTGTGTTTTGGTTTTCATAACCATATTCATATAATGGTTTTTATTTGATTTTATACAACGTTATAAGACGTATTGTATGATGTTTTTACGACATTGGCTCGTATAATGATTTTTACGGCAAATGCATATATTATGATTTTCGATAAGGATTTGTATAAAATGACTTTGGCTATTTTATGGCCTATCAAAACAATTTGTACAAAATGATTTTCTGTAATAATTTTATACTGATATTATATTGATGGATTTTATTAAACTCTATGAATTCACTCGGCGTTATCGCTGACCTTTTCTTTTAACATGTTTTGTCTCAGGTACTTGAAGGTAATTCTCGGGAAGACGAAAAGAATTCATGGCCCGCACCTAAACAATATTTTCCATTCAAATACTTTGTAAAACTTTGTATGAAATGTAATGACTTGGGACCGATGTAACTTTGATATTTATGAATGGAAATGCTTTATTAATAAACGACGCGATTTTTATGTGTTGTCTATGATGTGAGTAATGTGCTATCCCGTAACACCAACTAGTCTTCCGTTGTATTGAGTTGTATAAATTTGGGGGTGTTACATCTTGACTTGCTTTTGTGGATGTCTTTGGTGGACAACAAGGCACCCTTATACTCTTTAGAGTATAAGGAGTCAAATCACAAGCAGAAAAAAGCAAGCACAACAATCAAATCACACAAAATAAGCAGATATAAGGTTGCTGATATAGCTAATGTTTCTGATGAGTATTATGCTGATAAACTTGGCTCAAATGTGAATTTCAAATCCTAATAACTTACACACAAGGTAATGTCATGGCATACAAGCAACATACTAACCTTAAACACCCTATTATCCAACAATGAACAAGATTTCAAGCACAAATTATCACAAAAACCAACCCCTAGTGCAGTTTACTGATTATGCTTATGTTTATCAATATTTTAGCATGCAATGTGTTCTAAACTTGACTAAACTGAAAAATAGACCAACTTATAACCTAATGACAAGCAAATGAGTGATTGAAACAAGATTTAACTCACAAATTTCCCAAGAAACTCAGATAAATATGCAAATCCAAACACCCCTTAAACTGACTAAAATCAAAATTTAACAAAGCAATCCTACTCAAATCTAATTCAAACTGAATTTAAACAATCCTTACATGCATATAATAACCTAATAACTCAAATCAAACCAACAATCATGCAATAAGACAACTTTCATGCAATTTTCACAAAATCACACAAAACACCAAATTTCTGAAAACTAAAATAGGATCAAGGGTTGTACCTTAAGGGTCCTACATACAGGACCCTTAGTGGTTGAAAAACCACCTCCCTATAGGCTGGGGCCTATGCTGAATCTTGCTGATGGGCTTATGAGGATTTACTTAACAAAATGGGTAAAAATTGTTTCTCTTTGAACCTGCTAAGAGAGAAAAGGAAAAAGATGTGTAAAAAGCTTAAGGCTTGCTCCTAGCTTATAGATTAAGCTAGAAGAGAGCTTTAGCTTGTGGGTAAAGATATGATAAGCTAAAAAGGACCAAACAGATGGACTTTTCAAGCTTGGGTACCCACTACACCAGAACAAGCCATGGTGTTTTGCACATACCCAAACTCAAACTCCATCAAAGTAATACACTTAATCACCATAGTATCAGGTTTGTATGAAAATTTAAGATATAAGAAAAATTTGAAAAAGAAACAGAAACTTTGAAACTTAAAAACTTTTGCTGAAAATTAAACCAAACTCAAACAATGAACTTAAATCAACATAAATGTAAAGGGGACTCAATATTTCTCATCAACAAACTCAATACCATTTATATTACTTCATAAACTGGATTTACAAGGTTTTTGAAAAAGGAGAAAAATCAAGAACAGGAAAATGCTAAGTCCTATGTGCCTTTATATAGGCTTACACTTGTGATTCTAGAACTGAATAGAGACTAAAACCCTGACACTTGAATTGCCAACTTTGCCCTTGGAGAATATTTGAAGATGCCATGTTGATGCCATTTTTTGAATTCGTCAAGAGATCATGTGATGATTCTTGGACGTATTTGAGATGCCAGTGATGTAGAAACAATCTAGGACGTCCATTTTGCCTTTGGGAGCACGAAAAATGCTTGATTGGCTATCTTCTTTGTCTTGGAGCCAAAATGTGGGGCAGGGGAGGGTGGCACAAGCATGTGGGGTGATGGTGATGGGGGTTTAAGGATGGTTTTAGGTTTAGATGATGTTTAATCAAGGATCTGGAAATAATTACCCAAAAACCCTTTGGTTTGATCATTGTTCTTCCTGGAAATATTTAGGGTTTAAGGGTGGATTAGGGACGGGTTTAATCCAGTTTGGGGGTTTAATTATTTAAATTTTGTGTTTGGAGGGAAGGGTTAAACTGATTAATTAAATCAGTTATTGTGAGTGGAGAGGTGACGTGGTGAAGGGGTGGTTTGTGATTGGTTGATGGGTGTGAGTGGGTGAGGTGTCAGCTTGTGAGTGGAGGGGATAGCTTAGGTTGTCTGGCAGGTTTGGTCCTTCACTTTTCATACTTTGTGCATGTTGTATTAAATGTCTATCAACGCCCATTTAACACATATCAACTTTTGAACATTGGCAGTTTTGGCACAACAAGTTTTGAAACTTGTTTTAAGGACTATAAGTGTAATTTTGGTAATCTTCAAGGGCTGTTTTTGACATGTATTCATACTTCAAGGTCTTGACTTGTTTGTTGACTTCTTGGAGGACCATTATTGACAATTTAGTTTTGTTGAGGGACTAAATTTGCCAATTCTTCAAAGTCAAGGGTCCTTTTTGTAATTTTGACATACTTTAGGGACCAAACTTGTAATTATGAAGATACAAGGGTATAAAGTGTCAATTCTTCAAACTTGGAGGACCAATCTTCAATATTCTTCAAATCTTCAAGGGTTGACTTTGGAAAATTCTTCATTAGGGCTTGGTTCATTGTGCGGCTTCGTTTCTCGTGTTCGTTTTTGAATGATTCTTGTGATCTTTTGTCATTTTCTCAATATCCGTACCTAAAATACACAAGCAACAAACACAAGCATATATTTGGGTATTTTGATGATATTTAATGCATTTTAAGCCCAATTTGGACGATGAGACTATGTATAAAAGCAGTCTCATCATTAATCTATTTAATAACTATTAAAATTAATCTATTAAAAAATACTTTTACACTATTTAAAAATCTAATTAAACAAATTTATAAACTCTTTAAAATAATAAACTAATTTAATTTATTTGAAAATTTACTTGTACTTTTTATTAAAACAAAATCAATTTAAGACTAATTTTATTTGAAACAAAACTAAATTACTTAAAAAATTACTTTGTAAAACAATATAAATTTCTAAAAAATTATAAAACTAAATTATTATTTTTTTTTGTATTTTTTTTATTTTTTTATTTTTTTATTTTTTTTTTTAGATCTATTTATATTTAAACTAAATCAGATTTTACAAATTAACTTTTAACAATTTTGTTACATTAAAAAAATATTTATCTTTGTTAAAACAATACTAAAACTTACGTTTATATAAACAAATGACAGTTAAACTAATGTATATAAGATTGAAAGTATAGACTAATACTAAAATGATCCCCTAGCTCAGTGGTTAAGGCATTTGGCAAATGAACTGGGGGTTACGAGTTTGAATCCCATGAGAGACCAATTATTGGATGATTATTTTTGCAACGAGAAGTAATAAACTCTTTCAGTATAATCTATAAAGCAACTTAATAAAGTAAAAGAGAAACAGTAACTACTAATACTCTAACACCACGAAATCTATTTAGGAAAAACAGTAAAACAAGCTTCAATTACCATTTAAGAGTGACAAAAAAAACATAATACACCAGATTTAATTAATGGAATTCAAACATGACAGATATTCACATGTGATAATGTCAGACCCAAATTCCTATTTAGCATAGGCTTTTAAAAATTCAGTTATACAGTAGGATTTAAAATCAAAAATCAGAAATATGTCATTCTCAGCAGACTCAGTTTATGTTTATACAAAATCCCAAACTCAGCAAACTTATATCCAAAGAAAAATGATCCAATTAGACACACTATTTAGCACATACAACACTCAGATTCACGGTGAAGTATATTCAGCATGTTTAAAAAGGAACGAAGCAAGACTAGTTGGCAACAAGTATAATTTGAACAAAATTCGAAATAAAATGCATACCAGCAACAGTAAAATAGATCAGCAACAATATGATAAATGCAGATCCCAGAATCATATTACACTAAACACAAATTCCTAAACTATATAAATAAATTTTAGCAACTTATGATTAGAACCCTTAACAGGTTCCAGTCCTTATTAAGCAAATAAGCAGATTCAAAGTTTCATAACACATGAGCATTCAACCATAACAAATTCAGCAAACCATCAGTAACAAACCAAGATCTAAACTTCAAACAGCCTCCTAGAAGAAATCAAGAACCAACATTAATTAACATCTAGTATCCACATCCTCAACATCTAGCATCAAACTAAGACTACAATAGAAGTGGCAAGACAACTTAAAAGCCTAATCAGATTTAACACAAGAATGATGAACCGATAATCACAGCAACCGATTCAAACTGACAATTCGTTATCTCAATAATACAGTAGCTTATTAATCTAGATTTATGACTGATAACATTAATTCTAAACAGATTTGAATATGCATTAAAACTAACAGATTCGAAAATCACTCATATCATCCAATTTACACTACCATTAAACTAAGCAGTTGATATGAGCTTAAACTCATATCCTTTTAATAACAAATAACCCTAAAACATGAAGCAAAATACCAATTTATTTGGCAAAAACAGTGTTATGTGGTATGTTTGTGTTTGTGTGCACTTGTGTAGGTAAAAAGATACATTTTCAAGCAAACAAGGAAAAATCAAGCTCAAATGGATGAAAAAGACAAAGGAGGATCAAAAGTGACAAGACTTTAAAGTACAAGGACCTATCTTGACAAGTTATCAAAGTTGAAGGACTAAAAGTGTAAATAATGTAAAGTCAAGATTCAAGTCAAACTTGGTCAACTCTCAAGTCAACTCAGTCAAAGGACCATTTTGTTCAAGGATGGAAGTTAAAGGACCAATTATGTCAAAGGAATGAAGCTACAAGCTCAAATTTACATTCTGCCAAGTTAAGGGGCTAATTCTGCCAAGATTGGAAAGTTATTTGAGTTTGATCCATGTGACAAGTAATCTAACCAATGGGAGAAGAGAGAATAAGTCACACGGATTGCCATTTCATCACATTTAATGTCCACTACCGCCGCCTCACATTTATTACCAAATCCAAACAGTGCAATCCGTGTGACTGATTTTAAACCAATCAAAGGCTTACACGTATCATCTTCTTCAAAGAAAAATTTCCCAGAATCGCGTTTGAGATAGAAGCCATTTCATGGAAAGGTTTAAACACCAAAGTTGATCAATTTGGAGAGACGAACTTAATGGTGCAACTCAATTAACATTTCATCCATCCAATCAAGAAACCCCAAATCCTTGTTCATACCTTCAAAGTGCAAAATGCAGAATTCTCCACGTGGCAAGCTGAGATTGGGTCTGACACGTCACCAACCCAACAAACTCTTCCTTCATGTCTATAAATAGTTGGATTGTACTTCATTTTCAGTTGTAGCTTAAATTTGTAAAAACACCTAGTTCTTCATTTCCTTTCCTTTTTCCCTCAATTTTACCCTAGCTACTCAAGAGTCTGACAAACTCTTGAGTTAGTTAGTTAGTTACTATCCTTGTAACAACTTTGTAACCGTTTTTCAGTAATAAAATTCAAATTCACTCTTTCCCGCCAAAACTGCTCTTATCATTCCAGTTCATTTCTTGCTGCTGTTGGATATTATTGTTGCTGTTGAGTGTTTGTTATGATCAATCATTGATCATAACTGACATTGGTGAAGTTTGCTAAGCTGTTTGATCACAATTCAGTCATTGCATAGTTCTAATGGAGTTTTCAATCAGAATGGTGGATTCTAGTTGATTAGTTTGCTGATTCTTGTTGATTGGTTGATTTCTAGTGATAAGGTGGTGGTTATCACTAGGGCAAGAGAGCTCAGCGCTCCTCTTCTTCTCAAAGGAATTCTACAATAGGTTTTTAACTTCTTGTTTTTGTTCCACTCAACAAGTCTAATGCATGTTTTATTTTCCTAGTATAAACTGATGGCTGCCTGATAAAGTTGTTTGTAGTTGCTTATTAATTGATCTTTGTGAGTTTGAAGTCTATTTCTGTTGCTAGTTCTTTGAATTTGATTTAGTTTCTAGTTGACTACATTAATTCAGCAACTTTTAGCCTTGTAGATTGATTGCATTGCTAGTAGAGATAAGTGTTTGTATACTTCTTTCAAAACTCACATTCTGATCATTGAAACTAGTTAGCTATAGATTTTCACTCAGTTACTTTTCAAAATCAAAAAGTCTTTATAAATTTTCATACAAATCAGTAAAGGAGTGTTTGGGTGTAGTTTAAAAAGAGTTGTCAAGTATTAAGATTTGGAATTTTAGAGTTTATTTGTGGTTAATAGGTGTTATAAAAGAGTTTTCAGTCATTTGCAAGTCAAATGCAAGGTCAAACAGGCAAATGGCACTTGAATAGTTTGGGTCAGCTTTCATTCAGCTTTGGTCTTAAAAACTTGCCATTTTCAATTGCTTAGTTCTCATTCATAACTTGATGAAATTTCACCAAATTTGCTTTCAGTCTTAGCTTATATCATATAGTTTTAGAGTCTAGAAGGATTTAATACAGTATTCAATAAGCACTTAGTAATAAGCCAAAATCAGCAAAGTAGACTAAATTCAAGTTTCTGTAACTTGACAACTGAAATTCTGTAACTCATTTTCCTCTTCATAAACTTAGCATTTTTTCTTCACAAATCCATTAAGGAAGTTGAGTTACTTGATTTTTGAGAAAATTAGCTTTTTGAAAAAAGCTGGTCAACGCTTGGTCAACATAAGCTCTTTTTAGCTTAATTCAGATTTAGAGCTTATTACTTGATGAAATTTGTTCTGGTTTGATTTTCCATTCTTTAAATCAGTTGCTTAATCAGTTTCAAGAGTATAATCAAGATGTGTTTGATTAGATTTGGCTAGAGCTTATTTTGAGCTTATCAATAAGCACTCATTTGCTTATTTCTGATCCTTAGTTAAATTCCTTGGACACACGTAGCTTAAATTGAATTTGGAATGTTTTGCAAGTTGTTTCATCAAATTTGGTTAAGTAATAAGCCAGAACGAGCTTATTGTCTCACTTGTCCCGTTTTTAGTTAAAAAGTTTCCAAAATTGCACTTTGGTCCCTGAAGTTCTATCAGCGTTTAATATTTGGCTAATCTTCCAAGATTTTAGGGTTTGCATTGTTTTAGTCCCTGGAATTTGGAAGTTGTTAAAATTCAGTTAGTAGTTTGTTAATTTGTTACATTTTTGGCAAGGTTGTTATAGTTGTTGCATTTTTGATCCTTTTAGTTAACAGATTTACATTTTTAGTCCCTATAATTGTTAGAGTTTACATTTCAAGCATTTACTTTTCATAGAAATTACAATTTCAGTCCCTTTAGTTTCATAGTTGGCATTTTGAGTTTTTACTTGAATAAAAACGTGGTATTTGCAATTTGTTTTACATATACGTAGGTAATATTTTTCTGTTTTGCAAGCTTTTGTTGAATTAGCAATAGATTAACCAAGCAAGCTTAACAACCAAGAACAATTAAAAACCCGATATTGGTTGGACTTTCTATTAGCAAGAACTGAGAAAAACGAACTGCATTATACTCAATTTCAGCAGTAAACACTAATAAAAACTAAGAACGAGCTTGACCATTTAATGAAGATGTCCGTTGAGAAGAAGGGCGAGCGTTGAGCTCCCTTTTTGCAACATAACACCCCAAAACGAACAAGCCATCAACATCTCGAACATGTATCGCACCAGACTCAGATCTCGAACCACGAACAGTTATGAACCATCAATTTATTTAAGTCTAACCCGTGGGTTATTCTTTTTCCCTTTTCCTACTTACTTGTTCAAATAAGCTATGGTTCAAGCTTATTTACCTAATTCAGTTATACAGTATTTTTAGATATAATTTTGCAATTGATTAAACTTTAAAACATAAATTAAATAAAGGAAACTGATAAAACCGAGAATGAAAATCTTATTAAATCAAATATCCAATACAATTTTAATAAAAAAAAGTAAATTACAATATCTAATCTAAAACTACCATTCTAACGTTACACTAGAAAAAGGGATATTGAATTACATAAATTAGGTGGGATTTTATAGGCGAACCGAGGGTGGGTTGTTGATTGAGGAAATGATTCTCGACCCCTAGATCCTTTCTTCCTTCTTCTCTCTCTTTCTTGTTATCATCCAAGGGCGGATAATTGTCCTAGTGCACATGGATTGCCAGGGTGGCAATACTTGTGTTAGTTTGCTGTTGAGGTGGAGGGGATTGATTGGCCTTCTCACTGAATATCAGTAAATTGACCAATAGGATAGAAGATGTGACGTGTTGATTTTCCACGTGTAGCCTAGTTCTTAGTATCTTGAGTGTAATCCACGCTCCATTCTTCCCTGATTCTCTGATTCTCACGCGTGATTGACACTCGCGATTTGATTTGAAGAAACCCCTAATTTCTAGGGTTCTTGAGTGGCTGTGTAGTTTTTCCCCAAATCCTTTCCCTGCGTTCTATCTCTCGTTCCTTTATTTCGTTCTTTTATTTTGTTTTGATTGAGTCTTGTTGACTCAGAGTATATACATACTCTTTTTGTAACACCGAATCCTTTGGTTAATAAATGGGCTTTGGCCCTTTGGATGGTATACTTCCCATGTTTAAGTTAGGACTGGGGCTTTTAATGCGTTTTGGACCCAAGCAAAATCCGTATATTTATTGTTACGTTTGGGCTTATTGGGCTTTGAAATTTTGCAAGTGTCATAAGTTTTTAATCCATAAATGGGCCTTCAAGCCCATTAATCTCATGTGGGTCCCTCTTATCTTCAAACTTTGATAAAACCGTGAACAAAACGAACTTGACTTTTGGCTTCTTGAAACTATCTTCAAAATCGTGTCGGTTTTGTCGGTTTTTGCAAACTCCGGTACCTACACACATTAAACAACAAACAAGCAAATACAAGGCAATATTGATACATTTTATGTATTTATTGTCCGTTTTTAGATACAAATGATATGAGTAAAATCACTCATATCAATTACTCGCTTATGGGCCTTTCTTGGGCCTTACACCTTTCGGTAATGTCTTGATAATGGGCCAAAGGTAAATTTTAAGCCTGATTCCATTAGGGTGTTTATAGAAAGGTTTTCCAAAATGTACAAATGTTTTTATAAGTTCATTCTAGCTTATGTGATCTTATTTAACAAATAATATTAGCCGAGAGCTTTCTATGGGCTCATGGATCCTTTTTAATCCTCGTTAATGGGCCTTAAAGCCCACGAAGGTTTATCAAGTGGTAAAATATATTCGTGTGTATCCAAAAGGTGTTAAGGTTCGATTTCAAGTTCATATTCACGTTACTAATAACATGTTAACCTTCTATTCGAGTTTAAGTTTATGTTAAAGCCTAGCCATCAAGTTACATGTCCATTTGAATGTGTTCATGCGTCATGACATTTGTACTTAGGTCAAAAACCAAGTAAAGCTTACTTTGGTTCGTTACATGTTTTCATATAGGTTAAACCAACATATTATAAGTTACTTAGTATCATGAATGGACGAAATTTGAATATGTACACTTACTTAAGTCCTTTAGCACGATGCTAAGATCATATGTGAGTGAAATGTGCAGAAACTTATCTTGAATGCTAACCCTTAGCCCGTACCCCAAATTTCACGTCTTCCTCCTTGTTTCTTCGTGTAAATGTAAAGGTGTCGCATCTTGAATCAATGTGAGTGTAGCTTTAGGTTTACAATGTATGAAAACGTGAATGGGGAACGGTTTGGCTCGTATGGTTTACTTAGCTCACGGTTGCAAGAGAAAGGGAGAGTGATGAATATTTGTGAATTTTTGAGTTTGTGAGTGTGTATATGAATTAGTTTCTATATCAAGTATTATACTTGTTGTTTATGTGGTAAATGGTATTTGGCTAAGCTACAAATTTCCCATGGTTTTGGTTTGATTTCTAGTATAATTCTTAATGATCCTAGGTTGTATGTTTTCTTTGCTTGTGTGATTCAAAACCATGATACATGTATATGAACATAGGGAATCGGCGATTAGGCTTGTTTAGGGAGAATCAAGTACATGTTTTTATTAGTTGGTGTTGGTACATTAAGCTATCAAGTGGTTAAAACATGTGTAACATAAGCTTCTGATTTCCCAAGATGAAGGGATGATGCGTTCGTTTCTTGGTGGAGAAGATGTACTAAGACCTTGTTATGGGAACTAGTTAAATTTTCTTAGGGATTGTATATGTAACGTGTACATGAAAAGAGCCAAAGGAGTTTTTGTTTGAATTTGGTTTGGTTAAGTATTAGCAAATATGTTAAATTAAGGGAATCCAAGGAAAGGTTTAAGCTTGAGAAATGTCTAGACATGGTTTAGTATGTATATTGGTTCATTTGACTTTGATTAGTGATAAAACATGCGCGAAATGAATGATCTACTTTGTGAGTTTAAAATTCGACTAAGGGTGTTCCAAGGAAAGTCTAGAATGTTTACTTAAATATAAGTTGTAACATTTTTGGTTATTATTGATCAAGTCTTGGTAAAATGTATCCATAGTTCTTGACTTAATTTAATATACGTAAGTTCTAGTCCATTCTGGTACGTAGTAATTTAAATAGTCACTAGGAATTATATATATTTAATATGTTCAAGCTCATGAAAATGTGTCCAAGGACACTAAAATGAATAAAAAGGGTAGCTCCAGGGTTAAACTGTCTAATTTCTAAGTAATATACGTAAATATATAATATCTAATATATTGTGAACTTACATGAAAAGGTGGTTGATCCAAAATAATGTACGGTGAAAAGTAATAATAATGAAACTGATAACGTGTCAGGTGTCAAAAATTAGAAAGGTTACAATAAAAGGAAAGTTTGTGGAGAAAACGTTTCAAAAAAGGATCCATTTTGGGAAAACCATCCATTGTTCGACAAATTATTTTAAATGTCAAAAATCTCCGTGTTTAGGAAATACTCCACGGATTTTGACTAAGTTAGGAAATGACAAAAGCACAAACGTGATTGCATCTGGAATGTATAAATTGTACACTAGGACCACTTAAACTGGAACATCGCAATTACCTCAATAAATTAGAAAAACTAACACACGTGTGTCTTTTTCTACAGGATTAATCCCCACTACTAGCGTTAATGAAAGGTAGGGTCATGCCTAACAATAGTCAAGTGAAGAATATGGGAGTATAAGCCCACCGTAGGAATTTTAAGTTTTCTAATAATAAAACGTTTGTAATAGCATGTAATCACAGTTTGAATGTTAAGACCTCGAATGTTGAATTTGCTTGTGTTAATTGTGGAAAAAGTGTTCGTAATGCTAATCATGATGCTTGTTCTTTTAATTATAATGGCGTAAATACTAGAACTAGGAAGCCTATGGTTGTTCCCACTAGTACTAGAAAACCCACGAGAACTTTAAACCAATCCATTGCTCAACCACTTAAGAAATAAGTGTGTTAGACTCCACTAATCAGAAAAAATAAAATAAGTTAAGGAAGCTATATGAGAACATGATTAAGACATGTAAAAGGGGGTACTCGAGACTCACACCACCCGGATACAAATGGGTACCTAAGATTACCATTATGGTAATTGCATCTATGAATGCTAGCTTCCCTCTAGGATATAAATATAGGCTTGCTAATATTTTGGAACCCGTTTCTATCAAGGGCTCCCATTTGTCAAACTCTACATTGTCTCCTGATTCTTATGCATCTCGTCAATATCATCCTCTTCATAATGGACTTTGGGTGCACAAAGCACATGAAGGGAAATCTCAAGCTTCTAATTAACTTCATGGAGAAGTTTCTGGGTACAGTGCGGTTTGTAGATGATCAGTTTGCACCGATATTTGGATATGGATATTTAGTTCAAGGGAATATCAAACGAGTTTATTACGTCAAGGGACTGAATCACAATTTATTCTCGGTTGGTCAATTTTGTGATGTGGATTTGGAAGTTGTTTTTCGGAAAACTACTTGCTATATTAGAGACTATGACATAAATGATCTTCTCACAGGTCCTCGTGGATCTGATCTATACACCGTCACTCTTCAAGACACAACTTCACACAATCCAGTTTGTTTAATGGCTAAAGCTTCATCGTCTCAAGCATGGTTATGGCATCAACGTTCATCTCATCTCAACTTTGACACCATTAACTTGCTCTCGAAGAATGATATTGTGATCGGTCTTCCTAAGTTGAAATTCATCAAAGACCATCTTTGTTCTTCTTGTGAGTTAGGGAAAGCAAAACGTAAGTCCTTCAAAACAAAGACTACCTCAAGCTCAAAAGGACGATTAGAACTTCTACACATGGATTTATGTGTCCCAATGCGTGTAGAAAGTATTAATGGGAAAAAGTATATTCTCGTGATTGTTGATGACTACTCCAGATACACATGGACTTACTTATTGAGGTCCAAATATGAAACACCGGAGGTTCTCAAAAACTATCTCAAGATGATACAACGCAATCTTCAGGCTCAGGTATTAACAGTAAGAACGGATAGGGGTACATAAATTTTGTACAAGACTTTGAAATCTTATTTTCAAGAAGAAGTCGTCGAACACCAAACATCAAATGTTCGAACTCATGAACAAAAAGGCGTTGTCAAAAGAAGGAACCATAATTTGGTTGAGGCGGCTCGAACAATGCTTTCTACATCAAAATTACCATTATTCTTCTAGGCTGAAGCAATTGCAACTGCCTGTTATACTCAGAATCATTCTCTCATAATCCCTCTACATGAAAAGACACCTTACCACATCATCAATGGCAGGAAACCTACGGTTAAATTCTTTCACATATTTGGATCTTTATGCTACATTCTTAAAGAAAGTGAGAATCTCGACAAGATGAAAGAAAAAGGTGATGCATGTATTTTTGTGGGGTATGCTACATTGTCGAAAGGATATCGCGTCTACAACAAAAGAAGAAGAATAATTTTCGAAACAATCCATGTGATCTTTGACGAATTACCACAAATGGTACTTGATCACTGCAGCTCAAGTCCCGCTCCTCAATATCCAGCAATTGCACTTACACAAAGCAGTGTACGTCTCGTGCAAGAAAGTCAAGAAAATACTCCTACAGCAGACATGGCGAATACGACAAAAATGATTGAGTTGGATTACTAATATTGTAACACCCTACTTTGACAAGTGGACAGTTATATGATAATTATGGCGTGTCATCAAAGCATGCAAGGTAAATTTCTTAAACATTAATGACCATAAAGGAAACCGGAAACAAACATCGGTCCCAAACATAAGCTCACACACAATGCATAAGTAAAGATTGTAGAATAAGGACTAAACAATGCCCAGCAAAGCAGAAGTATATAAATGCATTAAAAGAAATGAAGTCAAGGGAGCCTCCATCCAAATGCAAGTACTCTTGATTGCTTAGCTCTGTCCTTTAGTACCTGTCGTACCGGGACATGGAAAGAAAATACGGCTGAGCAATACGCTCAGTGCACGGATATATGACAATGATATGAATAGCAGTAAACATAAGTAAAGTATGAACATGAAAGTGCAGCAGAATAATATAAGTCCTGGAAAACCTGGAGTATGTTTGTAAACTGGTTTATATCTTAAAATACTTATGTTTATATCATAAGAACTGTATTTTAAATGCCCAAGAGCCCATATAGGTCATGAAGGTATCAACGTGCATGAATACATAGAGGGGTGACCTCATCATGAAATTAGAAGGGTTGCCTCTGATTATAATAGTCTGGGTGGAGGGATCAGCTCCATGTAACGGATGTAGAGCACACGCCATAGTTACCTTGTAATCTGCTAATATGTTCTAGGACGCACCCATTCGCCCCACATGATAATAATTAAAAGGCCAAAAACTGAAAGGGACGCCGCGCGCAATCACTCTCACCGCGGAAGAGTCATAACACTGGTGCCTCAAGTGTTATGGTTATGGTACTTCCATTTCTAGGTCGAACTGGCATGCATGTATATATCGCAGTCAGTTTAAAATGCTAATCATATTAATTACTGATAAGTTTAATGTAAACTACTGGGAAAAACAGATGGCTGCAAACGGGGAATCCTAAATATAGGAAGAGAATGTCCTTATTGAAGGACAAAATATATGTACCTTATGTCTAGTAATGAAAACGAAGATGAAAGCGGAAAATCTACTTCGACTTCACGAGTGCTACATAATAAAAGGGACATGAATGAGTTGTCTGTTTAACGTATACTTACTAATTATTAGTTTACTTGATGTGTTCTTAACTTGTTTTACATGTTCTTGACTTGTTTTATTGTTTCATGTTTTATCTTGTGTTTCTTAATGTTTCATGTGTTCTTGATTAGTGTATTTCACGTTTTATGTGTTATTGTACTTGTTTTATCATAATGAGTAACTTTCTAAATATAGTAGGTTTCTATATATAGTAACACTCCAAAAATAGCAAGTTTCCATTAATAGTAACTTTCCAAAAATAGCAAGTTTCCATAAATAGTAAGTTTCCAAAAATAGAAAGTTTCCATAATTAGTAAGTTTCTAAAAATATAAAGTTTCCATATTTAGTATGTTTCCATAAATATCATGTTTTCATATTTAGTTTGTTTTTATAAATAGCATGTTTCCATAATTAGTATGTTTCAATAGTTAGCATGTTTCCATATTTAGTAATAAGCTTATTAAATAAGTATATGATATAAGCTATAGTTTAATAAGCATATATTATAAGCCATGATTATTAAATATAATAATATAGTAAAGTTTATTTATAATAATACTTTAGTCTTAACATATGATTATTAATTAATAATATAATACATGATATTATAAGTAATTATTAATTAATAATATTACATGATTATATTAATTAAACTTTACGTTAACCGATTATTGTATAATTAAACTAAAGTATGTTATTAATTTAATTAAACCTTGGTTAAAATGAAATGAATTAATTAAGCTAAGTTCCTAATTAATTAAATGTAACATGAACTTATGCCATGAAATAATTATATTAGTAATTATTTTAACTTATAGTTTATAAAATAGCCATGTTTTATATCATGATAATTATATAAATAATTATATCATAAGTCTTGTTATATTTAATTAATCTAGATTAAAGCATGTATTAACTAATATAATTAATTAATTAATAAACGTAAGGTATTTAATCAAAATTAACCAAACACCCCTATGGTGTGTTTCGGTTCTAACCGAGCCACAAACAATTGACACACCAAGACCTTGAGGTCTCGGCATAGCTCGGACCACACGCAGCACCACAGCCGAATGGCTGTGGCTTGCCGCTGTTAGGCCAACGCAACCCCTGCTGCTTGTTGGCTTCCCCTTGCGTGCAACAGTCACCCAACGAGAGCCATGGGTTCTCTGCCACTGCCAAACCAAACGTACCCCCCGTTTGAGGGTCTTGGTGTCGCGGCTGACAAAAGCCAACAGCCATCACCCCTATTAAGGGAGCGGCTGGCCGAGATAAACCCCACCGAGACCTTTAAGGTCTCGGTTCTCGTGATAAACCAAACCAAAAACCCTCCATTACATGTTTATTTAATTTACCATGATCTTATTATTAATCTTAATTAACTACATGAATTAATAAAAGAATAATTGAAAAGAATGAAGGTTTTTAATGATACCGTATGTGTAATATTTTGGAACAATGAACACGAACACAAACCCGTAATAAATCAAGATCAAACAAGCAAAAATCCCTCCTTTGTGCCTTGTGGGTGCCGCGGCCAAAGAAAAAGAAAAAGGGAGATTTAGGGTTTTAATTAATATCCTATAAAGTGTATAATGAATAAAATACCTAGAGGTTTTATTTGTTAACTAGTATTGGTTAATGGGCCGTGCCAAGGCCCTCTTTCTTCCTTGTTTGACGTCGGTTAAACACCCCTTTATATATATTCGCTTTGTTTTTCGAGCTTAATAATTTATCATGCGTGTTCGTGTTTTAATGTCGTGTTTTTATTCTTGTCATGTTTTTAGGTATTATATGTAAATACTTTTCGTGTAATAATAATAACCCTATACGTAATACTTGTCGTAATTAATTAATATACGCAATAATTACATTAAATGTTTATGATACCTGTCATATATTAATTCATCGTAAAGTTTTAATTTGTCCGTGTTTTCATGCATTTAATGTTCTAAGATATTTTAAGCGGTTTTTACAACTCTTCCTCTCTAAAATAATAACTCGTCCTCGAATTAGAGATACGATAAGCTGAAAAGGACATACCCGAATCATAGTTGAAAATAAGGGTAAGAAGTCCGGTTAAACTCCTCCGTTTCCCAAGTGGCTTCCCGCTCGGAATGGTCCCTCCAAAGGATTTTGACGAATGGAATCATCTTTCTCCTCATGACCCGATCCTGAGGATCGAGAAATGCACCGGGTTCCTCAACATAGGATAGATCCTCACGAATCTGATCGAGTAGATACGAAACTGTATGCAACGGATGATAATTGTAAACTCTGAGTAAGGATACATGGAAAACATTGTGTACATGAGATAGCCGAGGAGGTAACGCTAAATGATACGATACCTCACCGACACGTTCAAGGATCTCAAATGGTCTGATGAAACGAGGACTGAGCTTGCCCTTAAGTCCAAAACGCTTGACCCCACGTGCTGGTGATACCTTCAGGAAAACACGATCACCAGGCTAAAATTCTAATGCTCTACGATGTTTATCAGCATAGCTCTTCTGATGAGCACGAGCTTCCTGCAGCTTCGCCTTGGCGATGGTAACCTTCTCATTGGTCACCTCTATCATCTCTGGACCCTCAATGATTCGTTCACCAACCCGATCCTAGCAGATTGGAGCACGACACTTACTCCCATAAAGCAACTCGAAAGTTGCACACTTGATACTCGCGTGCCAACTGTTGTTGTAAGCAAACTCAACCAAGGAAATGTAGTCATGCCAAATCCCTGCCTATTCTAACGCATAAGCACGTAGCATGTCTTCTAAGGTCTAAATAGTACGCTCTGGCTGACCATCGGTCTGAGGATGAAAGGTTGTGCTAGGCTTGAGTCTGGTGCCCCAAGCTTTCTGCAAACCCTTCCAGAATTTAGACGTGAATCAAGTATCTATGTCTGATATGATATATGATAGAATACCATGCAGTCGCATTATCTCCTGCATGAATATATCTGCCAATTTGCTAACTGGATAATCTTTGCGAATTGGAAGAAAATGAGCTGACTTGGTTAATCGATCGACTATGACCCACATAGCATCATGCTTCCTCTGAGTATGCGGAAGTCTGGTGACAAAATCCATGGAGACCTTGTCCCACTTCCATTCGGTAATCTCTAATGGTTGTAGTAAACCACTAGCTCACTGATGTTCTATCTTAACTTGCTGGCAGGTTAGAAATTTGGAAACAAAGGTAGCAACATCCTACTTCATGCTACTCCACCAAAAATGTTGTTTGCGAACATGTTACATTTTGGTAGAACCTGGATGAATGGAGAATGGAGAGCTGTGAGCCTCAGTCAGTAAGGCTTCTCTGAGTGTGAGATCATCCAGAACACATAACTTGGTACCCTGCCATACGATGCCATCTTCATCTATGTGAAACTTTGTCTACTGATCGATATTCTGAATAACTGCCCATATCTCACCATCATCCTTCTGAGCTGACTTGATCTGAGAGATTAAGTCTGGCTCGACTCTTAGATTAGCCCAGTATCCATGTTGTCCACGTACAAAGAATTCAATGTCTAAATGCTCTAGATCACGTATTATCTCTTCTTCCACTTTTATGCCAGCAATCATGCCTGATTTCCTGCTGAGAGCATCTGCCACCACATTCGCCTTACCAGGATGGTACTGAATGTTGGTGTCATAATACTTGAGTAGCTCTAACCACCTTCTTTGTCTCATATTTAGTTCTCGCTGAGTAAATATATACTTGAGGCTCTTGTGATCAGTGAAGATGTCACATGATTCACCATAGAGATAATGCCTCCAAATTTTGAGTGCAAAAACAACTACTGCTAATTCCAGATCATGGGTTGGATAATTTTCCTCATAATGCTTTAACTAACGTGATGCATAAGCAATCACCTTCCCATGTTGCATGAGTACACAACAAAGTTCTTTACCCGAAGCATCGCTATAAATCTGAAATCCACCTGTGCCAGATGGGAGACTAAGAATAGGTGCAAAAACCAATCGCTGCTTAAGTTCTTCAAAGCTCTTCTCCCGCTCATCATTCCAGACGAATTTTCTTCCTTACGCGTCAGCTTGGTCAAAGGCAAGGCTAACCGTGAAAGGTTCTCCACAAATCTGTGATAATATCCAGCTAAACCCAGAAAACTACGAACCTCTGTTGCAGACGTCGGTCTTGGCCATGTTGTGATAGCTTCAACCTTCGCAGGATCCATGGTGATCCTTTCTGCGGAGACAATGTGGCCCAGAAATGCCACCTTGTTTAACCAGAATTCACACTTGGAAAATTTTGCATATAGTTGCTTCTAGCGAATAATCTGTAGTACGGTGCGAAGATGTTCCTCATGTTCTTCCTTGGATTTTGAGAAGATAAGAATGTCATCGATGAATACGATGACAAATTATATAGAAACTCATAAAAGACGCTGTTCATTAAGTCCATGAATACCGCTGGAGCATTGGTGAGTCCAAAAGACATGACTACGAACTCATAGTGACCATATCTTGTGTGAAAAGCAGTCTTAGGGATATCCTACTCCTTCACTCACAGCTGATGATAACCTGATCGTATATCAATCTTGGAAAAGTGCTTGGCACCTTGTAGTTGGTCGAATAGATCATCGATATGCGGCAATGGATAACGGTTTATGATCGTAATCTTGTTCAGCTCACGATAGTTGATGCACAAACGCATATTGTCGTCCTTCTTCTTGACGAAAAGTACCGGCGCACCCCATGTTTACACATTCAGACGAACGAAACCTCGCTCTAGTAACTCCTGTAACTGGTCTTTCAACTCCTTGAGCTCTATAGGAGCCATACGATTAGGAGCCTTGGAGATCGGTTCAACTCCTAGAATGAGCTCAATGCCAAACATCACTTCGCGGATAAGTGGTATACTCGGACGTTCTTCTGGAAATACATCAGGGAATTCTAAAACAACTGGCGGATCCTTAATCGATGGAGCTTCGCAGTAATATCCTGAATTGTAGCTAAGAAGCCTTCGCAGCCATGAGCTAGTAAAGCACGGCTTGTAAGGCAGAAATGATTTGTACAAACTTTCCTGGTATGAAACCATTATGAATGTACTATGAGGCTTGAACATTGCCGAATATCACTCGATATGTATGGCAATCGGTAGTGGCATGGTGTTTAGCTAACCAGTCCATGCCTAAGATTATATCAAATTCGCACATGTCCAAAGGAAGTGCGTCTACAGGGCGGATCTTATCATCACATTCTACGAGAAGGTCTCTGTACACATGGCTAATACGCAAAGAGTCTCTCATTGGCGTAGATATATTTAATATATTCTCAAGTTGTGTAGATGTCTTATTCATACGGGAAGCATAAGTAGTGGATATAACTGAGTGAGTTGCACCCGTATCAAATAAAACGCAGGCAGCATGTCCGTACATAAATAAGATGCCAATAATGGTACGTGTCGACTTGTTCACCTGATCTCTGGTGGTAGTGAACACACGACCTGAAGATGGTGGTTTTGGAGGGGCAGTACCTGACGTACCAATAGTCTCTCCTTTCTTACATTCCTTCATCTGATGGCCTGCTTGCCCACACTTAAAGCAAACACGAGTAGCACACAGATAGGATGGTTATACCCTCTAGGGCGTACCCTCGCTACCTGAGAGCCTGTTTAAGAAGATATGCGTGAGACATGATTATTGGGGTATAAACATGACTACACTGAAATTTTAAGTCATAATACCATATGAAAATGAGTGATTAGACTGCTGACCCTTACTGTTCTAGTCACGCCCATTCCCAGAGTTTCTGTTATGATGCTGAGACGTTAGCATTTTATGTCATATAGCATCTTAACATAGAGAGTTTTAAATTTTAGGGACATGTTGTTGTTGGAGTAACTTGCATTGTTACGGTAGTTGTCACTACCGCTACGCCTATCTGATCCATATCGGTTATTAGTCTGACCGTGCCCTTGTTGTTGGTCTGCTGAGTGGCCTGTTGTGACCGGTCTCCACCCTTCTGCCTGTAAGATACAATTGAATAGAACATGATATAAAATGAAAATGCTGACTGAATGAGATGGTAACGCTTGATGACTAAATTTATCTCTTCTCAGGACGAGCTGGCTCCTCATAATCATCCCTCTCGTGGAGCATCTCCAAGCTACGTGTTGCGTCTGCCACTCGTGACACATTGATGAAAGTGTCACATAAAAGACGATCAGTATTCGAGGAGTGAAGAGCCCAACGGAAATGCTTCCCTTGCTCTTCTGCTGTACCAGCAGTAGCGCCTAGAAATCTAGCTAACCCGAGGAATCGTTGCATAAACCCCGTGTTGTTCTCACATATCCGCTGACGAATAGCATGGTAATCCCTCTTTAGTCGTTCTTGTTCAGCCCTAGGGAAGAACTAATTACAGAACAACTCAGTGAACTGATCCCATGTCAAAGTAGCCAACCATGCATCGCCTCCATTAGTCTGCTAGTACTCCATCAGATATCATATCCGACAGAGATCCTCGTTTCATGTCTAAATTCTAGAAATGGTTGCAGAAAGCTTGGGGCACCAGACTTAAGCTTAGCACATCCTTTCATCCTCAGACCGATGGTCAATCGGAGCAAACCATTCATACCTTAGAATACATGTTGCGAGCTTGTGAATTGGAATGGACAGGGAGTTGGGATGATTACATTTGCCTGGTTGAGTTTGCCTACAATAATAGTTGGCACGCAAGTATTAAGTGTGCACCTTTTGAGATGCTCTATGGCAGGAAGTTTCGTGCTCCAATCTGCTGGAATCAGGTTGGAGAATGAATCATTGAAGGACCAGAGATGATAGAGGTGACCAATGAGAAGGTTGCCATCGCCAAAGCGAAGCTGCAAGAAGCTCGTGCTCGTCAGAAGAGTTATGCCGATAAACATCATAGAGATTTTGAATTCAAGCTTGGTGATCATGTTTTCCTTAAGGTATCACAAGCACGTGGCGTAAATTGTTTTGGACTCAAGGGCAAGCTCAGCCCTCGTTTCATCGGACCGTTTGAGATCCTTGAACGTGTCGGTGAGGTATCGTGTCGTCTAGCGTTACCTCCTCAACTATCTCATGTACATAGTGTGTTCCATGTATCCTTACTCAGAGGTTACAATACCATCCGTTGCATACAGTTTCGTATCCATTCGAGCAGATTTAAGAGGATCTATCCTATATTGAGGAACCCAAGAAAGTTCTCGACCGTCAGGATTGAGTCATGATGAGAGAGACGATCCTATTCGTCAAAATCCTTTGAGGGAACATTCCGAGCGGGAAGCCACTTGGGAAACGAAGGAATCTATCCGGACTTCTTACCCTCATTTTCAGCTATGATTCGGGTATGTCATTTCCAGCTTATCGTATCTCTAGTTCGAGGACGAATTATTATTTTAGAGGGGAAGAGTTGTAAAACCCGCTTTAAAATACCTTAGATCATTCAATGCATGAAAATACGGTTAAATTAAAACTTTTCAGTTAATTAATATACGACACGAATCATGAACATTTAATACGAACATTACGTATATTAAATAAATATTATAAGTATTATGTATATTAATATTATTATTAATACATGATAAGAATTTACATATAATACTTAAAACATACAAGAAAAAAAAACACGACCCTAAAATACGAAAAAGATAAATATTTAAGCATGAAAAATAAAACGAATATGTGTAGTGTGTGTGTGCATGTAGCGTCCAACAAAGAATGCTGGAAGGGCCTTGGCCCAACCCATTATTAAACCAAGTCTTAAAACAATTAAACTCCAGGGAAAGATTTCATTTATGACTTTTACAGAACACAAATAAAAACCCTAGTTCTCCTCTTCCTCTTTCCTTTTGGCCGCGACACACAACACCACCACAAGGACTATTTTTGCTTTTTAATCTTTGATTATTAACGGTATTGTGTTCGTGTTTCAAACCCCTTTAATCATACGCATACGGTATCATGAATTCTTTGTTCTTTTTATTTAATTATGATTAATTGTTCAAGATCCATTATTAAGAAATCATAAAAACATGTAACCATTAAGTTTAAAAAAAAGAATTAAGGTTCGGGTTTAGTTTGTTCAGGTTGCACGCAAACCGAGACCAAGATTAGTCTCGGTGGTGTGTGTTTTCCAACCAGCCGCAACCCCAATGGGGTCGGTGGTAGTTTTGGTGATGACAGTCGCAACCCCAACTGCCCAGCCAGTAGGATGCATGGCTTGCCAGTTGGAACCGAGACCATCAAAGGTCTCGGTGGTACTATGAGTGCAGCAGGGGGAACCCTGGCTAGGCCAGGGGGTGCGTATGGGCAGAAGTGGCACCGGCAGTGATGCCGGTGGCTGCTGGTGGTGGTCGGTCGTAAGACACAGCCATATAGATGTGGTGTTGCGCTGTTTTCGAGGCGACACCAAGACCTCTCATGGTATCGGTGTAGTCTTGATGGGGCTCGATTAAGGCCAAACATACCAAGGGGTGTTTGGCTAAGTTTTACAAAAACATGTTATTCATTTTTATTAATTAATTTATTTAATTTAATACATGGTTAAATTAGAGTAATTAATAACTAAGACTTATGTTAAAATTTATTTATATAAAAACCATGGTTTAAGTTATGTCCATTTTATTTATATAAACCTTAGGATAAAATAATTATTAATATAATTATCCATGTACATTTAATTAATTAAGAAAACTTAGCTTAATTAATTTATATTCATTTTAAGGTAAAGTTTAATTATTAAACCATGTAATATTATTAATTAATAAATACTTATGATATCATGTATTATTATTATTATTAATTAATAATCATATGTTAAGAATAAGTATTAAACATTATTAAACTTTACTATATAATTAATCATGACATATAATATGCTTATTAAAACTATAGGTTATATCATTTTTATTTATTTAATAAGCCTATTATTAATTATGGAAATACACTAAATATGGAAACATGCTATTTATGGAAATATATTAAATATGGTAACACGCTATTTATGGAAACAAACTAAATATGGAAACTTTCTATTTTTGGAAACTTACTAATTATGGAAACTTTCTATTTTTGGAAACTTACTATTTAAGGAAGCTTGCTATTTTTGGAAAGTTACTATATATGAAAACCTGCTATTTTTGGAAAGTTGCTATATATAGAACCTACTATTTTTAGAAAGTTACTCATTATGTTATAACAAGTATTATAACACTTAAAACATGAAATACACTAATCTAAAACACATGAAACATTAAGAATCGCATGATAAAACAAGAACAAGTAAAACAAGTTAAGAAAATCTCAAGTAAATTAATAACCAGTATGTATAAGTAAAACATACAACTTATTCATGTCCCTTTCATTATGTAGCTATCGTGAATTCGGAGTGATCTTCCGCATTCGTTTTCGTCTTCATCTACTGGACATAAGGTACGGATATTTCGTCCTTCAATAAGGACATTCTCTTCCTATATTAGGATTCCCCGTTTGCAGCCATCTGTTTTCCCAGTAGTTTACGTTTCTTAAACACAAATAGTAATTTTATGATTAATATTTTAGATTGCCTAAGCTATATACATGCATGCCAGTTCCACCTAGTTATGGAGGTACCATAACCATAACATTGGAGGCACCGGTGTTATGACTCTTCTGCGATGAGAGTGATTGCTCGCAGCGTCCCTTTTAGTTATTTGTCCTATTTTATTATTATCATGTGGGGCGAATGGGTGCATCCTAGGACAAGTTTAGCAAGATTACATGGTAATTGTAGTGTGTGCCTTGCATCCGTTACATGGAGTTGTTCCCTCCAACCTAAATAATTTAATTAGAGGCAACCCCTCTAATTGCATGATGAGGTCATCCCTCTAAGTATTCATACATGTTGATACCTCATGACCTATATAGGCTTCGGGCATATTTAATATACAGTTTTCGGTATTAAATAAACATAAGTCTTTTCAGAATATAAACCAGTTTATAAACTTACACCAGGTTTTCCAGGACTTACACTTATTCCGATGTACTTCATTTCATTTCATTTCTTTCTTATGTTTATGCTTTACATTTCATTGTCATATATCTGCACACTGAGCGTACTGCTCAGTCGTATTTCTTTTTGTGTCCCAGTATGGCAGGTACTAAAGGGAAAAGCTAGGATCTCTAAGAGTACATGCATTTGGATGGAGGCTCCCTTGTCTTCACTTCTTAATTGCATTTACATACTTTTGCTTTTCTTGACATTTTTTAGTCCTTTCATACATTCTTTACTTATGCATTGTATGTGGAGCTTATGTTTGGAACTGATGTTTGTTTTCGGTTTCCTTTATGGTCATTTAATGTTTTAGACATTTACCTTGCATGCTTTGATGACACGTCATAATTACTACGTAACGGTCCATTTATCCAAATGGGGTGTTACAATTATGGTATCAGAGCCAAGGTTTCAACCTGTAGGCTCTTAAAGTTGACATGTGACTAGTGGGTAGTCACCAGAGTCTTCCTAAACAGACAGTAAATTTTATTCATTTCATTTCATGCATCATTGTTTTATGTTAAGTTTTTTACTAAGTAATGGTTGGTACATGACTGACCATATTTGATCGCATGTGCTTTTCATTCGAATTTGGTTTTGTGAACCGACCCATAGGCGTTCACCGTTGCTCATGTAAATTTTGTTTTGTGGACCGACCCATAGGCGTCCACCATTGCCAATGGCTATTTTCGTTGGCTATGCCTTCATAAATTCTTCATGCATCTCTTATGTTTATCATATGTTCTAATCAGATTAATTATTTTATTTCCTCTTAAATTGTCAGATGGTAAACACACGAACTGAGCAGGAACTGGTTGTAGCTGTCCAAGCATTAATAAGATCCCATGCCAGTAGAGAACATATTAAGTATATCTACACCTTTGTGAGACTTTGTGTACATTACCCATGTGTACAGAGATCTTCCCCTAGAAGTTGATGATAAGGCTCGCCCAGTATACACACTTCCTTTGGATATGTGCGAGTTTGATCTAATCTTAGGCATGGACTGGTTAGCTAAACACCATGCCACCATTGATTTCCATACTTATCGAGTGATCTTCGGCGATGTTCAAGATCCAGAGCACATTCATAATGGTTTCATACCAGGCAAGTCTGTAAAAATCATTTCCGCCTTACAAGCCCGTGCTTTACTAGCTCATGGTTGCGAAGGCTTCTTAGCTACGATTCAAGATATTACTGCGGAAACTCCATCGTTCCAAGATCAACCAGTTGTTTCTGAATTTCTTGATGTATTTCCAGAAGAACTTCCGGGTATACCACCTATTCGCGAAGTAGAGTTTGGCTTTGAGCTCATCCCAGGAGCACAACCAATCTCTAAGGCTCCTTACCACATGGATCCCTTAGAGCTCAATGAGTTAAAGACCAGCTTCAGGAGTTACTGAAGAGAGGTTTCATTCGTCCGAGTGTATCACCATGGGGTGCACCGGTACTTTTCGTCAAGAAAAAGGATGGCAGCATGCGTTTATGCATTGACTATCGTGAGTTGAATAAGATCACGATTAGGAACCGTTATCCGTTGCCGCATATCCAAGATTAATTTACTATCCGGTTATCATCAGTTGCGAATGAAGGAGAAGGATATTCTTAAGACTGCTTTTCGCACAAGATATGGCTACTATGAGTTCGTAGTCATGCCTTTCGGACTCACTAATTCTCTAGCGATATTCATGGACTTAATGAACCACGTCTTCCATGAGTTTTTGGATAAATTTGTCATCGTGTTCATCGACGAACTTCTAATCTTCTCTAAACCCAAGGAGGAACATGAAGAACATCTTTATACTGTGCTACAGATTCTTCGACAGAAGCAAATGTATGCCAAGTTCTCTAAGTGCGAATTCTGGTTAAACAAGGTGGCATTTTTGGGCCATATTGTCTCTGCAGAAGGGATCACTATGGATCCTGCAAAGGTTGAAGCTATCACTAAATGGCCAAGACCGACGTCTGCAACTGAGGTTCGTAGTTTTCTGGGCTTAGCTGGTTATTATCGCAGATTCGCGGAGAAATTTTCAAGGATAGCCTTGCCTTTGACCAAGCTGATGCGTAAAGGAGAAAAATTCGTCTGGAATAATAAGCGGGAGAAGAGCTTTGAAGAACTTAAGCAGCGGTTAGTATCTGACGTATTCTTACTCTCCCATCTGGCACAGGTGGATTTCAGATCTATAGTGATGCTTCGGGTAAAGGACTAGGTTGTGTACTCATGCAACATGGGAAAGTGATTGCATACGCATCACGTCATCTAACGCCTTATGAGGAGAATTATCCTACCCACGACCTGGAATTAGCAACAGTGGTGTTTGCACTTAAAATTTGGAGACATTATCTATATGGTGAATCATGTGATATCTACACTGATCACAAGAGTCTCAAGTACATATTCACTCAGCGAGAGCTAAACATGAGGTAGAAAAGATGGTGGAACTACTCAAGGACTATGACATCAATCTTCAGTACGATCCTGGTAAGGCGAATGTAGTGGCAGATGCTCTCATCAGGAAGTCGGGCATGATTGTCGGCATCAATATATAAGAAGAAGTCATACGTGATCTAGAGCGATTAGACATTAAATTCTTAGTACGTGGATAGCATGGGTACTGGGCTAATCTGAGAATTGAGCCGGACTTAATTTCTCGGATCAAGGCAGCTCAGAAGGATGATGGTGAGATTTAGGCTATTATTCAGAATATCGACCGGCAGACCAAATTTCGTGTAGACAAAGATGGCATCGTATGGCAGGGAACTAAGCTATGTGTTTCGGATGATCAGACACTCAGAGAAGCTTTACTGACTGAAGCTCACAGCTCTCCATTCTCCATTCATCAAGGATCCACCAAAATATACTATGATCTCAAACATCATTTCTGGTGGAGTGGCAGAAAAGCAGGATGTTGCTACTTTCGTTTCCAAATGTCTAACCTGCCAGCAGGTTAAGATCGAACATCAACATGCTAGTGGTTTACTACAACCGTTAGAGATTCCTAAATGGAAGTGGGACAAAATCTCCATGGATTTCGTCACCGAACTTCCATTGACTCAAAGGAAGCATGATGTTATATGGGTCATAGTCGATCGTTTAACCAAGTTAGCTTATTTTCTTCCAATTCGCAAAGACTTCTCAGTTAACAAATTGGCGGATATATTCCTTCAAGAGATCATGCGAATGCATGGTACTCCATCAGATATCATATTCGACAGAGATCCTCATTTCACGTCTAAATTCTGGAAAGGGTTGCAGAAAGCTTGGCACCAGACTTAAGCTTAGCACAGCCTTTCATCCTCAGACCGATGGTCAATCGGAGCATACCATTCAGACCTTAGAAGACATGTTGTGAGCTTGTGCATTGGAATGGACAAGGAGTTAGGATGGTTACATTTGCTTGGTTGAGTTTGCCTAAAATAATAGTTGGCACGCAAGTATTAAGTGTGCACCTTTCGAGATGCTCTATGGCAGGAAGTGTCGTGCTCCAATCTGCTGGGATCAAGTTGGAGAACGAATCATTGAAGAACCATAGATGATAGAGGTGACCAATGAGAAGGTTGTCATCGCCAAGGAGAAGCTGCACGAAGCTCGTGCTCGTCAGCAGAGTTATGCCGATAAACATCATAGAGATTTTGAATTCAAGCTTGGTGATCATGTTTTCCTTAAGGTATCACCAGCATGTGGCGTCAAGTGTTTTGGACTCAAGGGAAAGCTCAGTCCTCATTTCATCAGACCGTTTGAGATCCTTGAATGTGTCGGTGAAGTATTGTATCATCTAGCGTTACCTCCTCAACTATCTCATGTACACAATGTGTTCCATGTATCCTTACTCAGAGGTTACAATTACCATCCTTTTTATACAGTTTCATATCCATTCGAGCTGATTTGTGAGGATCTATCCTATATTAAGGAACCCGAGAAAGTTCTCGACCGTCAGGATCGAGTCATGATGAGAAAGACGATCCCATTCGTCAAAATCCTTTTGAGGGACCATTTCGAGCGGGAAGCCACTTGCGAAACGGAGGAGTCTATCCGGAATTCTTACCCTCATTTTAAGAAATGATTCGGGTATGTCATTTCCAGCTTATCGTATCTCTAATTCGAGGACGAATTATTCTTTTAGAGGGAAGAGTTGTAGAACTCGCTTTAAAATACCTTAGATCATTAAATGCATGAAAATACGGGTAAATTAAAACTTTTCAGTTAATTAATATACGACATGAATCATGAACATTTAATACGGACATTACGTACATTAAATAAATATTATAAGTATTATGTATATTATAATTATTATTAATACATGATAAGCATTTACGTATAATAGTTTAAACATACAAGAAATAAAACTCGACCCTAAAATACGAACATACACGATAAATATTTACGCACGAAAAATAAAACGAATATGTGTAGTGTGTATGTGCATGTGGCGTCCAACAAAGAAGGAGGGAAGGGCCTTGGCCCAACCCATTATCAATCCAAGTCATAAAACAATTAAACTCCAAGGAAAGATTTCATCTATCACTTTTACAGAAAACAAATAAAAACCCTAGTTCTCCTCTTCCTCTTTCTTTTTAGCCGCGACACAATACCCCACCACAAGGACGATTTTTGCTTTTTTAATCTTTGATTATTAACGGTATTGTGTTCGTGTTTCAAACCCCTTTAATCATACGTATTACTGTATCATCAATTCTTTGTTCTTTTTATCTATTTATGATTAATTGTTCAAGATCCATTATTAAGAAATCATAAAAACATGTAATCATTAAGTTTTAAACAAAGAATTAAGGTTCGGGTTTGGTTTGTTCGGGTTGTACGAAAACCGAGACCAATATTGATCTCGGTAGTGTTTGTTTTCCAACCAGCCGCAACCCCAATGGGGTCGGTGGTGGTTTTGGTGATGACAGTCGCAACCCCAACTGCCCAGGCAGTAGGGTGTGTGGCTTGCCAGTTGGAACCGAGACCATCAAAGGTCTCGGTGGGTACTATGAGTGCAGCATGGGGGAACCCTAGCTAGGCCAAGGGTGCATATGGGCAGTAGTGGCACCGACAGTGATGCCGGTGGCTGGTGGTGGTGGTCGGTCGCAAGCTACATCCGTATGGTTGTGGTGTTGAGCTGTTTTCGAGGCGACACCGAGACCTCCCATGGTCTCGGTGGAGTTTTGACGGGGCTCAGTTAAGGCCAAACACACCAAGGGGGTGTTTAGTTAAGTTTTTCAAAAACATGTTATTCATTTTTTTATTAATTAATTTCTTTAATTTAATACATGGTTAAATTAGATTAATTAATAACTAAGACTTATGTTAAAATTTATTTAAATAATAAACATGGTTTAAGTTATGTCCATTTTATCTAAATAAAACTTAGGATAAAATAATTATTAATATAATTATCCATGTTCATTTGATTAATTAAGAAAACTTAGCTTAATTAATTTATATTCATTTTAAGGTAAAGTTTAATTATTAAACCATGCAATATTATTAATTAATAAATAATTATGATATCATGTATTATTATTATTAATTAATAATCATATGTTATCACTAAGTATTACACATTATTAAACTTTGCTATATAATTAATCATGACATATAATATGCTTATTATAACTAATGGTTATATCATTTTTATTTATTTAATAAGCCTATTATTAATTATGAAAATACACTAAATATGGAAACATGCTGTTTATAGAAATATATTAAATATGGTAACATGCTATTTATGGAAACATACTAAATATGGAAACTTTTTATATTTGGAAACTTACTAATTATGGAAACTTTCTATTTTTGGAAACTTACTATTTAAGGAAACTTGCTATTTTTGGAAAGTTACTATATATGAAAACCTGCTATTTTTGGAAAGTTACCATATATAGAAACCTGATCTTTTTAGAAAGTTACTCATTATGTTATAACAAGTATTACAACACTTAAAACATGAAATACACTAATCTAAAACACATGAAACATTAAGAATCACATGATAAAACAAGAACAAGTAAAACAAGTTAAGAACATGTCAAGTAAACTAATAACTAGTATGTATAAGTAAAACAGACAACGTATTCACGTCCCTTTCATTATGTAACTATCGTGAAGTCGGAGTGATCTTCCGCATTCGTTTTCGTCTTCATTTACTATACATAAGGTGCGTATATTCCGTCTTTCAGTAAGGACACTCTCTTCCTATATTAGGATTCCACGTTTGCAGCCATCTGTTTTACCAGTAGTTTGTGTGTCTTAAACACAAATAGTAATTATATGATTAATATTTTAGATTGCTTGAGTTATATACATGCATGCCAGTTCCACCTAGTTATTGAGGTACCATAACCATAACACTGGAGGCACCAGCGTTATGACTCTTCTGCGGTGAGAGTGATTGCTCGCAGTGTCCCTTTCAGTTATTTGGCTTATTTTATTATTATCATGTGGGACGAATGGGTGCATCCTACGACAAGTTTAGGAAGATTACATGGTAATTACAGTGCGTACCCTTCATCTGTTACCATGGAGATGATCCCTCCAACCAAGCCTATTTAAATAGAGGCAACCTCTCTAATTGCATGATGAGGTCACCCCTTTAAGTATTCATGCATGTTGGTACCTCATGACCTATATGGGCTCTGGGCATATTTAAAATATAGTTGTCAGTATAAAATAAACATAAGTATTTTCAGAATATAAACCAGTTTATAAACTTACACCAGGTTTTCCAGGACTTACACTTATTCCGATGTACTTCATTTCATTTCATTTCTTGCTTATGTTTATGCTTTACATTTCATTGCCATATATCCGCACGCTAAGCGTATTGCTCAGCCGTATTTCTTTCTATGTCCCAATACGGCAGGTACTAAAGGGCAAAGTTAGGTTCTCCAAGAGTACGTGCATTTGGATGGAGGCTCCCTTGTCTTCACTTCTTAATTGCATTTACATACTTTTGCTTTGTTGGACATTGTTTAGTCCTTTCATACATTCTTTACTTATGCATTGTGTGTGGAGCTTATGTTTGGAACTGATGTTTGTTTCTGGTTTCTTTTTTGTTCATTCAATGTTTTAGACATTTACCTTGCATACTTTGATGACACGCCATAATTACTACGTAATGGTCCATTTATCCAAATGGGGTGTTACAATTATGGTATCAAACACAAGGTTTTGACCTGTAGGCTCTTAAAATTGACCTGTAACTAGTGGGTAGTCACCAAAGTCTTCCTAAACTGGTAGTAAATTTTATTCATTTCGTTTCATGCATCATTGTTTTATGTTAAGTTTTTGACTAAGTAATGGTTGGTACAGGAATGACCATATTTAGTCGCATGTGCTTTTTATTCGAATTTGGTTTTGTGAACCGACCCATAGGCGTTCATCCTTGCTCGAGTAAATTTTGTTTTGTTGACCGACCCATAGGCGTCTACCATTGCCAATGGCTGTTTTCGTTGGCTATGCCTTCATAAACTCTTCATGCATCTCTTATGTTTATCCTATGTTCTAATCAGATTAATCATTTCATTTCCTCTCTTAAACTGTCAGATGGTCAACACACGAACTAAGCAGGAACTGGATGCAGCTGTCCAAGCAGCTCCGCAAGCTATGCTCCTACAGATTAGGAATCAGATCCGAGCTGAATACCAGAACATCCGAATCAGAACAAAAATCCTCCTCCTCCTCCACCTGTTACTATACACACCTGGCTGGAGAGGTTCAATAAGCAAAAGCCTCAATCTTTTGAGAAGGCTGAAGTGTCATCAGATGTGGAAAACGAGATTTCGCACATGGAGAAAATATTTGATGCTCTGGGATGTGATGGGAATTACAAGGCAAGGTTGGCAAGCTATAAGTTCGAAGGCGATGCACTAGCTTGGTAGAGAGTATACAAGCTGAGAAATGAAGGTGATGTATGGTTGGATGCTTTGACCTGGGATCAATTCAAGGAACTGTTCTACAATCAGTTCTTTCCTACAACTTAGCATGAGCGGCTTAAGCATGAATACCATACCATTCGTCAGAGAACTGGAGAGAACATCACGTATGCAGAGGTTCCTCAGGTTAGCTGGATTTCTGGGCGCTGCTGCAGGTATAGATGAGGCGCAAGCGAAGCACTTTCGTTGGGCTCTTCGCTCCTCGACTGCTGATCGACTACTTAGTGCCACTTTCACTAATGTGTTACAAGTGGCTGACGTAGCACGTAGCTTAGAGATGTTGCACGAGAGAGATGACTACGAGGAGCCAGCTCGTTCAGAGAAGAGGTATAAATTTTAGTCATCCAGCCTTATCATCTTATTCCAATCCGTATGTTCATTTTTACATCTTTTCCTATCCAATTGTATCTTTCAGACAGAAGGGTGGATATCGGTCCCAACCGGCCACTCGGCAGACGAACAACAAGGGGCACGATCAATCTAACGACTGATACGGATCAGACAGGTGTAACGTTAATGACAATTATCGTAACAATGCCAGGTATCACAACAACAACAGGTCCCTAAATTCATAAACTCTTCTATGTTAAGTTGTTGTATGTCATACATACTAACATCTCAGCATTGTAAAAAGGAACTCTGCGAGTGGGCCTGACTAGAATACTAAGCGTCAACAGCCTAATAACTCGTCTTCATCTGGTAATTTCTCAATTAAACTTTTAGTGTAGTCATGTTTATGCCCAAATAATCATGTCTTACGCATATCTTCTTAAACGGGCTCTTAGGTAGCAAGGGAACCTCCAGGAGGTTACACATATCCTATCTGCACTACTTGTGGCCGTAGACATCTTGGACCATGCCGTCGGGATGTATTTTAAATTCCCAAGTGCCCATATAGGTCATGAAGGTATCAACGTGCATGAATACATAAAGGGGTGACCTCATCATGCAATTAGAGGGGTTGCCTCTAATTATATTAGTCTGGGTAGAGGGATCAGCTCCATGTAACAGATGTAGAGCACACACCACAATTACCTTGTAATTTTCTAACATGTTCTAGGATGCACGCAATCGCCCCACATGATAATAATATAAAAGGCCAAAAATTGAAGGGGACGTCGCGAGCAATAACTCTCACTATGGAAGAGTCATAACACCGATGCCTCAAGTGTTATAGTTATGGTACCTCCATAACTAGGTGGAACTGGCATGCATGTATATAGCTCAGGCATTTTAAAATGCTAATCATATTAATTACTGATAAGTTTAATGTAAACTACTAGGTAAAACAGATGGCTGCAAACGAGGAATCCTAAATATAGGAAGAGAATGTCCTTACCGAAGAACAGAATATCCGTACCTTATGTCCAGTAATGAAATGGACATGAATGAGTTGTCTGTTTAACCCCTTATTATTAGTTTACTTCACGTGTTCTTAACTTGTTTTACATGTTCTTGACTTGTTTTATTGTTTCATGTTTTATCTAATGTTTCTTAATGTTTCATGTGTTCTTGATTAATGTATTTCATGTTTTATGTGTTATTGTACTTGTTGTATCATAATGAGTAACTTTCTAAAGATAGCAGGTTTCTATATATAGTAACTTTCCAAAAAAAGCAGGTTTCCATATGTAGTAATTTTCCAAAAATAGCAAGTTTCCATAAATAGTAAGTTTCCAAAAATATAAAGTTTTCATAATTAGTAAGTTTCCAAAAATATATTGTTTCCATATTTAGTATGTTTCTATAAATAACATATTTCCATATTTAGTATGTTTCTATAAATAGCATGTTTCCATAATTAGTATGTTTCCATAGTTAGCATGTTTCCATATTTAGTAATAAATTTATTAAATAAGTAAATGATATAAGCTATAGTTTAATAAGCATATATTATAAGCCATTATTATTAAATATAATAATATTGTAAAGTTTATTAATAATAATACTTTACTCTTAACATATGATTATTAATTAATAATATAATACATGATATTATAAGTAATTATTAGTTAATAATATTGCATGATTATATTAATTAAACTTTACTTTAACCGATTATTGTATAATTAAATTAAAGTATGTTATTAATTTAATTAAACCTTGGTTAAAATGGAATAAATTAATTAAGCTAAGTTCCTAATTAATTAAATGTAACATGAACTTATGCCATGAAATAATTATATTAATAATTATTTTAACCTATAGTTTATAAAATGGCCATGTTTTTTATCATGATAATTATATAAACAATTATATCATAAGTCTTGTTTTAATTAATTAATTTATACTAAACCATGTATTAATTAATATAACTAATTAATAAATAAACATAAGGTATTTAATCAAAATTAACCAAACACCCCCATGGTGTGTTTCGGTTCTATCCAAGCCCCAAACAAACGACACACCGATACCTTGAGGTCTCAGCGTCGCTCGAACCACACGCAGCACCACAGCCGAATGGCTGTGGCTTGTCGCTGCTATGCCAACGCAGCCCCTGTTGCTTGTTGGCTTCCCCCTGCGTGCAACAGTCACCCACCGAGAGCCATGGGGCTCTCGGTTGCCACTGCCAAACCAAACGTGCCCCCCGTTTGGGGGTCTTGGTGTTGCGACTGACAAAAGCCAACAACCACCACCCCTATTAAGGGTGCGTCTGGCCGAGATGAACCCCCACCGAGACCTTTAAGGTCTCGGTTCCCGTGATAAACCGAACCAAAAACCCTCCATTGCATGTTTATTTAATCTACCATGATTTTATTATTAATTTTAGTTAACTACATGAATTAATAAAAGAATAATTGAAAAGAATGAAGGTTTTTAATGATACCGTATGTGTAATGTTTTGGAACAATGAACACGAACACAAACCGTAATAAATCAAGATCAAACAAGCAAAAATCCCTCCTTTGTGTCTTGTGGGTGCCGCGGCCAAAGAAGAAGAAAAAGGTAGATTTAGGGTTTTAATTAATTTCATGTAAAGTATATAATGAATAAAATCCATCGAGGTTTTGTTTGTTAACTAATATTGGTTAATGGGTTGGGCCAAGGCCCTCTTTCTTCCTTGTTGGACGCCGGCCAAACACCCCTTTATATATATTCGTTTTGTTTTTCGAGCTTAATAATTTATCATGCGTGTTCGCGTTTTAATGTCATGTTTTTTAGTATTATACGTAAATACTTATCGTGTAATAATAATAATACTATACGTAATACTTGTCGTAATTAACTAATATACGTAACAATTACATTAAATGTTCATGATACGTGTCATATATTAATTAATCGTAAAGTTTTAATTTGTCTGTGTTTTCATGCATTTAATATTCTAAGGTATTTTAAGCGGGTTTTACATATATAGTCTTATATTTGATGAATATTACTATGGAAACAACCAAGTTGTGTTAAAGCCTTCCGTTGTCAATACTACTGATGCACCTGAACAAAGTCAACAAGACACAACTGCATCTACTTCAGCAACCGTTTCTCAAGAGACAATTCCATTGGATAGTCAACAAAGTCATGATACTTTCATAACGCCGTCATCACCTGTCAATGCTACGGGAGGAAACATAGATCAAGCAGTCGATGAACAGTTTGGCGAAGAAGAATTTATCAAACCATTCGGTACACCGGTACGCGAAGTCGAAGAGTCTTCTACTCGACATGTTGATCTGTCAAACATGCATACATTCTATCAAAGATATCGTTCCACTCACCGTTGGAGACGTGATCATCCATTGGCATAAGTCATTGGAAATCCTTTACAACCGGTTCAAACACACATGCAACTTGAAACCGATGGCTATGTGGATATGTATGCACTCACCGTGAGTACAATTGTACCAACGAACATCAAACAAGCCATGACTGATCATGCGTGGATCAAATCAATGCAAGACGAACTTCATCAACTTGAAAGACTCGAAGTATGGGAACTTGTCGACTGACCCTATAAAGTATCAATGCTCAACTTCAAATGGATCTGGAAAAACAAACTGGATGAAGAACAAACGATCATAAAAAACAAATCTCTTCTTGTGGTTAAGGGATATCGTCAACAAAAAGGAATATATTTTGAAGAATCATTTGCGTTAGTCGCTCGTTTTGAAGAAGTCAGGATATTCATTGCTTATGTTGCACATAAGGGCTTCACGGTTTATCAAATGGACGTAAAAACAACTTTTATCAACGGTCATTTGAAGGAAGAAGTATATGTGAATCATCCGGAGTATTTTTGGATCCTCATCATCCTAACAAATTCTACCATCTCATGAAGGCAGTATATGGACTTAAACAAGCTCCAAGAGCGTGGTACGATGAACTATCAAACTTCTTGGTATCCAAAGGTTCCATTGATCTTACTCTCTTTATTAATAAATATGGGGATGACATTTTGCTTGTGCAGATTTATGTTGATGACACCATTTTTGGTTCTACGAACCCAAAACTTTCAAAACAATGAAAAAATAATGCACAACAAATTTGAAATGTTAATGATGAGGGAGCTAAAATTATTTTTAAGCCTCCAGATCCATCGATCCCCACGTGGTATCTTTATCAACCAAGCTAAATATGCTCAAGAGATACTTAAAAAGTATGGTATGACCTCATGTAATCGCGTTGGTGCACCATTGTTGACCACATCCCTAGACGTTGACTTACGGCATAGTCCGAGATGTCTATGACTACAAGTCGTGGTCCGAGATGTCTACGACTACGGCATGGTCCACACTTTTAACAGATACCGGCTAACTTACGGCATGGTCTGAGATGTCTACGACTACAAGTCGTGCATATGGGGTAGGTGTAACCTCCTGGAGGTACCCTTGCTACCTGAGAGCAAGATGAAGATGAGTTGTTGGACTGCTGACCCTTAGCATTTTGGTCACGCCCACTCACAAAGTTCCTGTTGATGACGTTGTCATGTTAGTATGTAAAAACATACAACAATTTAATCATGGAAAAGTTTAAGAATTTAGGGACCTGTTGTTGTTGGACTGGCTGTTGTTGTTACGGTAATTGTCATTATCGTTCCTCTTTTCAGATCCATAACGGTCGTTAGATTGACCGTGGCCCTTGTTGGCATTCTGCTGAGTATCCGGTTGGGACCGGTCTCCACCCTTCTGCCTGAAGATATAATTGGGTAAGAAAAAGGTATAAATGAACATAAAGATTGAAATGAAATAATAACGCTTGATGGCTGAAATTTATACCTCTTCTCAGAACGAGCTTGTTCCTCGTAGTCATCACGCTCATGTAGCATTTCTAAGCTACGTGTTGCATCATTAACTTGTTCCACATTAGCATAAGTAGCACTAAGTAAACGATCCGCCGTAGAGGCGTGCAGAGCCCAACGGAAGTGCTTGGCTTGTTCCTCCGCAGTACCCGCAGCCGCACCTAAGAATCTAACCAACCTAAGAAACCTCTGCATGAACTTAGTGCTAGTCTCTCCATTTCTCTAACGAATGGAGTGATACTCCCTCTTGAGTCCTTCTTGCTCAAAAGTTAGAAATAACTGCGCATAAAACAAAGTCTTGAACTGATCCCAAGTCAATGCAGCTATCCAATCATCGCCTCCATTAATTAACTTGTAAGCTCTCCACCAATGTAGGGCATCACCCTAAAACTTATAGCAAGCCAACCTTGCCTTGTAGACACCACCGCATCTTATAGCATCAAAAAGTTTCTCCATATGTAAAATCTAGTCTTTCGCATCTGATGAAGTCTCAGCCTTGTCAAAAGATATTGGCTTCTGCTTGTTAAACCTCTCAAGCCAAGTGTGCAAAGTAACCGGTGGAGGAGGATTGTTGTTCTGATTCGGCATGTTCTGGTATTCAGCCCGGATTTGGTTCCTGATTTGGGGAAGCATGGCTTGCAGAGCTGCTTGGACAACTGCTGTTAGCTCTTGTTAACGTGTCATGACCATCTGACAGTTTAAAAATGAAAAATGAAATGATTAAATTGATTAGAACATATGATAAACGTAATAAAATGATGCATGAAACAGTTTATGAAGGCATAGCCAAATTCAAATGACATGAAAACAAATTGACACAGCGAAGATGAACGCTTATGGGTCGGTTCATCAAAACGAAAAGCCATGAGCTAATGTAAACGCCTATGGGTCGGTTCACCAAGCAAAATGATTCGAATAAAATCACATGCGACTAAATAAGGCCAGTCCTGTTCCAACCATTACTTATTCAAAATTCTTGCGACAATGCACTTGCGACTATCCTAAAAAGCAAAATAAAGCATATATTTTTAGCCTAGGTAGGAACCATTAGTTGCTAGCAAGCGCGATTTGCCCAGATAGGAGATGTCAGTGTCCAATGGTACTATTAATAATATTAGCGCTCATTAAATGATTAGCGGTACACGATTAAAAAGGGACTTAACGGTAACAAGTAAACGTAGTGTCAATAATTATATCTGAGAAGCATACCAAAAACACTTGTATTCCATTTTGGCATATATCCCCCGCACGGGTTTCAAAATCATTTATAAAGCATTTAAAAGTGAGGATATGAACTCACCTTATGTCCATATAATCAGATATATTTCATTCATAGATAAACAACTTGATCATACAAACCACAACTTGGTCTCATAAACAACAGCTTGATCTCACACAAACCTGGATTAATACATTGTGTATAGTATCAAGTGTTTGTATTTTAGTTCAATATTGTTAAGTTTTGGTTATATATTATTTTATTAATATTTGGTTGTAATTCTAGCACTGTTGTTTGGGCCATCATACTTAGAAGCCATTCTATAAATGTTTGAGGAGCGAGGGCACTTTAAATCGTAAACCCAACCACCCAGTCAGAACGTAATATCGAGATGGAACATCTTTGAACAAAGATCCCTACTAACATGATACCTTTATTACTTCCTCATATTTATATTTAATCTTCTTTAGTTTCAAAATTGTCAAAAATAGTCCTTAGAGTTATACTTTAGCTTAATTACACTTTTAACCCCTAAAGTATATAGTTTTAGTATTTGCAATTTAAACCCTCAATATTTAACCTTAGGGCCTCAAACTTTCCAATATTTATTTTTATATATTTAACTTTCACAAAATGACACTTTTGGCCCAAAATGTTAAATAGTTTCAAAAATGATAGTTTTAGTCCCTATACTTGTAAAAATCATATAACAACCTCAAAAATGGACCAAATGATCTAGGATTTTAAAACAAAGTTTAAAAACATGTTTATAATCATACTAAAAACATTTCTTCATATTTATAGCTTTTTAAATAGGTTTTTGCTTATTATTTTATGTAAATTACAAAATTAGGGTTTTAAGACATCTTTAACTTATAACTTCCATTCAAAATGATCAAATGACTTAGTTTCTTTTAGATTATCTTTCTAACATTATTTTGGCATTATAAAAACTCTAAGAAAGTATTATAACAAGATCAAAGCTTGTTTAACATAGAAATTACCTTGGTAGCTCCAAAATGGCTCCTTATGGCTTCTTATGAACACTACTTGCTATCAAAGCTTCAAGGGCTTTAATGGATACCTTCTAGACCTGGTTTCTGGTATTGGGGGATGTCCTAAGACCTTTATAGAAGTGGAAATGGAGAATGAGTAGGAGGTTTATGGAAAAGGGGTGCAAGTTCTAACTATGTCCATTCGCCCCCTATTTATGGTATTTTCATGCCTTAGGCTCCAAGTTCTGGCTATGGACGTGTAAGATAGATAGCTTAGTGACTAAGGGAGGCTAGGGAAGATCTATGCAAGTTCTTAGAGTCTAGGATGAAAAATATCTAAGCTTATGGCTAGTATTAAGTTACAGCTCAAAATGATAAGAACAAGTATGTGTCATTGACAAGTAGGTGATGCACCTACTTGTAAAATATCTCCTAAATATATATATGATCTGATACTATGTTTAAATTTAGGAGGTAAAGGGTTTTGAATATGTTTTGGAGGGAAAAACCTAAACCGGGTCTTAAATTAGGGCTTGTAACTTGTAACTTTGTAATTTTGGTGATTTAAGGGTTTAGGAATGTTACTAGTGATGGATTAGGGTTTAATTATGGTATATACATTGTAATTAATAATTTTGGGTCTTTGGTTTGAAGTTTAATAAAGGTTTGATGTGAAAATGGGAAGAAAACCTAGGCGGGTTAGGGTTTCTAATGATATATGGTTAAGTCAAGTGATTATCCTTCAATTAGCTACTAATGTAAACTCATTTTATGCATAATAAATTTCCTCATTGTGTTCATGAAGTCCCTACATTGTTTTTATAAAGTTATTCTAAGTAAACATGTCTAAAGGGTGAAAATACCCATTTTGACCGAATTTACAAGCCATGCATTGAAATGTTGTACCTTGTGCTTTAGGGTACTTGTATATTATCTTATTATAATCTTATAACCTTAATGAAGTGCTACAAGTGTTTATCGACTTGTCCTAAAAGACTAGGTAGTGATTCCATGTAGATTTCTTAATATAGGGGTTTTTAGGTCATTAATCCTAATGACTTTCTATCTTGGGTAATTAGTGTTTGTATCTTTATAAACACTTATTCTAGGGCTTATATGATGTGTTTAATCTTTCTAAAGATTCTACACACTTGGTTTAAGGGTTTGTATAAGTTGATCATATTCTAGGGATAATTATGGGTGCTTAAGATCCTATGCTTTGATAACTTGTACCTTATGCTTTATTAACTTGTACTTTATATTGAAGTAAATATATAATTTTAATATGATACATAATTGAGTTTTATAATTAGTGGCAAAAGATTAGACCCTAATTTAATTTATAATGGATTTTATATGCTAATCTTAGTAACTAGGTCTTAACTTATAATTAGCTTTAGATTAGTGAATATTAATATTTTATGATCAATTAACTTTCCTTTATATGGTAGATTATACTTGTTATATTGTATTTATAAATATTATGTAATTATATTGCTTGAAGTATTGTTTACCAAAGGTTTCTAGGTGGTGATCTAAACTATTATGTACATTTACTTGTACTTAGCTTCGTATAGTTTGTTCTTACCATTATTAGGCATTATTATGTCTTCGTAATGTAGTTTATAACTTGTTTATAATCCATAATGACTTATTCATATTCATAGTTTATCATTCTTGACTTTACAATTCATTTAAAGGGATTCTAGGGCTTCTAAGAGAAATTAGGGCATCATAGTTATATTTGAGATGTTCTTATTCATAATGTACTTGTTAAATTACTTTTAGATCTTAGACTTGATATATATACATTGTATTTCCAACATACAAAAATATGTGAAATAATAGTTCAGGTTGTGAGAAATAATTCATCTTACCAAGTAAGGTACAAAAAGCAAAAATTTCTAGCCAACATTTCATATTGAGACAATTATAGCACATAATACATATGTGAAATTTTAGGATTGTCACAATTAAGCTAAGCAACAACGAGATGGACTCTTAGTGTGCACCTAATGAGTTAAAAAGCCAAATTCAAACTTATGAATAAGCTATAAATCAACACTAAATGACCTCAAACCTATAAACGGCATAAAACAACCTTTTAAACTATGTTATTCCAAAATTTCAAGGCTTAATCCTCCTAATGAAACTTGTAAATATGTGCAAAGCCTAAGAAGAAACTTTGCCTAAAAGCACTAGAACATGTAGTGTTAGGAGATAATAGTGATTGTAATCTTATTCTACTACTAGCATGCTAACAAGCATCAACTAGTGACATAATAGAAACCTTAACAAAGCAATTATAACAATTTTAACTCTATTCTAGATCAAACAGTAATAAATATAGCAAAATATATGAGCTACTTGTTATTTATTTTTATGATTTAATAATTATCTAATAATTGAATCAACTCTAGTATCCTTTATTAGTCTACTGATAAAGACTTAAACTCTAGATCTAATAGATGCTTAAGTTAACAGTTAATCCAAACACCTCTTAAACAAGCAAAAATTCAACTTAAGATATAGAAAGTAAACTAAAATGTAGAAACAATCATAAAATAAGCATGGACAAGTAACAAATATGAAAACTAAGCATACTTAAGTATGAAATAGCATATAAGCTCAAGTATAAATAGAATAGACTAGCAAATTAGTATAATAAGCTACGAATTGGAAAGAGTACTCACAATGGGTCTATGTTTCTTCAAACTCTGACCTACAAGCTATGAACTCCTTATACCTCTTTTTCACTCATTCAACACCAAAAAGATCCTTAGCTTAATAATCCAGCTTATTGCTTAAAAGCTTTTAAGCTATATGAACCTGAATGCCTTCAAACTTCTACTCATTAACACCAAGGGTTTTCCAAACCTTGAAACTACTTGGATATGAACAAACAACCTCTGATTAAGCTTTAGGATAACAATAAGCTATCAAATAAGCACTGCTATAATGTCTTATTATTTTGTGTTCTTTTTATTGTTGGTAAAGTAGAACAAGACAAGTATATTAAGTTAGAAAGGTAAATTTTACAAGTAAATAAAGAAGATAATTAAAGAAAGAGCAATTTTATTAAAAACTTTAGAACACAACTTTGATTACCTAAGATGGAACAGAAATTAAAAAAGGGTCCTGTCATCTATTTATAAGCAAAGAAATCCTTCTAGGTATTATGAGGAGCCTTTTCTCTCTCCCAGGGGTTTAATTGAGCCTTAGATCTTATGCTTGGAAAATAAGCAATCATGTGGTCCATTGGATGACTTTGAGGTACAAGTGGATTACCACGCTGTCCTGATACCCTCTGAGCATGTGTTACTTCATAAGAAGAAGACAGAATTGAAATTTCTTCGTGTTTTCGGGTCTTTATGTTATCTAATTAATGACGATGAAGACCTAGGTAAATTGAAAGCCAATGTTGATATATGTATTTTTGTTGGTTACTCCTCATCCAAGAAAGTGTTTAGAATCTACAACAAACGAACCAGGTGGATTCAAGAAACTATCCACGTTACATTTGATGAGCTTACGGAGCAAATGGCTTATGAACACCTCGTTTCAGGACCTAAAGATTAGTTCTGGACTCGTGCCTACTATTCCTCATACAACACCTATAGTTCCTCCTACATAGTCACATATAACTAAATTTTTTAGACCATTGTCTGATGAATATAACATTTCACATGACGAAGAAAGTGGTCCTACTCCTTTACATGAACCAGGAATGTCAACCGATACACCAACATCAACTTCAATATATCAAGATTCACCATTAACAAGTTATTCACAAACAACTACTGTTGCGAATGCTCCTAAGGAACTATAATGATGTTGAAGGATTTGAGAGTCCATTTTCTCAAGTGGTTGAAGATCCATATATTTGCTATAGAGATCAATTCAGGTTCATTGGGTTTATGATGTCTTATCTTACCAGAAAGCATATTTGTGATTCTGATAGCACATGTATTAACCCGATTTCTAGGGGTGTCCAATGTTTAGGTTTGATCTACAAAATCAAAACCCGAACCGAATAGAATCCGAATAAGAACCGAAGTGAAAAAAGAATTTGGGTTAGGGTCATAACCGAACCGAACCGAAATACAAATTTGGTTTTTGGGTTGGATATGGGTTTGGCAATTGGACCCGAAAACCAAACTGGAAATCGAAGTTATATAAATATATATATTTTTGTATATACTTATATATTAAAAATAATTATTAAAATTTAATATTAATATAAAAATACAATTTTTATACTTAGAAATATTTTTTTGCTAAATATTTAATTAATTGTGTAATTTTTTTAAAAAAAACCCAGATAATTCGGGTTATTCGGGTCAACCCGAGAACCGAACTAAATTCAAATTCGGTTTGGTTGAAATCTAGTTCGCCTCAGTTCGGATTTTGGGTTGACCCATGACAAAAATTAACCGAATAACCCGAATCAAATAAACCGTACAACCATAGAACTGAAGTGAAGGTCACCCCTACCGATTTCTGCTTACGTTGTAAGGACGGTTGCATTCTTTTCACCATGCATCTTTACATATCTTTTTCATTATTCAACCCCTTCAATGTTTACGAATACTCATTACTAACACCTTATGTGATTGTTCTAGTGTTAGCTCATGTCTTAGCCTCCATTATTCTAGTAATCTCATACAACTCAATCTTTCCTAAAAAATTCTAATATCTAATGGATTGTCCATGGGAAGATCCCTACTGTTCAGGTTGCATCATATGACGTATACCGAGCCACATTTTGCCACCAAAATCGTCGTGCATTAGTGTGTTGTTGGGTATAGAGATCGTAACCATAAAACCTTTCAAAATGCAATCAATGTGTTTATGAAATCAATGTTTACACATTTGGAGTTTTCTATTTCACCAAAACGCTCTTCTACATATGTGCATCATGAAATGAAAGAGTTTTGCACATATAAGGACGGGTAAGCACTTACTACAAATATCTTATCCAAACTAAAACAATTTGATCGCATTTTAATCACTATTCTCCCCCTCAAAATTTGCATGTGTCTTTTTTGTTTCTGATTTACGTAGTGATTTAAAACACAAGTTAATGTACGTGAAGTCACTTAGTAAATGAGTGAACATGGAGAGAATAATGTTTCATGAAAATTTGGAACTATATTTTATGAATTTTTATAATCCCATTCAAAACTAGATTATATTAAAAGCTTGGAGAAGAGAGTTTCTGAGCACACAAAATTTTGATTTTTTTATACGTCTTTTGAAAATATCTTAAATAATTATGCTCAAAACCGAGAAAAATTAATTTCCCGTTATCGAGGAATAATGTGCATAGATGAACACTTCCCTTGTATGTCCCGAGCAATCTTTTGAAAAGTTTTTCGTAAAATTGCTCGGGACTAATTTTTTTTCTTTTTCAGATAAGGCACACTGAAACATACACTTTACCTTTTTCATGATCTTTAAAACTTTGAATGTTTCAAATAGAAGCTCATGATCGAGAAAATTCAATTTTCTATTTCGAGGATAAGTTATCAGTAGAGATACACTTTACTTTATTTGAAGAACGAGTTACAATCTGATATTTAATTGTAAGTCACATAAAGAAAAAATAGAAATGACATGTTTAAAAAAATATTAGAAACTTTCAAAACTTTATGTACACATCTGCGTCATTATTGAGCGAGATTTTTAGGTACATCCATACTATCGATCATAAGACACATGTCGAAGAAGAATATTTTTGAGTTTTTTAAAGCTTCCTGATTTTATATTTTTGTTTTATATGTTGTATGTTTTTGTATTTTGATTTTCTGATAGATATATACAAAGTGTTACCACAATTTTGCAAGATGTTCGAGCTCATTGGGAGTGAAACTTCGCATACCAAGGCGATGAACCAAAAATTAAAATCTATCTTAATGAAGGGATTTGGTGAAGATGTGGGCCAATTGGTACTCTATCTTAACAAAATACAGTTCAATTATACCACGTTCTGCGTGCTCCTTTATGATGGTATCAGACAGCGATGTGTTTGGTTCTTGAGTGTTGGATCAGGTTACAGGATATGTCTATGGCTGAATGAGAGTCACAATAGATAGAGATTTTATTAAAGTGAAAGCTATAATCCATTATCTATCATACATATAATATATATCATACATATAATATAGCCTTATGATCGGTCGATCCATTGCAGATGTGCCAAGTTATGGTTACATTAAATATGAGAAGAGAATATATTACTATTTATTTAACAGATAGAGCCATTTATTTTTACTAGCATGGTACACGCGCAATGCGAAGAAGGATAACAATGACTACTTTTTTTTTATTGCATGTTGCACTTTATCCATCGAAATTATATTTAAATTAAAGTTAAATTTATATAAAGTTGAAAAAAACTAAAATATGATAAAAATATATAAAAATAAATGTTAAATTAAAGACAATAAAATTTTTAAAAATATGATAAAATTTGATAACGAAAAAAAATAAATAAGAAGGATTATATTGGATCCCTTGGATACAAGGAGACCAACCTTCCATCTAATATTGATCAAGAGCCCAAATTAATCTTTATTTTTAATTAAAAAATGCGGAGGGGCAGTTTCGTCATTTCACCCCTCCTACCAAACACCTCCCACCCAGATCAAAAAATACACACACGTCCTTTTTCTTCTCTCTGAAACACATATAAAACACACACTACTTGTTGCAGGCCACGAACGTTATATCATCATCATCATCTCCATATTCATCAATCGATCATAAATCATAAGAAAGATGATCAAATCAATCATCAATCATCAAATTGATGATCAATCAAGACTAAATCGATCTTCTCGTTATTAAATAGATAATATCCTTTTTATTTAGAACAAGTACAATCATCACATATTTCATTATTTTCTCTCATCTTATAAATTAACGAATCATGTGAATTTAAAAGCTTATAATTAAGCTTAATTGATGACTTATGTGAATTTATTATGAAAAAAGCTTCATCTCCTTCTTCAGGTTATCTAAATATATTGTGCTAAATAATAAGCTAACTTAATTAGGTGATTGATAGCTAGCTTATTTAGGTGATTAATGTGAATAATCTTATTACGAGAGTTATATGAATAATTAAATGAATTATAATAAAGTTATGTGAATAAGCTTATAGATAGAGTTTGTTGAAGTTGTAAGATAAGCATAAGGTGAAGTAAGTGAATAAGCTTATTGTGTTGAATCTGTAAGCTACAATAAACATATGTATCATATATGATACCTCCAAATATCATATATGATAAATATATCATATATGATATATGGAGGTATCATATATGATAGTTTGATAATGTGATTGAAAACAAATACAAGCAAGTCTGTGATCTCCTGGTTGATAATTAAAAGTTAGTTGTGTGTATATTATCATATTTGATAATCTGGTTCAAATACAGTTTATGTAATATATCATATTTGATAATCTGGTTAAAATTTAGCTTATGTAAAATATCATATTTGATAATCTGTTTGAAACTAAGATTATTTGGGTACATAAAGTTGTTTTAAAAGAATCTTGAAGAACTCAATCATCTCAAGGCTAAACAAGTGAAAAAAAAGAGAAAGAATCGTGAGGCCAAAGTGAGCTACAAAAACACAATGTCAAGAAGTGGAACATGGAATTGTCGGCTGAAAGAACAGACAACGACATGTGCATGAGATGACAAAAGACGAGTGTCAAGTTTGAAACCAAAGTGTTGATGCATGGAATCAGGCCATTGTTTTGCTCATTTGACTTGTTTGTATTTTTAGTAATTCGTGTATGATGTTGTAATGCTTTAACTTTTTAATGCTACTAAACATTGAGTTCTTTTGGTGAATATGAAAATGGCGAAATATCCACGGATGTAACTTTTGGACAATATGCATATTTTGTTGATTTTTTTATCATTTGAAGCATAGTTTTTTTACCTTTTTATTAGTATCATATATGATAGTGAAATATCATATATGATAATCCATGTAACTCTTAAATTCTGACATATATGATACTACATTATCATATGTAATAATACGTTATCATATATGATACTAAAAAAGAAAGTTTCATAGATTATCATTTATAAAATATCATATATGATGTGTACAACATATCAAATATGATACATCGTGTAAAAATGTAAACGACAAGTGTCATATATGATAAATAAATGAAATCTTATGTGATAAATTACTAAAACATATGTCATATATACATGTAACAAGTACATGATACATCATATTTGATGTGTACGACATATCAATATATGATACATTAAGTAAAAAATATTAACTACAAATATCATATACGCTAAATCACTAAAACATACATGGTTTCTAAAAAAACATAAATTACAAAACCTCTTCAATAAAAACAATCAAGTGCTTCTTCATCCACGCATGTTGTTAACTGCACATTCACACCTATGCGTGCACGTCCTCTTACTTTTGCTTCAACCTAGACAATTGCAGCATCCCTTTGTTGTTTTGTTAGCACAGTCTGTAATTATAAAGGAATGAGAGAACATATTAGGCACCATGTTATCAACAACTGAATCATATATGATATAAGGCAGGTTTGAAGAGCTTAAATAGATTTTGTGTAAAATTGGTTATAAAGTCTTATTATTTTATGATTTGTTAGATACATATATGATACTTCATATATCATATATGATAATCTATCATATATCACATATCGTATATACTACTTTATAAAGCATTTAGACCCTTTTCTATAATTGTAAGTCTTAAAAATTTCAAACCTAAAACATTTCTAAAAAAAGAAGTCTAACAATTGAGTGAATATTGTTCAAAGTGTATATTCATTATTCAGTCAGCCTAAAATTATTGCTATAGCAAAACGTATGTAACATTTTTTTAAATGAAAAGTAACAGTCCATATGTTAATGTGTACGTTTAATATGTAAAATAAGTAACCGCTTTTTAAATAATATAAAAAATATCATAAAACACCCTCTCATACACATTCATATCCCTTTATCTTTTCTCTCAATATCTTCAAAAAAATACAAAAAAAAACTTCCATAAAACCTTGTCCATACCCACATGCCCACAGCCTTTACTACTTCCGTCTCTACCACCACTACCGTCATCGCTGCCACCTGATAACGCTCAAATCTAACATATTTATAGGAGCGTATTCGTGGTGTTTATGCAAATATTTATGTGATTATTCTGAACATATGATACTTAATGAAGCTTATTTGCCTTTAACGATTCCCATGGTGGTGTGATCGTGACAATCATACCTACCATTGTTACAAACAAATTACGCTTGAGTATAACCAAGTCCCATGGGACGACCTTGACTTACCAGTTTAATTGCAACATGACTAGAGTATACTTGCTCGAATTTGTGTTCCTAATTAATATCGGTAATTCTTGTTTATAAATTTAAAACCCAATGTGTGGAGAGCACATCAAGTTTTTGGCTTCTTGTCGGGAATTGTATTTGCATTCTTTAATATCTCTATCAGTACACATCACCACCATCAGTCGCAAAAATAAAAGGTTTGATGTGCTTTGGTAGTTTTGGTTATAGATCTGGTGGTCTTCATGATTACAACAAAAGAAAAAAATCAATGGTTTTATTGTGATTATTGTTTCGTCTGAGTAATATTGAAAACTTTGTTTTATTATCATTTAACGGTATTGTGCACAAAGAAAGTGACTGATTTTTTTGTCGCTGCAAAAAAGAAGGGCGGGGTGTGATGTGTGAGTGTGTGAAAGATTAGGTTAGATAATTAGTAAAATTTTGATATGCAGGGTTTTATAACATGTTGTTGGATTGAGATGCTAGATGGCTTGACCATAAAATATGAGTTGTTAAGAGCTAATGGGTTTATTTGGTTCTAAGGTTAAATATTAGGTTGAAGTGGTTCTGTAACGAGTTGCTACATATAAATTATATTAGGATGAAATCTTTATCTTTTTAACTTTATAAAGCCTTTGCCTTATTTATATAATTGGAAGTCTTAAAATATTAATCCTCAAACATTTCTTTATTGAGAAAACAGTATACAACCATTTGAATCGTATGTAACAACCTCTAATAATAATATATTCTATTTAAATCATATACGAACTTGTAACATCCCATTAAAACATATACAAAACTTATAACATCTCATTAAAAAATTTCTAACAACCTTATTTATAAAAAATAAGTATCTTTGACCAAAATTAAAAATTTAGCCAAAACTTCATTATTTAAATTTAGACAAAGTATCTACAACCCACACATGTTGATGTTCTCCTTCCTGTCACCGACCCTTTGATATCGATCATGTTGTTGATGTTTTCGATTATGGTAAATCTTATCAGTGTTGTGTTTGGATATGTTGTGCCAGAATTTGGAAGTCGTAAAATTAGAATCCTTCACAAGCATTGTTATTGCTTAAAGTTATTTCAATGTATATTATCATTCATTTGTAAAGTTATTGTTAAAAAAAGTTAACTGTATAACATTTGCTTGCCACAAAATATAGTCGTAGGGTACCCGCCGCCGTATTGCGCGGGTACCCTGCTAGTATATGATAAATGAGGTATCATATATGATACATCAAATTTACAACTTACATCAGCAACTTAATAAAAATGCCTACTAATTTACATTAACATAAGCTTATTCATACCACTCATAGTTATAAAACTTGATAATGCACCAAAATAAGATAATAAGCTAGCTTAAATATAACTCTTCTCTAATTTCTAAAATTATTCCCATAACTCTCATATATTTTATACGCTTATTCATATAACTCTCCTCTAATTCATACACTTATTCACATAGCTCTCATATCCTATAATTCACAAGCTTATTCACTTGAAGCAACTTATTTACATGAATGAGCTTATTCACAATAATCTAATTATTCACATAAATCAACTAATAAGTTAGCTTATAATTAAGAACAATAAATTCAGATAGTTCATTCAAAATAAGAATAAATGTAATTAATCTAACCTAGTGATGGATCAATTGATTCTTGGTGATCAATTCGTGATGATCGTTTCGTAATGCATTCGTGAATTCGTGATGGTGGATTCGTGGTGATAGATTTGTAGAGAGAGAAACTAGATCGAGGGTATAGAGAGAAAGGATGAGACGGTGTGTGTGTTTATTATGAGAAGGGAGAGTAAAAAAAGGTTTATATAGTAAGCGATGAATGACCGAAATACTCCTGCTGTGTAAAATGGGGATTTAATCCCAGCCACTGGATGGAACGAAGATGGAGGGTAGGGATGAGTCTCTCCATATCTTAGATAAGTTCCGTATCTAAATGAAATTAAATCAAAATAAATAAATAAAAAGATATTTTAATTTTAAATAAAAATGTTTTATTAATAGTTTGTTACAAAAGAAAGGAAAGGAAATGTTGAGATCAATTTGATAAAAAGTAATCTAATAGCTCAAATCTCATATGTTTATCTTAATTTTTGGCTTGGAAGTAGGTTTAGAGTTACGAAGGAAAATATAGATTTAAACTTGGTTTTAAATATTCGTCGAAAGTTCGTTCAAAGTTTATACATGTATCATTCTATAAAATGATATTTAAAAAGAGTAGGAAGTGAATTTGAGTGGATATAATTAGTCAAGGTTCTAAAAGGCGCGCCATGGCGGTGCAAAGGCGTCGCCAAGGCGTGAGGCGTGGCCTCGCCGTTACGATATAGGCCATGGCGTGGGTTCTAGGCGTAGCGTGAGAAAGGCGTGAAAAGGCGCGATATGGCGGGCAAAGGCGTGAGGCGTGGCGAGTTTTTTTTAATTCAGCTCTAATTTTTTTTTTATTTTTTTAAGTAACAAAAATTACATGTAAAAATAGCAGTTTAACCTTATTCATTATGTACTACAACGTTTTTTTAATCTCGGTTTCTATAACAACTATATAAATATAAAAATAAAATCACATTTTTGTGCCGCATTAAGTCATGCCTTAAAAAACGCAAAAGTTTCGCCTTAGCCGCAAAAGCTTGAGGCTTGGCCTTGCCGCCACGCCACACCACACCTTACGTTATTTAGAACCTTGTAATTAGTTAATCAAATTTATGTTAAGTTAGTCACAACTCTAAGCTTATGTTCTTGAGTTTAATTTTGGAGTGCAAGAGAAAGTTTTGGGATGCTAATAAATATAAATTGTGTTCCTGAAGATTACTATAAGAGAGAAGAGAGAAGTAAATGAGAGTAAATTATCCCATAATTTCATTCATAATATTCTTCCCAATTTGTGATGATTCGGAAAGAAAGCAAGGAAGTGTGTGGTTGACTTTTTCTAATTAAACTAAATTTTTTTATTTTTCACTCTTCTTTCCAACTCAGGAACACAAAAAGTTTATATACACAAAAATTTCAATCCTTTCATCTTCACTCCACTCTCCATCCTCTCAAACACTTTGTCTTCTTTCCTTACTAAACTCGGGAACAGAATAATACTGATGTCTGACATGATAAACCATTGCATCTAAAATGACCCAAGTGTGTTAAATTAGTAAATTACATTTGTAGTACACAATTCATAAATTGCTTCATTTAAAATTAAAAATTACAACTTGTGATGGGTTAAAAGGCAGCCCATAAAAAGTATGAGTCACCAGCAGTCCAGCAGCAATAATAAGGGATTTTGTTTAAAAAAAAACAAATAAACACAAAAACAAAGCGACAGATCGCCAGCATGTCACATTGTGAACCATCCGATCACCCCTTCATCTCATCCCATCCCTATCAACGGCCAAAACAAAAGCACACTCACACGGATCGCCAACCTGTTAAACTTACCCACTCACTATAAAAACCCCCACTCGGCCCCTCTCATTTTTCACCAAATTCACTTTGAAATCTCAAAACCAAATTCAAATTCATTTTCAGATCTCAAATTCTAAAAAAAAAAGAGATGGAATCAGGAAAGACAAAGGGAACCGGAGGACGAAAGGGAGCCGGAGTGCGAAAGAAGGCGGTTACGAAATCAGTGAAGGCAGGGCTTCAGTTTCCAGTTGGAAGGATTGGAAGGTTTTTGAAGAAAGGAAGATATGCTCAGAGGACTGGTTCTGGTGCTCCTATTTATCTCGCTGCTGTCCTTGAATACCTTGCTGCTGAGGTTCTCGAATTGGCTGGAAATGCTGCTAGAGACAACAAGAAGACAAGGATTAACCCAAGGCATTTGCTGTTGGCTGTCAGGAACGACGAAGAATTGGGAAAATTGCTTGCCGGTGTTACGATTGCTGCTGGTGGAGTGTTGCCCAACATCAACCCGGTGCTTTTGCCTAAGAAGTCTGCTGTCACTGAGGGTGAGAAGACCAAGCCTTCGCCAAAGAAATCTCCAAAGAAAGCTTAAGTTTGTTGATATGGGTTGGGTTTTAGCGAAACAAAATTCTTGTTTCATTGTTCGGTTTAGTTGGACTTAGTGAATGGATCTTATGGCTATGTATCTATCTGATAATGAAATATAATGGTGATTTTTACTTTTAATCCGGGCTTGAATTTATGCTTTTATGTTTGTTTGTGCTTAGTGTAAAACTAATTAATTATGTTATGTATTATGATGCATTTAGGCTATTAGCTAATGATGGAACTAATCAAGTTTGTATCTTAGTGACTTAGTTTATGCAACATTATTGTGTAATCAGTTTCAAAATTTTTTGAAGCTTTGTTTTGGCTTAGGTAAGTTGGTTATTCAATTGTCTTCTGATTGTTTGTAAACTAAGGGTGCGTTTGGTTCGTCGTTCGGAATCACAATCAGTAAGGGTTTAAATATATGGTGGATTGGTTATGGGAATACCAAGTGATATAGGAGGGTGTGTTGAGTGGTATGGTAGCAAATATTATGTTTTAACTAGGCCAAGTAACCAACCACTTTGAATTGGTATCATAGTCATTCAAAATGATAACCGATATCTGTTTTGTTTCTGGAGATGCAAGTCATTAAAGTGCTCAATTAAATACATGACAACTCCAAAATGATGTCGACTATGGGTCTGAGGCAGTCATTGCTTTTGGGCCTTTAGTTTATGTTTTACTTTTACCTGCACTCTTCAAGTAATCAATAGTTCACACGTAGCCGTTTATTAGCTTTGTTACCCAATCTGAAAACCTGTATCTCATAAAAATGCAACATAGGTTGTTTGTTACTTGTATCCTTTATATTACGGTTACTAGTTTAAGACCCGTGTAATACACGGGCTTTGTCAATAATTTTGCATTAGTTTACGCAAATTACATGTTTAATTTGTTAATCACAAATACAAAACGACAATGTCTATGAGCAATTGAGCATCTACAATACTAAAAACACTGATAGCTTTTTATAATTCTCAAAAGCCTTTTGAATGGGTTTTTACATTGCAAGTATAATTTTTCTTAAAACTTTTAAGAAGACTTGACATACTTCAAATCTTTCTTCAAAGTCTTATGTATAAATCTGTTATCTATTAATAACATTTAATATGAAAATTCATTGAAGACTTATTCTATTATGGATGCTCTAAAACATTGTTGCTTTTTTTTCTTTCTTTCTCATCGCTTTTTAACTCTAGTTGTTTGGTTAGCATATATAGTACTGATGATACAAAATTCAAAAGTATGCACTAACGGAAAATATGGGCCAAATTACAAATTGAAGTCTACAGTTGCATGAACATAACAGTCATACAACATTCAGTCATTAACTATTTAATTACTGTAAAATATCTGAAAGAATTTATTTTCATTCATTTATGCAAATATTGTATTTTATCTTCTTCGGTCATAATTCTTAAGATACATTGCTTCTATCGTAACCATACTTGATCTCTCCAATGCATCTTGTCTTTAATCCACCACTTAACTTCCTTTAAAAAGAAGAAATCATTCACGTGCATAGACTTCAGAAGATTCGAAAAATTTCCTCCTCAATATATTCTCAAGCAACATATTTGTTGAATAATGCCTCAAGCTCACACATCTTTTCTGAATTCCTCATGTAGCTCAACTTTAATTTGCAGCATCATATATTACTCAATCTGCAGCTAGTTAGATGCCATTTTTTGATAATGATGATGGATACATGGGAAATTGCCAATATTTTCATTGCTTAAAAAGACACAATTATTTAATTACTATGGAAAGAAACAAAATATAAGGTATTTAGAACTCTCCGTTAGGATAAGCCCACTGGCCAATATCTCTACATTATGCATGAATCTTCAAAATATTTGACTGAACGAAATAAACTTGGTACAAACCATCCCATGATGCTCAAGAAGCTTAATGTTCATAACGCCTAATACAAAGAAATCAGATACATTATGTATGTGTGTTTGTGTATCAAACAACTTTCCAATCAACTAAAACACATATGAGAGAAGAATTCTGAATTTGAATGATGAAGACGTCTCCAACGCTCAAGAAGCCTTATTTAAGAACTGGAACTATTAGTAGCAAAATAAATGTACAATGAATTACCATAACAAATTAAAAACTCTGAATTAGAATAAAAAACAATGAATTACCATAACAAATTTTATTTATATATATACAATACTAAATGTCGTTACAAAATAAATGCATCAAAATTCAACTTGACCACCCCATTTACATCTCAGACTTAATCTGACTCTCTAAACATATACAAAGGTTCTCAAAGACATCTATAGTAACCATCTACTTGTTGCATATTATTATCGTCTTTTTTTTCCTTTACACCATAAAAAATAGTTGAATAAATACCGTCACCATATGAAATACCTACGTTTAACGCTATTATTTTGTCAATAGTCAAAGTAATACAGAATCAATACATTGCTAACCAATAGTTTTAAGAATCTACTTGTTGGCAAACTACTATTTCTTTCTAGTTTCTAGCAACAGGCCTAATAATCACATATTGAGGTTGCAACAAAGAGATCTCTATGTTTGAGATTTAAGAGACTATAATCAGGTACTGATTTTTTGAATGATCAATGGACGACCATGTTTAAGGCCATATATAAGTATTAAGCATTTTTCAAATGTATAAGAGTGGTAGATCCATAGATATGACATATACAGATTAAAACATGGAGCAGTTAATAATGTTATGCTAAATCGAAAGTATATTAAGCATTTCCAAAATGTATATGGCAAGCTGCCTCATGTCCCCAAATTTTCTACAACAACAAAAACGCTAGATATAAACCCTTTTGTAAACAATGCACGGTTCAGTTTGGGTCGTTTTTAGTCAAAACTGGAACTCAACTTTGGTCCTTAGTATTAAATTTTCACCCAAGCATCTAAACTCTATGGTTCAAAGTTTACTTACCTAATCAATAGTGACGCAACATTACATAACTGTTGATAGTAACCAAGTTACCATGATAACCTCAAACATGAGCCAAACATACACATAAGAGGATTGTAAAATTCTCACACAATGTTTTCAGCATCAGAATATTTGGAAGTATTATATATTTGTAGAACACAAAATTCAAATGAAGTAAAACAAAAATTAGCAACATCACAATATTTTGAAGTATGGTGTGAAATCTCTCAAAATGAAAAACAAAGAAAAAGAAAAATAAGGGATATGTATTATCGTAGATTTGTACTTAGCTTGGGTAGTAGTTGCAGTATCAAAGATTACAGAAACATGTATATTAAGATCCAATCTTTTGTTGGACATTTCTTTTAACATGTTTAGGTCATTCTCCCTATCACTACCAAAGAACTCAAAACCTAAGGCACACTTTAGAAACACTTGTTAACTATTTTTATATTGTTAGAAACGATGGTCTTGGAACTTTTGGCCGACTACTCTAACTCATGAATGTTATGTTATAAATTTTAGGCCTATTTTAATTTTAATTATTAAAGCCTATAACATACCTTCTGAAAGGGTTTTCATCAGGACTCGACATGTAAACCCTGCAAAAGAAACTTGAAAAGGTAAGTTGCATTAAAAGATACTCTCAGAATGCCTATTGAAATACTCACCCGCCGCAACTACCACAATGACTATTTTGTAAATACTGGTATATAAAACTTGTTTTAGAGAATCCCCTTCATTTATCTTTTCATTACTCAAGTTTAACGAAAACACTGTATGAACTTGAGTTCAAAGGAACCAATAACTCAGTACCAAGTTAAACAACAGTTAAGTTCTAAACCGAAGGCCTCTTGGCCCAGCGGTATGTGAGTGGCCTTCTAACCTAAAGGTTGTGGGTTCAAGTCTCGGTGGAGACATGTGAGATAGAATTTGTGAGATAGTTTGTGTGAGTTGTAAAAATTTGCCGTTCAAAAAAAAAAAAAAAAAAAGAAAAACAGTTAAGTTCTAAACTATCGGAAAGGTTAAAACAAAATCTGGCCATGTGTCAAATGGAGAAAACGTGTTTGAGCCTATCTGTTGAACAACGATAATAACCAAAAAAAAAAAAATCCTATTATTGAGTTATAATCAATCAGACATGTTTCTCACAATTATACCCAACTAAAGGTTTTAACTACTCCATTAATTTTCTCAACTAAACAGTTCCATTGCATTTGAAAAGCATTAACTTTCAGTTTTACAAATTGTTCTAGTTGTGGCTAAACATGTAGTAATGTAACATGTTTATCTTAATGTCTCTAGGTACCACTAATTACACATAACCTACATACTTAAGAGCACAAAAAATAAATCAAACCAATAACTCGAGTACAACCATATATACATATGATCTTACAGATTTCAAATAAGAAAAAGAACATAAGAATTCTCAATTTCTGTGACAAAGTTAATTGTAACATTTCATCTACATTAAAAATTAGCATACAAAAAGGCTCTTCATCGTATATGTTACGGAAAACTATAACAAAGCTGAGATGATGAAAATCTAAAGGCTCTTCTCAAACACAAAAATAAAGGTCATCAAAGCATGAAACATAAAAGAAAAGGAAAGTAGGAAATGTAGAAGCAAACGACAATTCGAGAAGGGAGAGATATTAAGAATTTGAAATTCTTGATTAAAGAGAGACATGATAATGATGATTGGATTCTGTAAAAAAAGATGAAGCAAAAGCTTCTTGAAAAACTCACAATACGTGTATTGCAAGCTTCTAATTTAAAATTGGATCTTTTTATTTTCTTAAAATGTTCTATACTTGCAGAATGCGGGGAATTAAATGTGCAGGAACTCAAATTCCAAGACCAAGAATGCTAATATGTATTTTAAAATTTGAACATGCTCGATTAAAAAATTAAATAATTAACTAAATGCAGTAATATTATCATCCACCTTTAAAAGTACCCAATTAGATCAATCAATTTTAGCATTGTCCAATCAAATTAGCCTAAGTGACCTCATTCAAACCCATCTTTAAGAATTATGCAAGATACTAAATGGATATGCCCCTCATTAATAAAACTGAGCCATAGAAACATAATATAGGACTATGCACTAAACTCGTGAGCCTAAAATTAGGTAAAACTGTTAAGAATAAAAGGCATCTTAGAGAATAACTGGGGATGGGTTCTTAAAACACCAAGAACAAATTATATTTTTTGACACAGACATTTAATAATTTTATTGACAACAAATCTTAGTTTATTTCAACATTTGAAACAAAATTAGCATCCCATGTTTTTGTCCACTAAAGCATTTTATCAAACAAATTATGTGCATGTTAGTCATTACATAAAACTTCAAAAAATCACAAACAGAATACTAAAAATTAAAATCATTGACAACATAGCGTTGACTATACTGAAAAACAATAGATATCTCAACCATCTAATATCACGAATATATATAACCACCAAAAATTAGAGACAACATGAAGTTAAGTTCTTACTGTTAACAAAATTGTCTTAAAATCAACAATACCATGAACATGAGACAAACCTGTGCTTATAGGGGATTGAGATGTCTAGATTGGGTTCTTTAGTACAGTTTCAAAATAAAGGTTTGCTTCAATTTCGATCGTATGTGATCTAACAATAGATGAAAATAGAAAACCCAAATCAGTCAGCTTGAGTATTCATAGTAACAAAAAGAAACTCAAAAAACATATAGATCAAATTACGTGAATTGGAGAAGAGAATGAAATGAAGAGGAGAACAAAATGGTGACGCAAATTCAACACTCTAAGTAGAGGCTTCTTGTAGACTTTAATTAGTTTAAATTTTGAAGAAATGCGAATGAAGAAAGCCTAAATGAAGATTAATAGACTTTGTATTTCGAAATAAAGTTTTATTAAAAAAAAGATTGAGCGTGGTAAATAACACCACCTCAAGTTTCACCAATTACATAAACACAACACTACATAGTGCAGTCCCATATTTCTAAACAAAAGCTTTATATGTAAAAGGTATTCTTTTTCCTATAAACAACCAAATTGCAAATACTTTTTTATTTATGACATCATATGATAATAATATTTAATTCAATAAGCCAATAAAAAGGTTACACGTAGTCAAAGATGACATATACATAAACCTTCTTTTAATAGTATAAATAGATAGATAGACATTATTATACAGAGATTTTTTTTTGTTAAGCAAATTATACAGAGATTCTAACTAAAGGTATGAGCAAAAAATCTTTCAAGTAAACTCCCACAATGTTTTATACAATAGTAATGAGCATCGACACTTCTTAAATCAAATACGACTTGTGCATTGACGCAATCAAAAGCACAAATAATATTGACACTAAAATTATATTAAATCAAATACGACTTGTTGTATACAATAGTAATGAGCATTGACGCACTCAAAATCACAAATTATAGTAGTGTCATTGTCCGGAAAAAAAAAAATCGGACAAACTTTCAATCATAGTGCATCGGAGGTGAAGCAATTACTAATATAAATTTTTTTAATAGTTTAAGCTCCATGACAACCATCAACAAAATAGGACAATAGCTTGAACCCTATGTTTACATATTCACTACAAAACACTAAATTCTCATTACTTATTAACCAAAAAGCCCACTTCCAAATTTTCTTAATAAGACAACTCAGTTAGTAATACATTTTCCATTTTAACTTACCTAATCATAATTCATAGCCCCTTATAGCAGAAAAAACTATAGAGAATCAGGCCAAAATAAATAAGAATAATAAAACAATCCCATAGGAGTTAAGGCATAAACATTAGACTAACCTTGACAATTGACACTAAAATTATTCTTGTTTCTGATCTTTTATTTCAACATCTTCTCACGTTGACTCATCGCTGCGCAATCAAAAGCACAAGTCCTATATCAAGATGATTCATAAAGATCGATTTTCATATGGACTAAAACTACATTTTGAATAACGATAACATATAAGCAACAACAAACTGATGTTGTATATACTTTCCTAATTTTGGAAACAAAAAATTTATCTACTAAACCTGATCCATGCTTTCTTGTGAGTTAAATGTGCCACTTTCTCTTGCACCAGGTTGTGTAATAGCCTGTCCAAATGACATCTGTAATACAAAATTTAGTTAAAAAATGATACAAAATTATCTTAATACCGCAGTAAAAAGTTACATAGGAGACATAACAAACATGATTCCCTCTTATAAATATTATCCAATAAGATGAATAAGTTGTGTTATGACACATTTCATGTCGCAATTAAACCATTTACTCAGTACTCGCCTTTAAGTTATTAATCGAAGTGTTTTTCACCATAATGCATGAACAACCTCCTTGTCAATTAAAACAACACCAAGAGATAAATGCTCATACGATGCAAATGAATTAAACATAGAACGTATATTTCAAGGACGTCACCCCCCGATTATCAACCCACAAATTATATAATATTGACGCTTTCTAACTTTCAAGAATCTCCCAAGTCAATACTCAAGTTATAAGTTAGCCAAATTTTCACAAGCTTTTGCATTTTAATCTCCTCCTTTATTCCACATTCCATATAATGAACTTTTATACTAAGATCCATTTAAAACAAAATTTTCAGTTACATGATAAACATCAAGTGATTGAAATTATATGTGCAATTATTAATGTTGGGAATCTAAACTTGTTAGATTCCCTGTTCATTGATTTAAACATAATTAGGCTGATAGATAGTCCCTTGCCTGTGCCTAGGAGGCAGGCAAGTTTCGCAAGACTCACAGAGATCCGAGTCTCTGTGAGCAACCTCAGAGGAGTCCATGTCAGAGACATTGTCAGGGAAGTCGAAGATTACCTGAAGACATACTCCTTGGCTGTGATGGATAACAGCCAAGATGTATTAGGGACTCTGAGGGGTTGAGAGTTAACAGGGGTGGCAATACCCTGATAACTCTCAGCACACTTTGAACATGCCATTTGTGTGTTCGAGAATATGAAGAATAAGGAAACTGTTTTTGACAACTGTTCCTTAAAGCATAATGGAAGACTACCAAGAATAGAAGGACATCATGTGACTGATGTGGGAACTTGTAAAAGCTTGTGTAGTCGACATCAAGTACTGTTCAAGTCAAACTCGTAACACTATAAATAGGATGTGTATCCTTGCATTAATGTTTAACACTTTGAGATATAAAGAACATTAGTGCGTATAACTTAGTGAATCAAACAGCTACGACTGTATTCATAAGTTAAGGTTTATTGTTGTTCAAAGTGTACACAACACATTGTCATCAAACGGTGTTATCCATAACACTTGTAATTCTTTATTATACAATAATAAGATTACGTTTGAAAAGTAATACCTTGTGTTGATTAAGTTAAGATTAGGGTTTCTCGCATTGATTAGGGACTTTCAATTGGTATCAGAGCGGTGTTTGATATTAAAACCTTTAAGAAACATCGTTCTCCGTTTTATAATCAAGATCCACCATGCCGGAAACCTCTAGCCCACACTCACCTTCCACAAACCCATCTTCACCAAGACTTAACCCCCCAGCAAATGACGATGATCTACCCCAACTTCTTGACTCAAGAGGTGGATCACACGTAACCAGTGTACTAGTCTTTGATGAAGAAGACTTTGCCAGTTGGAAGAGTCAATTTCTTGTATACCTTGATGGACTTGAACCTTTTCTCTTAGAAATTTTAGAAAATGGTCCATATATTCCCATGGCGCTTACTTCTACTAAAGAAAACCCACTTCCCAAGCCTGTCAAACAATGGACCGCAGCTGATAGGAAATTAGCAAACCAAGATAAACGTCTCAAAAGCATCATAATTTCCTGTCTTCCAAAGCATATCATGAAGTCTGTCATTCAGTGTCCCACAGCTAAACAAATGTGGACAGACCTCATTCTTGGCCATGAAGGACCCTCTGAAACAAGAGAGACAAAGATTCAGGCACTCAGACTTCAGTTTAATGCCTTTAAGTCTCTTGAAGGTGAAAAAGTTCAGCAAACCTATACTAGGCTGAAGATTCTTCTTAATGACCTCGCTATGAATGATGTCACTATTGGTCAAGCTGAAATCAATGCCACTTTTGTCAACAGCCTTCCAAGAAAGTGGCTGAGCATGAATCAGACTCAGAGAGCTAACAACTCAATCAAAAATGATACCCTTGCTCAGCTCTATGGTAAGTACAATTATGAAGAAGGGCTGATCGATACTATCTACAAATCAGAGACTGAAAGATTTGTAGTCCAAGGAGCATCTTCCAAAGCTTTGATCTCTGCAACACATCCTCTTGACAGCGATTCTGATATTGAAGAAGATACCCGTAGCAGCCAAGAGTTCTTGTCAGACCTCAATGCAGAATTTCATGAAAGAGCACTGCTAGCCAACCAAAGAAGATACTACAAAAGATCTGGAAGAGTAGGATCAGCTAGCAAACCAACTGACAGGTCAAAAGAAACATGTTTTGCCTGTGGAAAGCTTGGACATTTTCAAAAAGAATGTCCTTCCACCAAAACATCCTCACCCTCTTATCCATCATCTTCATCCAAACCCTACAAGTTCAAACAACATAACAACTCATCTCAATCCAATTCTTCAGACACTAAGAAGAAAGATTACAAAAATAAGTACAAGGCACTTAAAGCTGAGTTAGAACAGATGAACTTGAAGATTGAAGCTATGTCCAAAAAGAAAGGTGGTGAGAAAAAGGCTGAGAAAGGGTTGGTTGCTGAAACCTATGATTGGAATGATGAACCATTGACTTCAGATGAAGAAGACACCACAAGAGTCAGGGCTTTTATGGCAATAGCTGAGGATGAACCAGCTGTTGGAAAAGGTGATGCAAGATCAGGACAATGGGTTGACATCACAATGAAAAAGGTACACAGGCTTCTATCTATGTCTGATAGTGATGAACGTAAGCATGTCCTTGATTACACCATTGTTGATTTGCACTTTGTTGATGAACAAAGGAAGAACCTTCTTGATAAGTTTCACTCTGTTAAAACTGAAATGATAAATACTAAGGCTGAATGTGAAACTCTCAGGCGGGTTAACTTAGAGAAAATATCCCTGCAAAATGAAGTAGCTAGATTAACCTTGAAAAACATAGCTTTAAATGATCAAGTCACTGAATTAAACAAGGTTATTGAAAAATGGCTGTGTGCTAGGTTTACTATTGATGAATTACTTAGGGATGAAGTGCCTGTTGACTTAAACAGGGATATAACTGCTAAGAATAAAAAGCTGAGGATTATCATCAAACCCAAAGACATTGTCTTTAAATCTACAGAGACTATTCATATGTCAGATACCTCTTTGACTAATGACCCTGTCTCTGAAGATGTGGCTGAGCTACCACCTTTGCCCAAACTCTCTGGAGTTGAACCTAGCAGTTCTTCTAGATCTGCTAAGGATGAACTTAAGACAGATATTGAGAATCCTCCAGCCAAAGTTTTTCGTGTGCCTGCTAAACCAACTGGTAAACAAGTAGCTTTTAAGCCTGTTTCTACCAAAGCTGTGAATAAGGTTGACCCCACCACTGAAGATCGCCTGTTGTCTCTTATGAAAGAAGTAGAACTCTTGAAACAACACATTAAGCCTTCCGCTGAATGCTCTACTTCTCATGAATCTAAGTCAGTCCTAGGTGAACCCAAAGGGGAAAGGTTAATCAAACCTTATTGCAATATTTGTAAGAATTCTCACCACTCGACCTTAGATCATGACAGACACATGGCAGCTAAAAGAGCTCAGACACCCTCTAGGGACAGACCACAGAGTTCCAAAAGACAACAGGGAAATTACAATTCTTATCCTCCCTGTATATTCTGTGGGTTCACAGACCATCACTCAGACGAGTGTGGTGACTTCCCTGGGTGTGATATCTGTGGGAGTTATAACCATGAAACTATGAACTGTCCATCCCAACGCCAAAAGTTTTTCAGGAACACAAGAGTTGCTAACAAGCAATTCAGGGAACCCACTGGAAAGTGGGTTCACCATAGGAACTAATCTGTTTCTATGTATCTGTGCAGAAATATCTCAAGGAATCGGTATGGTATCTAGATAGTGGCTGTTCTAGACACATGACAGGGATTCAACAATACCTGCACAGATACTCAAAGGAGCCAGGTCCCAAAGTGGTGCTTGGAGATAACTCTTCAGGTGACACAGAAGGATATGGCTCAGTGAATTGCAATGGGATCACATTTACCAGGGTTGCATATGTGAATGGTCTTAAGCACAATCTTATTAGCATCAGCCAATTATGTGATGCTGATTATAAGGTTTTGTTTACTAAGACTCAGGGAACCATATTCAACAAAAATAATGATGTTGTGCTGGTTGCACCTAGAATGAGAGATGTTTATGTCATCAACATGGCTGTGTGCTCTGAAGACAGCTCAAATTGTTTTCTTGCCAAAGCCTCTGAAAGTGTCAACTGGCTGTGGCACAAGAGACTGTCTCATCTCAACTTCAAGAACATCAATAAGATAGCCACTCAAAACTTGGTTGCTGGTCTACCTTCAGTAATGTTTTCCAAAGACAAAACTTGTTCTGCCTGTGTCAAAGGAAAACATCACAGGTCTTCATTCAAGACTAGGCAATCATTCTCTATTGACAAGTGCTTACATCTCCTTCACATGGACTTGTTTGGGCCTGTCAAACCTCAAACCATTAATCACAACAAATACACCTTGGTCATAGTTGATGAATTTTCAAGATATACATGGGTGTTCTTCCTCAGAAGGAAAAGTGATGCAGCTGATACCATCATGTCCTTCATCAGACAGGTTGAAAATATGAATGATGTTAGAGTCAAAGCTCTAAGAAGTGATAATGGTACAGAATTCAAGAATCATTAACTTGAATCATTTTGTGATGAAAAAGGAATTTCTCAGAACTTCTCTTCAGCTGGCACTCCTGAACAAAATGGTGTGGCTGAAAGAAGAAACAGGACTTTGATTGAAGCAGCAAGAACTATGTTAAATGGTCCAGCCTTACCAAAGCAATTTTGGGGAGAAGCTGTACACACTGCCTGCTACACTCAAAACAGATCAATCATTGTCAAACGACATGGCAAAACCTCCTATGAAGTTTTCAGAAAAAGATCTCCAGACGTCAGCTATTTTCATGTGTTTGGATGCCCTGTGTTTATTTATAACTACAGGGATAAACTTGGAAAGTTTGATGAAAAGGCTGATGATGGATTCTTTTTGGGATACTCTCCAACAGCCAAAGCCTTCAGAGTATTCAACATCAGAAGACAAGAAGTAGAAGAAACTTTCCATGTCAGATTTAATGAAGATGATGAAGTCATACAGAGAACAGGAACAGAGGGTGATGAAGTAGATTTTAATGAAAATATTTCTTTCCCAAGTGATGAGTTCACAGAACCCAGACCTACCAGTCATCACCACTCTAACACTCTCACTCCTTATGTTCCTGCTTTTGATCCTCTGTCTACTCACAGCATAGAAGTTCCTACCTCTCAGGAACTTGATGAAGAAGAACCTCAAGTCTCTGATGGTCCTTCTCATGATATTAATGACTCACCAATTCTTCAAACCTCTGAAGTTGATCCTGCTGATAATGAAATTGCTTCCCTTGATGTGGCTGAAGAAGACTCAGACACTGAAGTAGTCTTTGAAGAAAGCCCTCCTAGTCAGCAGGATGAGACTCAAATTGTACCAGCTGTGCCCTCAAGTACCCCTGTTCTTGAAACTCCAGCTCCTCAAAATAAGTGGTCAAGAGATCAACACATTCTTCTTGTCAACATTATTGGGGAACCAAATGCAGGGGTCACAACCAGACAGCGAATCCAAGACTCCGAGTCAGCCTCAGCCAATGAATGTCTATTTGCTGAATTTCTTTCTCAAATTGAACCTAAAAGAGTTGCTGAGGCTCTGGTAGAAGATGGATGGGTAGCTGCTATGCAAGAAGAAATCAATCAGTTCAAAAGGAACAAAGTATGGACACTAGTGCCAGCTCCACCTGGAAAGAATATCACAGGCACTAGATGGATCTATAGAAATAAGATGGATGAGATTGGGAACATCATCAGGAACAAGGCAAGATTGGTAGCACAGGGATACTCCCAGACTGAAGGAATTGATTATGATGAAACTTTTGCACCTGTTGATAGACTTGAGGCCATCAGAATCTTTCTTGCTTATGCTGCCTATATGAACATCACTGTCTATCAGATGGATGTAAAGAGTGCGTTCCTCAATGGTGATTTAGCTGAGGAAGTCTATGTTGCACAACCTGAAGGATTTGAGAACAGCGAGTTTCCCAACCATGTGTACAGACTTCACAAGGCAATGTATGGTCTGAAACAAGCTCCAAGAGCATGGTATGAAACTCTTTAAAATTTCTTATCTGAAAACAAATTTATCAGGGGTTCTATTGATAAAACACTCTTTACCTTCAAGGACAAGAGTGATTTCATCATTGTGCAGATTTATGTGGATGATATCATCTTTGGGTCAACAAATGTCAATCTTAGTAAACGTTTTGCTAAATTAATGACCAAGAAATATGAGATGAGTATGATGGGTGAATTAACTTACTTTTTGGGTTTTCAAATTAAACAATGTCCTAAGGGAATTTCTATTTGTCAAGAAAAGTATGTTAAGGATTTACTTAAAAAATATGACTTGGCTGATTGTGCATCAGTGAAATGCCCCATGCTTCCACCCAACGACTTGGGCCCTGATGAGTCAGGGGTCTCTGTCAATGAGACTTTATATAGAGGCATGATTGGGTCACTGATGTATCTAACAGCCAGTCGTCCAGATATCCAATTCTCCACATGTCTCTGTGCAAGGTACCAAGCTAACCCAAAAGAATCCCATCTAGTGGCTGTTAAGAGAATTTTCAGGTATCTCAAAGGAACACCATCCCTAGGACTATGGTATCTAAAGGAATCAGGCTTTGATCTCAAGGCCTATTCAGATTCAGATTATGCTGGATGCTGTATTGACAGGAAAAGTACTTCAGGCAGCTGTCAAATCCTAGGAGGAAAATTGGTTGGATGGAGTGCTAAGAAGCAAAACTCTGTGGCTATGTCTTCAGCTGAAGCTGAATATGTCGCTGCAGCCAGCTGTTGTGCTCAGGTGCTCTGGATGAAAAGTCAATTGGCTGACTATGAAATCTTGTATGACAAAGTTCCAATCTTTTGTAACAACACCAGCGCCATTGCCATATCCAACAACCCTGTGCTTCACTCTCGTACCAAACACATTGATATCAGGTATCATTTTATCAGGGATCATATTATGAAGGGAGATATTGAGCTGCATTTTGTTCCCACAGAGCTGCAACTAGCTGATATCTTTACAAAGCCTTTGGCTGAACCTATGTTCAACAGGCTAGTTGCTGAGCTAGGGATGCTCAATATCTCAAAGCCTGTGGCTTGATATTAAATGTGTTCATTAAATGATTGATTCTATATTAAATGTTTTATTAAATGTTTTTCACATGAAACTAGGTAGTTACTTTCCAAGTAAATGCGAAAAACATTCTCACTTTTTTTAATCATTTAATTTTCGGATAACGAGGAGACAAACTTTTTGAAAGGTCAAGGGGACCCACTTGAGCAGTCATTTTCGCTCTTGCATTTAATACGGTTGAATAACTGTTCACTCAAGTTTGATTATATATTGTCTTCTTTCTCTTCACACCCACCACCATTCTAAAAATCATCTTCTCTCTCTAAACTCTTATCTCTCTCAACCATCCGCCATTTTCATTCTCCTTCAACCTTAAATCAATGGCGTTTCCCGTACCAAAAGCCTCCAATGTGAACTTCGAGATCAACGAGAGCATCATCGCCTCCAATAACGCCATTGGATGGATCAAGGCACCAAACAACACCTACTCAGATCTGGTAAATTTCATGCAGAATTGTGACCTAAACGAAGCCTTCACCAAATCTCCATCCACATTTTACCAAGAATACCTTAGGGAATTCTGGTATTCTGCTGAAGTAGTTGAAGACACCATTACCTTTAGCCTTTCTTACAATGAACATCCTTTTGCCTTTTCCCTAAATGATTTTTCTAGTGTGGCCGGACTCAAACATGGAGATGATTGCTTGAAAACGGTTGACAAAAAGGCTGTCAAGGAAGCCTTAGCCACACTAAAACCCTGCCATGATGTTAACCCTGCACTTACGCCAGCTGAGGTCCTCGCCAAAGCCCCTCTGAAGATAAAGTACTTTACTCCTATGTGGCGTGTCCTCTTCACCCACATTGTGAAGTCCCTGGGAGGAATGCAGGGATCATAGGATCAGATGTCGTCCAATCATCAGGCTATTGCATATGGACTTATCTGGGGAGCTGATGTTGATTTTGGAAGCATCCTTTTCTCAAACCTGGTAGAACAACTGAAAGGACGGAATCAGGTCAGGGAAAAGAACATCTGTTATGTGCGTTACCTGTCCCTGATTTTTGAGAGTTTGCTGGGAGAGAACTACCATAACAAGGCCTTGACAGCTCTGAAGCCCTATCGCATCACTGGCGCCATCTACAAGGAGATAGGAGCTGAGGATATCCCTGTGACTGCACACATGCTGAACGTGGCCAACCAGGTACCCAACGCTGAGAAGCCCTTGCTCCCTTCCTCTGAGAAGGTGAATACTTCTAGTGTCGCTGGCAAGTCTACGTCTTTGACCTCTGGGCAGCACACTACTAAGTCCAAGGCTTCATCTGGCCAACAGCCAAAGAAGAAGAAAATCCCCTCTTCTTCCTAACCTAAAGCTGTTAGTAAGGCCAAGGAAAAGAAGATTGACACCGCCTCTGGTCCAGATACTCTTGTGGATACAGAATCTTTGGCTGACAAACAACAGGCGTCTAGTGTCTCTAGGTCAGCAGAGACTACAGGAAACCAGCCAAACCAAGCTGATATCTCACAGGTAATCAGTGTACATTTTTAGAGGTTCACAATCAACCACTCTCATTTGTCTGTAGGAGAGAGTGGTGAAGTTAGGGTAATCCTCGACCCATAGAAGTCTGTCATTTCACTTAGAATACTTTAAGACTTCTGTACACTCTGTCTTTGCACCAGGGAGTGATTCATTTGTGTTTATAAAGCACCCCGATGACCCTGAACCCTCTAGACAGTATTCAGGCTAACAACAACCTGAATACATTAATGTCTCAACCTTGATGGCTGTACTTCACACAGCCTCTTGGTTCCCTCATTAAAAGAGTCCCAAAGGATTTATCCTTTCAGGAGGAGCTGAATCATCACCCTCAGCTTTCCTAGGGGCAGCGTAACAGGCGACCTACAACAACATATGTTTCACTCTCAAAAGAGTCCCAAAGGTTTTACCTTTTGGGGGGGCTGAATAATCACACTCAGCTTTCCTAGGGGCAGCGAATGGCGATCATTAAACAACATATGTTTCACAATCAAAAGAGTCCCAAAGGTTTTTACCTTTTGGGGGGGCTGAATAATCACACTCAGCTTTCCTAGGGGCAGCGAATGGCGACCATTAACCACACTTCATTCACACTTAAAAGAATCCCAAGGATTTATCCTTTGGAGTGGCTGAGTAATCACCCTCAGCCTCTCTGGGACAGCGAAATGGCGACCATTCACTTTATATTTTCCCTGTTACTAATTTCAACAAACTTGCAGGCTGAAATTGTACAGCCAGTCAAAGAACCTCAGGTACATGAAAAGGAGGCTGAAACAATAACTCAGGACATTCCAAATGAAGAAGAACTTGAGCTCAATACTGATGAAGAAATGCTTTCTGTAGAAGATTATGTCGCTGAGTTTGAACCCATGCCTGAGGATGAATTCCCTGAGGGAATGTTTGATGAAGAGGAGGAAGAAGATGAGGATGACCAGCTGTCAGCCTCCCCTCCTAAAGAAGATGACAAGACTTCTCCTCTCAAGGAAGCTGTTGACACACAAAACTCTGCTACATCTGCAACAACAGTCTTCCAAAGACCAATTTATGATCCAACAGCTGAATTCCTCTTGTTTGATCATCCTACCCAGACTAACTTCGACTTGATTCCAAGGGAGGATGATTTTGCTCAACAAAGCCTCAATATCAAGAATCTTCAGCCTGTACACCATCAGTCTGATATTGAGCGCTTATCAAGAAAGCTGGACGTGATCAAGTCAGAGATGCACAATTTTACTGTCACTTTTCCAGGCATTATAAAGAAGGCTGTGACTGAGGCTGTTACTGAACCTATTCAGGAAGGTGCCAGAAAAAGTGTGTCTCAGGGACTAAGTCATCTCTCGACACGGATCAAGGATGCAATTGACTCTGTTGTCCCAGCCATGTTCCATGAACAAGAGAACAACATGAACAGGCACTTCAATGCAGTTCGCAACAGGCAATACAACCATGCTGGTTTTATTGTCAGGCGTGTTCAGGCAAATACCAATGCCAATGCCAACCTATTGCTGAAGATTGCCAGGGCATCAAGAAAAAGACAGCGTGCCATGGCTGCCTCTGTGGAGCAGATTGCAAGAAGATTTCAGGCACGTTCATCCAAGCATAAGAGAAGTAAGGATGAACGTGAGGGGGAGAAGAATACTACACTCAGCCTTGCATCTGCTGAACAAGGCTCATCTTCAGCCAATCCTTCAACAACACCTGTTCCTCTTCAGGTCATCACACCAGTTATAGTACATGATGATGAGGATCAGACTCAGGGGGAGCAACAAACACAAGATGGAGCTGACTCATCTAAATCCATGATCTTAGTTAACATCAGCAAGCCTGAGGATGATGATGAACCAGCGGCCAAGAAACTTAAATTCACTGTGAGCTCCCTACCAAAATCTATTCAAAATCAGGCTCAGACAGCGTTCCTCAAAAGAGCTGATGATTTGAAAAACATAAGTGTGGAGTCCTCTGTCTCAAAGAAAGGTAAAGAAATAGTTTTGGTTGATACTGACACCAAACTTAAGAAGATAGCTGCGATGCTAGAGACAGGAGGATCCACAACAGACCTTTCCCACTTTTCAACCTTCACACCTTCCAATGAGAGTCCTTTAACGCCTGAAGAAATAGAGCAACAGGCTGAAGAATTCAAAAGACTAAATGAGCTCAAGGCAGCCAAAGAATTAAATGAAGCTACTCTGAGGAAGATGACACCACCTGAAAGGGAAAAACAAAAACAAAGGTTGAGGGAAATGGAACTTAAACGCGCTGAGGCCTTAAAGAAAGTCAAAGCTGACTATGATGCCTGCGTGAACAACAGGTATGCTGCTGGCAAGATAACCAAGTTTAGATACACCATTCACAAATCCACAAACACCCCACAGATGATCTTATGGAGGGATAATCAACAGAGGAATATGGATGTGTTTGACAACTTCAGGTTAAAAACACTTGGGTTATCAGAATGGTTGGAACTCGAAGCCTTAGCTGCCAAAAAGTCTGGACAGGCAAATTTCCTTCTGCTCAAAACTCTTAAGGCTAAGTTTAACTGGATCAAGGAAACAGCTGCCAAACTCAAGATTGATCCTCCACCACAGCTTTTCGAACAAGGACCCCCAAAGACAGGCAACAAAAGAAGAAGAATTTCCCAAATCATTGATGAAACTTTTGTTACTGAAGATGTTCGTGTGGATGGCATGCACAGGGATCTGATCCTTCCTAATGGTATAGTTGGCCCTGTTGATGGTCAGACATACTCAGTGCCTGAAAGAGGAATGGCGTTTATGAACAAAGCCTGCCAATATGCTTTTCAGAGGGAAGATGAGCTTTGCCTGGCTTCAACTATTCAGCTACTCTGTCACAAGAAGTGTCTCAAGATCAACTCAGAGTATTCCAAGAAGTTTGCAAAGACTTTGCAGGAGGAAATTGATAACAGATTAGATGTGGCCGAAGCTGAAGAAAGAATCAAAAATGATGACTATTGAAGATAGTGTCAGCCCTTTTACCTTCATCTTTTATTTAACTTATGTAATGAACTTGTAATTTTTCTTTAAGTCTTAATAAAATCATGAGGTATGTTTGTTTAGATCTGTTATGTGTAAGAAGAAGCTGTTAAACTCACTTACCTTAACTTAGTTAGATCTAGCACTATTTATGTTTAAATAGGGGGAGATTGTTGGGAATCTAAACTTGTTAGATTCCCTGTTCATTGATTTAAACATAATTAGGCTGATAGATAGTCCCTTGCCTGTACCTAGGAGGCAGGCAAGTTTCGCAAGACTCACAGAGATCCGAGTCTCTGTGAGCAACCTCAGAGGAGTCCATGTCAGAGACATTGTCAGGGAAGTCGAAGATTACCTGAAGACATACTCCTTGGCTGTGATGGATAACAGCCAAGATGTATTAGGGACTCTGAGGGGTTGAGAGTTAACAGGGGTGGCAATACCCTGATAACTCTCAGCACACTTTGAACATGCCATTTGTGTGTTCGAGAATATGAAGAATAAGGAAACTGTTTTTGACAACTGTTCCTTAAAGCATAATGGAAGACTACCAAGAATAGAAGGACATCATGTGACTGATGTGGGAACTTGTAAAAGCTTGTGTAGTCGACATCAAGTACTGTTCAAGTCAAACTCGTAACACTATAAATAGGATGTGTATCCTTGCATTAATGTTTAACACTTTGAGATATAAAGAACATTAGTGCGTATAACTTAGTGAATCAAACAGCTACGACTGTATTCATAAGTTAAGGTTTATTGTTGTTCAAAGTGTGCACAACACATTGTCATCAAACGGTGTTATCCATAACACTTGTAATTCTTTATTATACAATAATAAGATTACGTTTGAAAAGTAATACCTTGTGTTGATTAAGTTAAGATTAGGGTTTCTCGCATTGATTAGGGACTTTCAATTAACAATTTAAAATGATTTGGAAGTTTCTTTTCACTTGGGCATTTCATCAAACATTTGGTGTTCATCAAATAAACATAAGCTTGATACAAAAGTCACTCATAAAACATTAACACATCCTTATTACAGTGAACGGATTAAATGAAGAAAAAAGACAAAGACGAACCAGAGGACATTTGATTTTGCTTCCAATACAGACAAAGATCAAGAGGTTCTTCACTGTTAAAAAATAAGTAAATCAACCAGCACTTCGTAAATCAGAATATTAAAGTAACCTGAAACATCAAAAGTACCTGATTAAGGTTTTATTTAAGGTTTTAATTTAATTATCACTTGACAGAGAAGAATAAAAGTACCTGATTGAGAAGACGAACACGATTAGATAAATGAATATCAGAAGACATGATTAAAGGGCTTTGGAGATTGTATAAAATTCAAAAAAAATGTTTCTCTCAAAGCACCTCCCCAAGTAACCAATAGAAGATGTTATCTGTGCGGGAAATGCGCAGTACTTTAGACTGCTGGGAGTGGGGTGAAACCCACTCACAGCCACCTCAGCGCCACGTCAACTTTTTAACAAACTCACCCAAACTCACTCACACTCACTTTTCATACCTATTTTTTATTATTTAAATACACCACACTCACAAAAAACACCCAAAATTAAACCTAACCTAAAAAATAAAAAACATCCGGGCCCACATGTATACAACTCACCTGGGTGAGTTTGCCCACTTTTTTTTCTTGGCTAAGAACAAGCCGCGCGTGAGTTTATAAGGGTGAGATGGGGCTGCGAGTGACTTTTGGCAACCCACGAGTGGGACTTCACCCACTCTCACCAGCCTTAGAAAAGTTTAAAGTAAAGAAACATACTTCTTATTGTCTTCCCAAAAAAAGCTATAGGTTAATTATAAAAATAGCAGGCTAATAATATTTTATAAAAATTTCTTTTAAAATATGACATCATCATTTAACATTTTTTAATTAAATTAACCAATAAAAGAATTCCACCTAGTCAAAGATGACATAAACAAAAACTCTCTTTTAATAGTATATAATAGATAATAGATAATAGATAATAGATAATAGATGTGTATAACAGTAGACAAGCGGTTTAAGCTATTACTCGAAGATGCAAAACACAATCAAGAGATCTTTTTTTTAAAGGGTAACCCACTTTGTCTCTCTGGTTGTTTTGGGTATACCTGGAGTCCGACTCGACATTGCGAGCCGACTAATCCCAGGGCGACTATCCTTTTGGATAGCCCAGAGTGAAAGTACAACAAAAATCAACTATGGTGAACTTATTTGTATCTTGCTGAGTTGTTGCCTATAAACTACATTGTAAAATTTAGAGATCGTTGATTCTGTAACTACTTTATATGATCTTATTTACCTTCCGTTGGACTTACTGTAGGTTGGTCTATACATATTCCCATTCTAGCACTAGCGTGTCATAAATTATCTTCACCATGGGGTATGGCAGACATCATATAAGTTCTCATCTGCCTTCACTATTGGCCGTGAGGAACGATGAAGAAATGGGGAAACTGCTTGCTGGTGTTACAATTGCTAGTGGTGGCGTGTTGCCCAACATTAACCCCATGCTTTTGCCTTAGAAATCTGCTGTCACTGAGGGTGACAAGACCAAGCCATCGCCAAAGAAGGCTTAGGTTTGCTGTCTGGGTTTGGTTCTGTGAATTCATGGAAATAGTCTGGGCGGAACTTCTTGTTTTGTTGTTAGTATTAGTTAATGCATCTTATGCTAATGTAACTATCTAATCATGAAATTGAACGGGGTAATGTCACATACCTAGCTGGCTATTTGGTTGGCATTCATTTTTATTTGTTAGAAAGATTTACTTTGATTTGCGGTAAATAATACTTGCATGTGTTTTGCGAACATGTGTTATGGTCAACCAATCCTATTCACGTGTAGTTAAGGTGAAATATTTTGATTCTCGTGTGAGAATCAGAGATTTTTTTTTATTTTTTTTTGTAGTTTATGGTTCACACATAATAACTTTCCGAAGTTTTTTTCTTGTTTGCGCAGTCTGATTGCTTCTATACTGGTGGATGGATAGATGATTTACGTAAAGTTGTGAATCCCCTTCGCTCTAGACAGCCTGAAGCTCCTCTTTTAGCCTTTGTGCCAATATTTTGGTAAAAATAAATGTTGCTGTTTCAGAAATTTATTTGTACGTTTTTTGTAAATATACTCTTATCACACTCTTTAAGCATATTTATTCTCGATGGTATATGTATAAAATTTCAATGAGTTTATGATAGTAAATAATGATCAATCTTTCAGGTAAAATATCTTAGCGAGGTGGGACTAATGCTCCGATTGCTGGGGCTGCATCTATCAGTAATCCTTGGGACCGTTCGGGTAGTTTCCATTTATACTGACCTTCAGTTAGATACCTTGCAGAGAGTTCTCATAGTATTGCAACTTACGGTAGAGGCGATGGGAAAAAATATCATATTACGTAGTATAAAATATAGCCTGTGTACGAAATGGGTTGAGACTTGAGCGGGTCAAATTGACTTAATGAATTGACTTGTTAAAAAATTCGGTTATAAATTGGTATTTTGATAATCAAATTAAAAAAAATATAGAAACTAAATATGTAAAATTTTGGTGCTCTAAGCGGACCCAACCCTTTTTTTACTCACATTCCAAGTTACCCGACCTACACATTTTGCAACCTTTGTATAACATTGTCATCTAACTTCTTTAGTTAGTAATGAAAGACTTGATGCTGTTTGTTCTCATTACTATTAATTACCCTCGCTTTTGCAGACGAGTGACAGACTTTTTCACCGAAGGCTTATGCGAAGGTTCTATAATAGAGTTTTAGCAAAAGGCTTAAAAGATCATGGATTCGATCTTAGCTGCGACATACATATTAAATATAAGTTAGTTGTGTGCGTGTTTTCACGTTCTAAAATAAAAAGCACTGCTAAAGTGCTAAGTAACATTGAAAAATGACATATATTACCTACTAAGCCTAGAGGTATGAAAAGTAGCCTATCAACCAGTATGTTATCGGTTCAACTATTGAGTTTGACATGTGTATTGTAGTTAGGGGTGTGCACGGTTCGGTTTGGGTCGGTTTTTGGATAAAACCGAAACCGAACCGACATATTCGGTTTTTAAAAAATCAAAAACCGAAACCGTTCGGTCTTGGGCGGTTCGGTTTTTTCGGTTTGTAATCAGTTTCGGTTCGGTTTTTTGGTTTTTTCGGTTTTAAAACCGTTTATATTTTGGTACGTCCGATTTAGATTAAAAAACTTGTTTTGCGTGAAAAAATAGTTTTTTCTTTATTTTTAATCTAGGCCTAATAATGTTTATCTCAAATTTCTAATCTATAACTACACACATATTAATAAGATAAATACACATGCAAGTAAACATGCATATAAACGATTATCGATTATTGTCACATATGTAATGATATATTGTTAAGTACGCACATATATATATCAAACACGCGTATAAACAATAAGATAAAAATATTACTTATTTGTATTACATTATATTTATATTTTTTAATATAATAAACAGTTCGGTTCGGTTCGGTTTTTATGGTTCGGTTTTTAGATAAAAACCGAAACCGAACCGAAGCTTTTCGGTTTTTGAAAACGTAAAAACCGAACCATCGGTTTTTATATTCGGTCGATTTTTTCGGTTCGATTTTTTCGGTTTTTCGGTTCGGTTTCGGTTTTTCGGTTTTTTCTGCTCACCCCTAATCTTTATATATATATGAGACAAGTCATGACACCTAGGACATGATTAAGGCCACGTCATATGTCCATGTCATAAACCAAGGACTCTAAGCATCCATGTCATCCAGAATTTATGACAAAATTATGACTAAAAATAAAGAACTGGCAAGGTTCGAACTCGGGCATTTATGCCCAACTACAACAACTTTACCACTAGAACAATAACATCTTTTGTGATAAAAAATAAAATCCCAAAAACTCTTTCTTTTGTAAACGTAACATATTACTTACTCCCTATCTTTTGTGATGACTGCAATCCACTCAAACATTATCAGTTTATCACCATATCAAAAAGTCAAACAACAATTACATAACCGAAATCCCTAACAAATTTCTACACAATTATGGAGAAAATCAATCAAATTAATAACCCTTTCCTAAAATTAATTTGCCAATTTTAAAAAACGCCCAAATACGCGGTTATTAATTATCTGTTATGTTGCAAATGCATAATCTCCAGAAAAAATGGGGTTGATTGATTCTGTTTTTGGAGATGATACATTGGTTTTAATTATCAAATCATGTATAATTTGAAATCACGGCTGTCATCTCTAATTAGATCAAAACCTGATTTGAAAACCCTAAATTTTATCTATAAATATGCACCAAAACAAAACCAATCATATTCATCATCACATATCACTATTTACAAGCAATATGAATAGGTTCGCTGGCAGAAAAAAATCCAACATGGGTTACCAAAAGTCTCCAAACTTTGGAAGCAGCAGCATTGGAAGCAGCAGCTCTAGAAAGGGCAAAGGTTTATAAATCTGACACTTTTATACTTTTTATATATTTGGTTTATAAGTCTTTGTATGATTTTGATTATAAGTATGATTTTGGTTTATATTAAGTCTTTGTATGATTTATAAGCTGCTAATGGTGTCTGTTCTGTATGATTTTGATTATAAGTATGATTTTGGTTTATATTAAGTCTTTGTATGATTTTGATTATAAGTATGATTTAGGGCAAAGGTTTATAAATCTGTCACTTTTATACTTTTTATATATTTATAAGCTGCTAATGGTGTCTGTTCTGTATGATTTTGATTATAAGTATGATTTTGGTTTATATTAAGTCTTTCTATGATTTTGATTATAAGTATGATTTAGGGCAAAGGTTTATAAATCTGTCACTTTTATACTTTTTATATATTTATAAGCTGCTAATGGTGTCTGTTCTGTATGATTTTGATTATAAGTATGATTTTGGTTTATATTAAGTCTTTGTATGATTTTGATTATAAGTATGATTTAGGGTAAAGGTTTATAAATCTGTCACTTTTATACTTTTTATATATTTATAAGCTGCTAATGGTGTCTGTTCTGTATGATCTTGATTATAACTATGATTTTGGTTTATATTAAGTCTTTGTATGATTTTGATTATAAGTATGATTTAGGGCAAAGGTTTATAAATCTGTCACTTTTATACTTTTTATATATTTATAAGCTGCTAATGGTGTCTGTTCTGTATGATTTTGATTATAACTAAGATTTTGGTTTATATTAAGTCTTTGTATGATTTTGATTATAAGTATGATTTAGGGCAAAGGTTTATAAATCTGTCACTTTTATACATTTTATATATTTATAAGCTGCTAATGGTGTCTGTTCTGTATGATTTTGATTATAACTATGATTTTGGTTTATATTAAGTCTTTGTATGATTTTGGTTTATAAGGTGAAATGATCACTGCTGCTTACAGCAGCTAACTTTCCTGTTGCAAGAGATTTTATAGTTTATTTTTGTGCGTAATCTTCAGTTTTGTTTCTTCTTATGCAATCACCTAATGTTGATCTTCAGTTTTATAAGCAGAAATTCAGTTATATATGTCTTTTATGATGAAAAAAATTATCACTGAAACTTCAGTTCAGCAAACTGATATGTAAAATGGCTTTGCAGCAGAATCAATCAACCAATGATCATTTCCCCTATAAGTAATGATGTTTATTTTTTTTTACACTTTAGGAGTTGAAACTTCAAGTAACATCACTATGATTAAGGATGTTGATCCTATGCTGGATAATATCACGGTCCAAGGTCGTTGCATATCTCTTTGGCACAGTCACAGAATCAATGAAGCTCATAATCCATATAGTCTGGATTTGGTTCTACAGGATTCGCAGGTAAGTTTCATAACATGTCTATCGTTTTCATAATTATTAAGCATAACATTCTTGTGTTTATGTTTATTTCATTTGTATTACAGAACAGCAGAATCCAAGTTTATATTAAAAAAGATTGGATGTTTAGGTTCGAACCATTGTTTGAAGAAGGGAAATGTTACTCGATTTCAAACTTTGCCATAGCTGAAAATAGTGGCAGATTACCCCTGTTATCTCACAAATACAAAATCAGCTTTTATAAGGGAACCGTGGTTACTAGAATTGACCAGATCGACAACAATCTCAACGGTTTCATCCTTGAACCTTTCAATCGATTGTTGGATGGCACGCGTGTTTATCATGAACACGAAGCTGTTGGTATGTGATAATTCTTTAATTATTCTTATAAGATTTATATGGTACTTAAATTCCTCTTTTTTATTTTCATCGATCTCATTATAAAATCTTTATTCAATTTTAACAGATGTCATTGGGTCAGTTGTTGCAATCGGAGACATAGTTCCGATACAGTCTGCTGCTGGGCGCAAGATACGCAGGACTGTGGTTATTGAGGATGCTGAGTAAGTAAATGTTAATTAATTATGCTGATCTATTTTGCTTATAATTTAACAAACAATGTTAAACTCTTCACCATGATCATTTCACCCATTTGCAGATCTAACCAGCTGGATTGTACATTCTGGGATCACTGGGCCAGCATGTGGGACGAGTATGCTCAGAAACGTAATGAATTGGGTCATGTGGTTTTCATTCTTCAACTAGGAAAGGTTAAATACTGGGATGGTACGTCTTTTGTATTTGAATTATCTTAATCCATCACATTATAAGCTATCTGATTATAAGAATCCGTTATATTTGTGTTTTTATTTATAATTTGTAGGGACGCCGGCTATTCATAACGCCCTTTTCGGCACCAAAATGTTTATCAACCGTGATGTGCCGGAAATTCTTGCGTTTAGACAGCGGTTTGTATTTATCTTAATGTTAATCATTTAGTATATTGATAAAAAAAAATTTCCAACATGTGTATGTTTTATTTGTATGTCAGTGTTAAGGAGCTGCCTGAATATGACGAGTCACAGTTCAAAATTGAGTTGTTTACTCCTGAAAAGCCAGTTGTCACCATTTCTGAATTTTTCCATGGGGCTGTAAAAAAGATGGTCGCGAGTATCCGCGAATGTGAACAGGTTATGAAACTTATTCAATTATTTGCCAATGTTTTTTGATCTATACGAAAATAGTGATGTGGTAGTTAAATTATGATACTTACTGATCCCCATGACTCTATTTACATTTCAGAAATCCCACTGCATTGTGTATGCACGCATTCACAAAATACATAAAGAATCTGGTTGGGCATATACAGCCTGCAAGGAATGCAACAAGAAAGTGAATGTTGTGGAGAGTAGAGCGGCTTCATCGGTTGGTAGACCAAAAGTTACCTTTTACTGTGAAGATCATGGCGCGGTGCAGGCTGCATCCAGGTAACACTTTTGTTGTCAATTTTGTGATCAATTTTACCATTTACAGTTACTTAATATAACTTCCTTATTTTAATAACATTTAAATGTCTAAATTCAGGTTCAAAGTGATCATGCGTATTATTGACCAATCTGGTTCAGCACCCATTGTTTTTTTTAACACCGTGTTTAACAAGCTTTCTGGCTATACCGCTTGGGAGCTGATGGAAAAGTATGGAATGGATGTCGATGAATATTGGCCATCTGATTTGGACAAATTGGTTGGCAAGAGGTTTTTGTTCAAGATTTACTACTCTGACTACAATGTCAACAATAACAATCACACATATCGTTGTGATGCCTTCAATGATGATCTTGAAATGATTAAGCATTTCAAATCAGGGTTTATGGAAGACGAGGTATAATGACAGTTAAATTGCTATTTTTTTTAATTTATTCTTATCAATTGTACATTAATTTTTTGGTGATAAATATAGGATGTAGAAGAGGGATTTACAACTCCTTTGGACCAGATCAAAAGTACCAAGCTTCATGATTCCAGTGTTACCCGTGTTCTCAATATGCAATCACCATCAACAGATATTGAAGCTTCTGGTTCGGGTCAAAGTTCTGGTGGTGAGAAGAAGCGAGTATTTATAGATTTGGACGACATTGACAGCGAGGAGGAAGATGGAGTTGGCAAGGCCAAAAATCAAAAGCTGGTCAGTATAAAGATTGAAAAAGAAGACTAAAGTGTTTGGCTAATCAATCCATGATACTATTAATCTTTATATGCATTTTGGCAAGTTGATCTTGCTTTGAACAATTTAAAAGTTTTTCCTTTGGTTTTCTGGGTTTTTACTACCCCAATAAGTTGGCTTATTTATGTAAGCCATAGCTATCTGTTTATCATGGATATGAGTTTGTCAGACAATTTTGCATTTTTTAATGCCTTCTATGAAATTACTTTTGATTATTATTTATTGTTTTTATATGTTTTATTTTATTATATTAATGCTTATCCTATAGATTCTACATAGTTAATTTACATGGTTCAGGTCTTAAGTTAATTTGTTATGCTAACTTTTGGTAGGTTTACGCCAACCTGTCAAAAGTTACTTAATGCATCTGATTCTATACTGTTTTTACCCAGCAAACTTAGGAATTAATATATAACAAATCTAGGTACAGTGGCATACTGAGTTGAAATTTTTTGTGATGATAAGTTAAAGATTCTGTTTACAGGCTTATATCAGTTGTAAGTTCATCTTTTTTTATATATTTTATATTTGTGTGTTATTAGAAAGGAAGTGCATGTTAAAAAGCAAAATGATACTAATTTCCTGGAATGAGAAAAAAATGATTTTGCACTTGTCTTAATTTCAGAACTGTTTGATGCCATGGATTTTTGTAAGTGAATTTGCTGGAATTATAAGGTCCTTCTACCAAGTTAGTCAGCAATGGTGAAAGGTACTTATCTTTTTTTCATTACTAGATATAATTTGATATATCTTGAAATAAAATTTGTGATGTATGTGGGTCTGCCCTGTGTATACTTCTGTATTATAGTCAATTTAGCAAATAGTTTTATCTCAAAATAATAGAAGGAAATATCAAACAATATTTCAAATATAACACAATCGCAGTGGTCCATTACAAAAATTCAGAAGAATAATATAATCAACTCATTGTCTAATGGTACTACATGTTACTAAATTTTTTGATTTGATGATAGAAAATTGACCTACACCCAAATAGACCCAACATTCAATCATCCATCGGGGCACTTAATTGACTTGCTATTTCCGTGTTAATCACTTGCGGACATTGCTAAGGTGGCACGTTGATTCCAGGTTAGACCAAGGTTTAAGTGACAATTAGTCACTTAAACCACTTGTCGAAAACCCCTTTTTGTTATCTTCTGATCGCAATTCAAGCTGTGTGGGTACGACATACGTCCCTGGTGTGCCAATGGGCATCAAGTGCCATCATTCATTGATCTTGTGATTAATCATGTCGATTTTGTGATTAATCAAACTTAACACAAATACAAACATTTTTGGATTATGATTTACACATGCAGACAGATATATCGATCAAATGATTTAAGAGTAACCTCATATAAATTCAGAATATTCAACATTCGATATTCGAACACCAATGCCAATAGATATACTACACTAGAAAATCATAATTACAAAATTTTGGCTCAATAATAGTGTTCACAAAAACAATACAAGAAATATGAGGCTAGCCAGAAATATTAAGGGCTTTATTGAATGATGCTGCTTCTGTAAGATACAGTGTAAAATGTGATACTGCCGACTGTAAATGACATGAAAGAAGGTCTTCGGGGATGGGGGAATCAAATATGGTATTGAAGCAGTCTAACTTAACCTTTGTGGTCGAGCCCTCCCCGGAATCGGCTACAAGCAGATCACTGATCTCCTCAGCCATCTTTGCATATACCATTCTGTTATTTAATAAACATCAATAAAACGCTAATAAACACCAAATACATGTAGATAAATGCTGAATATTGTATGTGGCAAATGAGCTAAGTAGAACGCATACTAAATCAAACTGGTATGAACAGGCTAGGCCGGGTTGAGTGGTTGACCCGGCGTTTGAATTTTATAAATATTAATTACTAGATTGAAAACATTGGGTGACTGTAAGTCTGTAACACATTTTACCCATAAACCCTGTTTGACCCAGTTCATGTATAAGTGAGTGTTTTAGTACTGTATGATCACTGTTATCAGCTATATATCAATCACAGTATAAATCATACGATGTTTTAGCATTTATAGCTAATATGTTGATGTGAGTTATGAAAATTATCATTACAATGATGCAGGATATTCATTAGTAAAGTGTTTAGAAGGTTATAAACCCCTAATTATACAACTTACAACAAATGAAAGGCACCTTTTTAGTCATCAGTATACCTCGCTTGAATAGAAAAATTAATTAATTAAATAATTATGTTATTATATCAAGATATCATGGTAAGTTTCTGAAATTAGTCCCCTCGCTGTATACTTAATTTCAATAATTTCTGGATAGCAGCACCTACGAAAACCACTTTCATTGGGGATATATGTACTCTGTGACATGCACTGAGGTATAACACTACTGCTAGAGGCCAAATTTTCATTATAACACTGCTTAGGAGTCAATATGTCTCTAAAGGTATGTGACAAATACCATTGCTGCTATTGGCTAGGTGTAATACACTTACGGTAAATATATCTAGAAGTTATAGTAATCCATATAAAATAAAAGTTGAAAGTAAGTCAGAATGCTCTCTTTGCTGGTCCAAACAGGTGTAGGTCGCATTGGTCCAAACATGACAGCTACCTCATATTTCTTATATAAGGAAATGCTTAAATTTAGGAGTCAAAATTAAAACTGTTCCATTGATTTAGTGAAAACATAATTGAAATTTTTTAAGAGCTTATATATGTTATATGAAGTTTGTCAGCATTTGTGATATTATAAACTGTTTGCAAACATCAAATTGACAATCCTCGAATCATTACAGGTATTTGACTATACAAATCGATCTTCATGAACGGGAATCATCCAAGTAAAGAAAATCATGCACCAACAAGCGATAGTTTTTCAACGACAAAAGGTATGTTATTTCGTATTGACAATGAAGTTTCTTTTTGCAATTACACATAATGAATCATGCATATTTTGGTAACAAACGAATAGAAGTTGTTAAAGGTTAATATTCAATTACTATTTTTACTGCTTTAGTAGATATTGCCAAAAGAAGTAGAGGAAGACCTATTAAGATACGCACAAATACATAAATCAGCCGAGGTATGGCTTCATTTCCTATACAACCTGTACATGATGTAAGGAGTGAAAATACACATAGACCGGATTCAACAAGTATACTAATAGATGGCAAAAACAACGCAACTGCACCACTCGTAAGAGCCTTTGTTGATTATGCCAAGCGACAAATAGGAAGACCACTTAAAATACGTAATCCTATGGAAATTATCCCAAAAAAAATTTCACCTACCGATGCACAATTATATGATATTGGAAAAAGGAAAATCGGAAGACCACCAAAAAGACGACCACTTACAGAAATTGATGAAAGTAAGTTTGTTTATTAATATTTACCCTGACTATAAAAGTATATTTTTTATTTTGGAAGCTTTTTTGGTTGTTATAACAAACAAAAAAATAATGTATTGCTTATATTTTGTCAGGTACGCAGAACGAGTTACGTAATTCCAAAAAAGCATTTGGAACCCCGCTTCGAAGTAAGTCATTCAATTTAGTTAAAAAAATGTTCGTTTCTTATTGTACATGCTGATTATACGACAATGTGAACTTTTTGGGTTTTTGTATTTGTAGTCCAAACCTCTGTCAATGACAATGTTCTGCCAGCATCAAATGTTGTATCTTCTATGCCTGTTAGTAACATATCAGGGAATGCTTATGGAGTACCAACAAGTATGACAACAGTAATGACTCGAAATAACAACACCTCTAAAAGTATGTTTACAGTATATTAATAAATTCAATATGACGATTTTTTATGTGTTATTTTTATGAACTATCCCAATGTATTATTACTTCACTAAGATTATCGTTTATATCAGGAACAAGAACACCTACAAAATTATCTCCGCCATCTAAAGAAGCTGCTAATGGTGTCTGTTACTGTCACTTTTAACACCTCGACCTAAAGTAAAAGCACGCATTACAGACAATAAATCAGGTAACACAGTTTTGTATTCAATATTATACGAGTTATCTAGAATAAGTATCTTACATCCGTGCTATACTTATTAGGTACTCCTACATTTGAACAAGTGACGCCTGTTGGTTCAATGAATTTTAAATCTACAGTACTGAATGATACAGTTCTTGGTACCACAAATAACGATACAACAACAAAAGGTATGACTTATCTATTATAATCAAGTTTATACATGCCACTTATACGAAAATATGTTGAACAATTACTACTTACATTCTGGTAATTGTAGGGAAAGGTATAAGGAACAAACATTCTTCACGGTTTATGAACCAGACACCCGTCGAATTTAATATAGGTACATGGGGCACTTCATTGACACATTACTATACTTATGAGCACTGTAAAGTTAAAAGAGACTATATTTTTTTGCTTAATTCCTTATAAAGAATACTAATATTAATTAAATATCTCTGACAGGAGTTGCAACAAATGCTGACAGGGCTGTATCAAGTTGTCAATCATCTTTACTTACAACAGATCGTCAAAAACTAAAAGGGAAGATGGTTATGATGCAATCTGCACGGCGGATAAACTTTACAGAGGATCGACATAAAGTCGAAAAAAGTGCAAAAGAAAAGAATTATGTTGGCATTTCTAAAGGTAAGCATAATAAAATTAGCCATTTGCACAAATGTGGGAATTTGTTCATAGTTTATCATATGAACATTTTGTTACACTCTAATACATAACGTAAGTTTTAATTTTCCATCATCAGATTATGTTGATCATGGGGATCCTACATATGAATGCACAGCTTGTGGCGCATTGTTATGGTATGCCGAGAGTATGAGGGGAGCAACCAATACGAGTTCCGACTCTTTCTCACTTTGTTGTGGTAGAGGTAAGGTTAGATTGACCAATGAGGTGCTCGAACCACCTCCATTGTTTAAGAATCTTATTTCCAAAAAACACCCTAAGAGTGCATCATTCATAGATAACATTAGGCGGTATAATTCTATGTTTGCATTCACTTCTATGGGTGGTAAACAAGACAAGACTGTTAATGTCGGACGTGGTCCATATTGCTACCGCCTACATGGAGAGAATTATCATTTAGCTGGAACTTTGTTGCCTAAAACTGGAAATCCGCCTAAGTTCTGTCAGCTTTATATTTACGATACGGACAATGAGATTCAAAACCGGATAAACTCTGTCAGGTATAATTCTAATCCTAATTTTTTTTATTGTTTCTTATTTAGATTAACCTAAATGATTGTTAAAATGTATACATCTTGATACAGCAATGGAGCATCATCGTCTTCACGAAACAACGAACTAGACTACCAACTTACAAAGGAAATACGCGACTTCCTTGATTCGAATAATCCATTGGTTAAGGAATTCAGAATGGCGGGTGAACGTATAAGGTCTTCAGATGATAAAAATGTCAAGCTTAAGCTGATTGGGACAAGGCAACGAGATGGAAGAGATTATAATCTTCCAACTGCATCTGAAGTAGCAGCTCTAATTGTTGGAGACGTTGACAATACAGTTCACAAGAGGGATATTGTTCTTCATTGCCAAGACGGAGATTGGAAGAGAATAAGTGAGTTGCACCCTCAATATCTCGCAATGCAATACCCTTTGTTTTTTCCGTACGCCGAGGATGGCTATCGAACTGATATATTCCATGATGGTGTTACAAATTATGATGAAAAAAACAAAGGATCACGCATTACAATGAAAGAGTATTTTGCTTATCGCATACAGGAAAGAGCCAACGAATTTTCGATGATGTTAAACGGAAGACGTTTGTTTCAGCAGTTTGTTGTAGATGCGTACACAATGATTGAGTCTGAAAGATTGTCGTGGAATCGTAACAATGACAAGGACATGCGAAGTGAAACATACTCAAAATTGGCAACCTTGGCAGCAAATTCAGATTCCGGAGTTAAGTTACACGGCAAGAAAGTTGTGTTGTCATCATCATTTACCGGTAGTCCAAGGTATATGATGCAGAACTATTTAGACGCGATGACGATTTGCAAATTTTATGGTTACCCCGACTTATTCATCACGTTCACATGTAACCCGAATTGGCCTGAGATTTCACGTTTTATGGCCAAGAGAGGATTGAAATCCGAAGACCGTCCCGATGTAATAACGCGTGTATTCAAAATTAAACTGGACAGTCTTATGAAGGAGTTAAAGGATGGCCATACATTTGGACGTGTTAAAGCAGGTAATAATCATATAGTTTTTGCTCACTTAATATAGTCCTTATTTTTTTAATTGTTGCCTTATTGCTGAATTTAACCGTGCTATTTTATATGTACCAGTTGTTTACACCATTGAGTTTCAAAAGCGAGGACTTCCGCATTGCCACATATTACTATGGCTGGAAGACGATGATAAAATAACAACTACCGGAAAAATAGATGAGTGTATATCTGCAGAAATACCAAATAAGGACGAGGATCCAGAATTATACCAGATTGTTGCAGATCACATGATGCATGGCCCATGCGGTCATGAAAATCCGAGTTGTCCTTGCACGGTTGATTTCAAGTGTACCAAGAAGTTTCCCAAACCATTTAACGATACTACCGTGATTGATGAGAGTGGGTATGCCATTTATAAAAGAAGAAATGATGGCAGTACTATCAAGAAAAATGGGACATATTTGCATAACGGTTACGTAGTACCATACAACCCAGGATTGCTAAGACGAAACCAAGCTCATATTAATGTTGAACGGTGCAACCAGGCGGGGTCCATCAAATATCTATTTAAGTATATCAACAAAGGACCGGATAGGTTACTGCTACGGTAGATGGCGAAGAGGTCGATGAGATTAAGGATTACTTGAATTGTAGATATATTTCAGCTTGTGAAGCTGCTTGGCGTATTTATGGTTTTGACATTCATTATAGGACCCCATCAGTTGAAAGGCTACCATTTCATTTGAAGGATGAGCAATCTGTAATATTTGATGCTACCGAAAGCATTGATTTCGCACTTGACAAGTCGTCGGTTAATGAAACCAAATTTGAAAGTTGGATGGAACTAAACAAGACTGATGAATTTGCACGGTCTAAGCTTTATGTTGAGATACCAAAATTTTATGTATGGAATCAGAAAAAAAGAATTTGGACACCGAGACAAAGAGGGTTATCATTAGGACGGATACATCACGTACCACCTTCATGGGGTGAACTCTATTACTTACGTGCGATCCTAAACAAGATTAGAGGTCCGATGGAATGGGACGACCTAAAGAAAGTTGACGGTGTTTTGTTTCCGACATATAGAGAGGCATGTTATGCTCGTGGACTTCTGCAGGACGATAAGGAATACATTGACGGGCTGCTAGAAGCAAGATTATGGGGCATGGGTGATTACTTGCGTTCAATATTTGTCATGTTAATCATGACAGATAGTATGTCTCGACCGGAGGTTGTATGGGAAAAAACTTGGCATGTTATGGCAGAGGATGTGTTGAACGTGGAAAGAAGAAAGCGGGATGACCCAGGTATATATTTTTATCTTTTGTTTATGTGCCGGTTCACTCTTCATTACGAGGTTTTAGTGAATTAGTGAATCAATGAATTTGTTATTGAAGGTTGTAGTTAACTAATATATGAAATCAACAACAACCCTGTTTTAGATGTATTATAATGGTCTTCATTTAGAGTTTTTTACATTACAATTTCGGTACTATAGTATATATCTTTTATGTTTTGGTCTCCATTTAGAGTTTTTTGCATAACAATTTCCATACCTGCTTAAGTTTGACTGTCCCAAATTGAGTGTTTGACAATACAGTTAATTGCAGCATGTTTGACAACATTTCCTTGGAACTAAATTGTATGTGCATTTTTTGGATCCAAATCCAGGTCGAGAGTGAAACCAATGTAGTTGGACAGTAAGTAACAGTAGTACACTTATCATAGAATATGGTAGATCGAATTTTTGAGAGTCTAATCAGAATCTAAAAATTTAGTAAGTTTTCCATCAAGATATTTTTACATTATGATGTAATCTCTTTCATGGTCCAATTATTCCTTTTCATAACATGTTCTTTTATTTTTGTATAAAATGTTTAGTTGCATGTTAAATTTGTATACACACACTGTAATCACTTTATTATTTGATACATGTCATTTTTCATTGTAGGCCTTCAACTATCAGACCTTCAGAGGAAGAACATTTGTCTAACGTACATTGAGTACATGCTTCGTTCTAACAACAAGAGTTTAAAAGACATAACAAACATGCCATATCCTGATCAAGATTACACTATGGATGGATATAATAGATTGATATATGACGAGACTTCGTACAATAAAGATCAGTTAGGAGAACAACATGTTAAATTGTACGGAAGTTTGACATCTGAGCAGAAGGGCATCTACTCAACTGTTATGGATGCGGTACATGGAGATAAAGGTGGCATGTTCTTTGTGTACGGTTACGGTGGTACCGGAAAGACATACCTTTACAAGACCATGTCTGCTGCATTACGATCTAAAGGTGAAATAGTACTAAACGTTGCTTCAAGCGGCATTGCAGCGCTATTGTTAGAAGGTGGTAGGACTGCACATTCTCGATTTGCTATCCCAATCAATGTAGTCGAAGATTCAGTGTGCCACATAGCTGCAGATAGTGATCTTGCTGATTTGATACGAAAAGCAAAGCTCATCATATGGGACGAGGCACCAATGGTAAACAAACATTGTTATGAGGCGTTCGATAGGACCTTGCGAGATATTTGCAGGTCGGATCCTAAGAAACCTTCAGACAAGGTTTTTGGCGGTAAAGTGGTTTTGTTTGGTGGTGATTTTCGACAGATTCTTCCCGTCATTACAAATGGCGGCAGACAAGATGTAGTGAATGCAACGATTAATGCTTCTTATTTGTGGGAACACTGCACTGTGTTGAGGTTAACAGTAAACATGAGGTTAGGCTCCGGCTCAACCGAATCTGAAAAAAAAGAGATTCAAGAATTTGCCGATTGGATATTAGACATCGGTAACGGAAAAATTGGTGGTGAAAATGACGGTGAGTCTAATGTGGTGTTTCCCGATAACATGTGAGCGATCATTGATGATACATACCCGGACCTACTCCAAAACCTATGGGATCCTTCTTTCTTTCAAGAAAAAGCAATTCTTGCTCCAACACATGAAATGGTTGATATTATAAATGAGCGGATGCTTTCTTTAATTCCAGGTGACGAGAGGTCATATCAATCTTCGGATTCTGTTTGCTTGGCTGATGAAGATACAAATTTTGATGAATCAATATATACTACAGAGTTCCTCAACGGTTTGAGGATGTCCGGTATTCCCCATCATGACATAAAGCTGAAGATAGGCACTCCAGTAATGTTGATGCGTAACATTGATCAAAGAGCCGGATTGTGTAATGGAACCAGGCTCCAAGTTCTAAGAACGGGAATCAACATAATTGAAGCTAAGATCATATCTGGTGGTAGTGTTGGAACAATTTGTGCTATTCCGCGTATGGTAATTAGCCCTTCTGACACAAAGATGCCGTTCAAGTTAAATAGACGTCAATTTCCTATTCAAGTTTGTTTCGCTATGACGATTAATAAAAGTCAAGGACAAACATTGTCACAGGTTAGTAGTATCTTAATTATTCATGACTAAATATATTATTTCTATTATTTTAACTAAAGAAGTACACATTGTTTCAGGTTGGTTTGTTTTTAAGGAGGCCCGTGTTCTCACATGGACAGCTTTACGTGGCCGTGTCGCGAGTAAAGAGCAAGAAAGGATTGAAAGTTCTTTGTTGTGACAAAGATGGAATTTATACAAACTCAACATCAAATGTCGTTTATAAGGAAGTGTTATTTCGTATTTAAATACTTAACAATATTTTTTCGTATGACAAACATGTTTGTTTTTATTCGTTTTTTATACGAATTAGATTTTCTATTATAAATAAAGAACCTGTATGTTTTGCATATTATAGTGTGTTTGGTTAGTTTTATCTTTTTTGTGTGGACATACATGTAAGATCTATATGTGTTATAATGAAGCTAGCCCGTCCATCGGACGGGCTATGAAGCTAGTTGTAGTATATGTGAGATAATTAGTGGTTTAGCCGTCTAAATAATTTACCTTAAAAAAGGAAAAAAAACTACCATTAACCTACTTTGGGCTACCTTCCATCCAATACAGTGATAGTGACTTCGTTCAAAGACGCAAATTCATCGTAGTTGATAGGTAGCTCTGCTTCAGACGATCTAAGTCCAATATTGAATCCTGGGTTTCTCGGTTGTGGCAGTTGTCCAATGTCATTTCTTAACATTTGCGATACTCTTGCCATATCTGGTCTTTGTTCGGCTTGTTCTTGAACACATAATAATCCGATATGTATGCATCTTAATACTTCATCTCTTGAAAATTCGGCTCCTATGGATTCATCTAATAGTTCTAAACCATTGGCTTCATTCCACAACTTCCACGTCTGAAAATTGATTTTATTTGGTTAGAAACACAGAATTTTGAACGGAACAAAAAAGGATCTGAATGTGATTACTTAGCACTTACATGTCCAAGGAGGTTAAGTTGCTCATCTTCAAAGTAGAATCCTCGGTTCCTTTTGCCACTCACTATCTCTAGCAGTAAAACCCCGAAACTAAAAACATCTGATTTTGTTGAAAATAGGCCGTCCATTGCGTATTCAGGTGCCATGTAACCACTGCAAAAGATTTATATAATAATAAGAAAAAAATAAAACCTATCTAAATTCCGTGCAAAGCTACATAGGTACGATTCTTACTGAGTTCCGACCACTTTAATTGTTTCAGCTTGGGTTTGATTACTTCCAAAAATTCGTGCCAAACCAAAATCCGATATTCTGGGGCTCATTTCTTTATCTAGCAAAACATTGCTAGTTTTAAGGTCCCGGTGAATGATTCTCAATCTTGAATCTTGATGAAGATACAGGAGTCCCCGGGTGATCCCAGATATAATATCAAACCTTTTTTCCCAATTAAGTTGTGCACCTTTTTCTTTATCTACAATATAAATCAAGAACGTGTTAAATTTAACAAAGAATATTAAAGCTTAAGTGTCATATGTATAAAACTATGAATCCAGCAAGAACCTCACCAAATATAAACGTATTCAGACTTTTGTGTTCCATGTATTCGTATACCAACAACTTTTCTTGCACTTCAATGCAGCAGCCTAGTAATCGTACTAGATTTCTATGTTGAAGTTTTGCGATTAGCTGAACTTCATTTCTAAGTTCCTCAATTCCTTGACCTGAAGTTCTTGATAGTCTTTTGATCGCGATAACTTCACCATTTGGTAAAACACCCTGTTATCATTAAAAAAAGGTTAACTTTTTTTTTTTACCTAAAACATATAATTAGATATTTTAAATGGTTGCACACTGGAATAACTTACCTTGTAAACAGATCCAAAACCACCATGCCCGAGCAAATTTTCATTGGAAAAGCTTTTTGTGGCCATAACCAAAGTTGTAAAATCGAACAAGGGCAGATCTATTTCGTCAGTTGTATCGGAACAGTCACTTTTACGTGGCGCATTATTCCCTTCTTTCATCAAGAGACCTTGAAGACCGCACATTTTTACTTCACAAGTTCGATATAAATCAACATATAACATTAAACTTTTTGGCTACAACATCTCTAAGTGTAGAAGCTATCGTTAAACACTCTAACTATGACTTGATTTATACGTTTACGTTACTGATTATTAGCGATTTTAATTTTATGGACATGTTTGACTCTAAGAATTGAACTCTTACCTTTTCCATCTACCATTGAGTTCTTCAACAGCTGAGGTTTTTTCCACCTCCTTAAAAGTAGTATCACCAAAGTTATTATAACTGTGGGTACACCGGCAGTAATGGTGACGATCATCACAAGATGGTTTCCGGAGCCCTTTCCAGAAGCCTTCACAAGATCTTTTTCAGGGCCCTTTTTAGAAGCCTGGGTCGGGATGGATGATGGGACTGCAATGAAATAAGAATTGGTGAATAATGTCTAGTAAAAAAAAAGTATGAAAGATTAATTAAGTTAGGATAGGAAATCTATTTCCACTGTGTCTAAGATAACAGTTCCGTATGCAATTTTAGTAAATGAGATGCAATTTAAGATACTTGAGCATATGAGTAAACGGGTGAGGTTTTCCTTATCCAGAGAGGGAAAGTCTTGACTCATATGTACTCGGTTGAACCAGGGCATCCCCATAACCATTTCTGATCCTTGACCTGGCCACTCTCAAGATGGTACCTAGTGACCCGAGACCTCTTATGAGAAATCTGGACACCCAACGGTCCCAACCACTAGCTAGAACACCTTGATAGTGGTTAATGCTTAAACTTATATACGGGGTATAAGTAATATTGACTACATAATGTTAATAGGAGTTACGTACAGAGTAATAAATAAAACAGATCCTCCGTGATTTACAAAGTCCCATGATATTAATTAATCTTAACATTTTGAAACATTGTTCACATATATCTTTTGGCAATTGATATTTACACATAGCAACATTGATTCATACACATAAAATAATTATGCAAAGACTATTATGCCCTTACATACCATTTAACTCTTTTTATTCCAAGCTACGTCAGTTTTATGTGCGCATCATCTTCGTCAATCAAGATGTCGCTACCGAATCCGATAACTTCCACTCTAACCCCGCCAATTCCTCGCTAATTTAACTATTTATTTTTTTCACATGAATCGATCCCTATGTTTGTACCACCATAATCACATGTATTATCCGCTAGCTAAAAAGTACATATACTGAAAGAAAAAAAAAGATGGATCTAAAATTGCACTGGTTTGCATCACATCGGAAAATCATGGAAACCAAAGACGTTGTCTTGTATACGAGAATGTTATATACAAGTAAAACCTTTAATTCAATATGTGCATCTTAGGCAATGAAGATCGTAAAAATTACGTGGTCGTTGGGAAAGAAGTGGTGTTAAATTGAAGGTCTAACTTGTAATGTTGGGAAATAGTGACAACGATCCAAATTGAAAACAACGAAAAATAGTTATGTTTAACTGTCTAGCGTAAGACATTTAATAATGATAGAATGATAAGTAAAGTTTTGTTAAGATAGAAAGAAGAGATGGAATAAGGAAAAAGATCACGGGAAGAAAGATATAAATGTTGATTTGTTGCAAGTTTGCAAGAAGAAAGAGTAAAATAATATTGTACTACAAAGAAAGGGTTGAGGAGTATTTTCATGAAAAACTTATGTGTATTAATCAAATCGCTATGTGTAAGTATCAATTCTCATATCTTTTACATTATATATAGATTTAAGTTCATTTGGATACTAAACTTTATTTAAATACCAAGGGACTAATCTCTACCACCCATCTCCATCTTAATCTAATGAATAAGATTAAATATAAAACCAATTTCCTCTTTTTTTCAAACATTAATATCTTTTAAACCGTCAATCGTTATACGAAAAAAGTTATACCATTACGACTGGCATTTAATTATATTTCTACAGATATGCTATATGATATACTTTCGACAAAAAAAAATTTGTTTTTTTCGTAATCTATCATATATGATACTAAATATCATATATGATAGTAACACTGGTATCATATATGATATAACTTATCATATATGATATAAACCAATATCATATATGATTCTGTAATAATTTGTAACATAACACTAATATCATATATGATAAAACACTATTATCATATATGATATTTTACGCAAATTAAAAAAAAAAACGATTTTTTTTTCTTCAAAAGTATATCATATTGCATATCTTTAGAAAGCTAATTAAATGCTCGTCGCGATGGTATATTTTTTTCTGTTTAACACTTAACGGTTTAAAAGATATTTAAGTTTTAAAAATAAGTGAAATAATTAAATACTTTTAATCTCAACCATTAGATATGGTGAGAATGAATGGTGGGGATGAGTCCCTTGGTATCCATGATAGATATGGTATCCAAAATAACTTTACTCTTATATATAGAGAAATACTAAATCCACATAAAGTTTACAAATACAAATCCACATAATGATGTGTCATGAATATAATTGCTTTTTGCTTTATTCAAATATGTGTATCCACTAATTAACTTACACATCATTATGTGGATTTATTTTTGTAAAGTTTATGTGAATGTAGTATTCCTTCATATATATAAGAGGAGGGGTATGCCACATCATATCCACATCATCACTTGGGCCTTTCACCTCACGGGTTGGGCTTAAAGTACATTGTACATCCATCGTTAACAAGTTACGATATATAAATAAATACGACCCATCACACTAACAAGAAAAATAAAAACCTGCGTTCAAAAATTTAATCGGCCCCAAAGAATCCAAAAAATCTGTTATCATTATTAATCGGTCCCCAAATAACGATAAACTCATTTATTTTCATGATTTATTTGTTATTGATTATGATTATTGTTTTCAGTTATTTCTTGATTTATTTGTTATTGATTATGAGTATTGTTTTTCTTTATACATATGTAATATCTTTTCTTTGTAGCAGCTTGTCATCTCCTCTTGATCACACATTAATAAAAGGTACAGATCGTTCTGCATTCAAACAAGAAAAAAAGGTGACACACCTTTTGGTTAACCAAGATCATTACTAACTGTTGGATGGTTTAGATGATATTAATTGCACACATGCCGATGAAAAATTTGTCACTTGGTGAACAGAAGGGGAAAAAATCAAGGTGGAGGCAAAGTCATGACGAATGGTTGATTAAATCGAGTGATTATTGGCTAAAGTCGAACCTGCATTTTTTTTCCATAAGTATCAACACCTATTATTCCACTTTAGGTTGTAGCACAATTCCAAACACCCCCTAATTGGTAAAATAATTGTATTGCTTTTAAGGGTTACTGACATTTTCTTATATAAATAAGGCTTTAACCATTATTCAGATTTAATGGTTATGTAGTGACTAAATTATTCAGATTCTATTATATATGGAAGAAGTTGAAGCTAAATTATGGAAGTTAAAGTTTTTTGTGTGTTAACAAGTAATTTATTCATCTATAGCTAACTTCTTTGATTATGTTTGAGGTTAACACGACCAAATTGTCTATCGTGATGCTTATTTTTCCTGTTTAAGACAAATACTATCTTTTCTTTGCAAAGACAAATGATTCTTGCTGCCAATGTAATTTCTTATGGAGGTGTTTTTTTTTGGATTATTATGATGATTAATAAAAAACAGACCTTTTGATTCACTTTCCAGTTGATATTTTCTACAATCTTAAAATAAAAGAAGTTGAAAGCAGCAACGCTAATGAGAAAGAGAAGAATAAAATTTATGATGTTTTAAGCAAACCTATATCAACAGGATACAATAAGAAGTATTTGAAACTTCTTCCTCTTATGCCTTATAATTTTTCTATCAATTACATCTCAGGTCTTCTTTATGACAAACATACTCCATTACTTCCACATAGAAAGGTATTATGCGGATGAAAACTTATGTCATACATGTATTTTGCATAAGTGGTGGGATTGCATACTTTTTCCAGATGATGTTCATACTTTTGATGACGCTACATTTAGGATGCAAATAAGGAAATTGGCGTTTGAGGTCAGTCCTATGCGTTATATGTATATTTCCTCTTTTTATTCAACATTACTCCTCCAATAATTATACCAAGCTCAACTCCTTTGGCCTGCTTTCGTCTATAAGCAGTCAGGGTTAAATAATAGGCTTTTTTGCAGATATTCATTACAAATCAAGTGTATTATAGAGTAAAACTGCTGCTCTTCAAATACACAATTTCTTTTTTCCAGTAGAACAAAGTGCAAAAAAAAGGTTTGTTGCATTTTTCCTCAAACAGATTGTTGGCGATGTTCTACTCCAAAATTTCATTATCAATCATATTTGACTACGATATTGCCTTTTTCTAACCGTAATCCTTGAGGATTCATAAAGCCTTGATCATAGTATCTCATCAAACATCAGGGCTTTGGAATTTACCTACTGGAAAACGGATGATTTTTAGTATTCGTTGGTCTGACCTCGCAACGTGTGTGCTCATTTGTTCAAATTTATATAACCAGTTAGGTGGGTTTTTCTCTATGATTAATTTTGTAGGCTTTCTATAACTTACAGGTTCTGATAATTCATAATCTCTTGCTGATGTTTCGAGAAAACTTTAAAGGTAATATAACCAAAAGAAGCTTATCAACTAAATATTCTTAGCCCCTACAAAATAAGCCACACAAAGAGAGCTTATCTAAATCCCCCTAAGTAAGCTCATAAGTATAATCGAACATTACAAAGTGTGAAAAAACGACACCTCGCGTAAAGATAACATTATGAGGAGACCAGTGAAGATGAAAACACTCGAATTATATATAGTGTGGATAATAGTAGTATTGTTGTTGGTGGCTGAAGGTGCGACTCATTTCCAGCTCACACTATTTGATATTGTTTTTCAATATGAATTTATGTATGCAACTTCTTATGTATTTGTGATCATATATCATTTTTTCTTAATCGTGATTGTTCTTATAAATGACTACCCCTTTTGGTATTCCCTAATACCACATCTATCTTCTGTGATCAAGTGCAGTTTTTTTATAATCATTTTCTAGCTAATCGACTTTGATCAATCTAAATATTACCACAAATTATTTGATCTGTAGGTTTGTGAGAAAAAATGATTTGAGTATGCAAGGATGAGTAAATGCCACATAGAATCAAACTTTACCAGATTCTATTTATCTATGAGACATATTGCAGGATACTTGAGTGCATTGATATGTGGTCCATAATTCTTTCCTTGATGCGCTGTGCTATATTTCAATCTAATAGTTTTTTTTGTATTTTAGATATGAAATTTATTAGGTGCTTCCGTCAGTTAATTGAAAACCACTATAAGTTAAATGTTTTGAATATATGGCGGATATTCAAAATGTATGTTTAGCACAGATTTTACCCAAAAAAGATGGTTTGCACATATACTATAGGAATACAGCTTAGTAAAATAATACCCTTATTTATTTGTAGTGATGATGGGCAAATTAGTTACACGTGGATGGTACATACATTGTGATTATCTTTCAAGCTGCAATATAAGTACATTTCAGCAAATGGGCTCATTAAGTATGTTGATCTATTCAGGATCCTGATTTGTTAGTCTTGGATGAACCCATGAATCGATCCAAATGGGATTAATATGCGTGAAAAAAAATCTGGATCTTTAAAATGTACAGAGCTTCATAAAAGGAAATCCTGCAAACTGCTGAGCTTTTGTTCAATAAAAGATTCGTTGGTTGGCATTCTAGGATCTTTAAAAGACATAGTACCAACCCGACAAAAATGTGGCCTTTAGAGGCGGTTACGACTATTCAGAAAAGGATATTTTGAAGATGAAGAATATGAGAAGGCCGAGTCTGTAAGTAAAGACATTGATGCATAGATGAATTATCAGATATAGAGCAAGTTGCTGCTACATACGACACTTGTGTAAAGTGGGACCGACAAAGAATCTTTTATGAATGTTTTTGTTGCGTTATATGTTAGTGAAGAATTTCAAGGCATTGTGTCTTCTGAAACAGCCAATGCTAAATATGCCACAGATGATAGGAGTTCGGAGTCAAAAGAGGCGCATGTTGGTGTTTCAGCACCCAACCTTGATACATCCGAGAGTGATTCCAAAGGTATGGATTTTTCTCTTAGTTGGTCATAGAAACAAGTAAATCTTTGGCATTTGTTGATAATTGTTGATCTAAATCATTTTTTTCTTCAAATTAATAGTATAATAGTTAGCTTGGCATTTTTCTTTTGCTTATACCACATAATGAAAAGAACATTGTTTATACTACACGAATCCTTGAAGAAAAAGGAAACAAAGCATGAAAATGTATTTCTATGGCTTCCATATTTTGTTTATATTGTTAAATTTTGATATATGACTCTCACAAGTATTTTTTAGCCTGCATACATTAGTACTTACGAGACCTTTTTATTGACAATTTTGATAGTTACATATGATAGTACCTATAAAACTCTCTAACTAGACTTATTTCATTTGTGTTTTTGGATCCAATTTTGCATATCATTAGATGGAATTATAACTTTATTATTGACTAATAATATATAGAAGTTCTCAAAGGAAAATATAAACGTAACTATGTAAAAGAATGGGTGTTGTATCTGATAGATTTGAATGTTGAGAATGGGGCCTAAATGCCATTTTTTTGTTCCGATTTTAAATAAATGATGAAAAATACAGTTTGTAGGGTTTTCACACAAAGATGTGCTTGGATGCAAGGTTCATGAGTATGTATACGCCCACAAGACAAATATGACCATGCTAAAAAGCTGATATTATTAAGTTTGCTATAAGGCTATAAGTTGATTGTCTTAGTTTATGAAACTAATTGTATGGGTAATGTGATAGTTATGTACATATGGAGTAATCTGTGGGTGTTTGGTTTGGTTTACATATAAGGGGTGATCCATGTTTGAAACTAAAGCATTGAAGTACCCAAGATGGTCAAATAGAGTAATATTCTGAACAATTCTTTTACTTATTGAATGTTATTAACATATTTTTAGAATTAAAATAATGATTTTCTTATACACAACATAAAACGAACTGTGAAGTATCTGGCTAATGGAGTCATAACTTGAGCGGTGTTAATTTGAATGGCACGATTATATTATTATTAGGAATATAAGGGAAACAACAAAACTCAACGTATCTTATCAAGGAAACAAAAAGTAACATTAGTAAAAGGAGTAATTAGAATGTGGATTTACAATAAATGATAAATTTCTTTCGGCACACATACACTTGAGATTTTCATTGGTATGTTTTAAAAGGAATTAGTTTGTGGCTTGGTAGCAGAAATTGCAGTGTTTGGACATAGGGTTTTAGAGGTTTCTATGTTGTTTTTTAAAGCTTTAATATGTTGTTTGAATTGCAGAAATTGGGTTGTTTGGACACAGGGTTGAGAGGGAGGTATTAACTGATGTAATGTTCACAATTAAGAGGATAAAGGGAAGCACTTTTTTGGTCTGAACCTGGTGCACCCCTCATTGTGAATCAGCAGGTCATTGCTAGAGTCGCGGGCTCCATCGGATTTTATAAGCGAATGATAATACTATATTACCTAGGTCTCCTTTTTAGTGCAACGAACATAAGGGAATCAGTTTGTTTGTACACTGACTTTCTTTTTCCAACCCAAATTATCCTACTTTATCACTTTATTCGTCAAAAGTATCATCTTAGTATTGAGTCTGCATTCTGCACTCATATATGGAGAATCAGTTAAGAACAAATAAAAGTATAAATATACATTACAAAACGACTATAATAAAACGTGGTGCACAATATATAAATATTGGATAACTTTTCAAACTTCTTTGGTATGTAATTTTTTCTTACAAGTATTGTTTAAACTAGGATAAGTTAGAAAAAGAGTTCAGAATGGAGTTTGACAGAAAGGTGTGTAGCTATTTTGCCATATATCCGCGAGTTAAACTTTCTAATCGACAGTTTTGAGCCATCTAATCTTTTAATTATCAGGAGTCTAAAACTGAGTAGGAGCTGAATAAACTTGAGGATTTAGTTAAAGCCGAATTGATTTCAGCAGTTACAAGTGAGAAGGCATCCCAAATTGAAAAAATGCAGGGGGAGAATCTCAATGTAAGGCGCAACTGAGATCAAAATCTACACTTGAATCGAAATACTGATTTCACTCGCACAAAAATAAAAATAAATGCATTTAAGAGCTGAAAAATCTAAATAGAACCATATAAGTTCAAAGCATTTTCTTATTTATCATGTACTATTCTAACGGTGACAAAAGAATGACCCTTTAAGTGTATAACTGTTCTTCTAGATTAATAAGCAGAAGGCACCTTTTCGACTTTATGCCATGATTGGGAAAAGCCAAGATGAAGGCATGTTGTTAGTAGTGGTTCTTATGTTTTCAGTCTACATTGATTTATTAACTTTTTTAGTACTAAAAGAAACTCAATTTGAATACAAGTCACTGAACAAAGATGTAAGCTACAGATTTTAGATAGATATACAAGGGCATATATACGTTAAAGAGAAGTAGGTTTAAATTAAGAAAAGGTAAAATAAGACAAATAATGCGCCATATTTGATGAAATAAAATGTGGCTCATGTCCACTTGGTAATATTCTCTTACAAGTTGCTAACAAGTTGGTGCTATCAACTTGCTTCCTACTAGCAAATGTGAAGAAATTTTAGCCTATAAATAGGACCTTAGTTTTTGAGTTTCAAGCACACCAAAAACACACAAGCATTACTTGTAGTGTATTAGCTCTCTCTTCTTTAGTAACTACTAGGTTTCTAGTTTTGTAAGATATTTCTATTGTGAGAAATATATGAAAGTTTGGTGTTCATACTTGGTTTTCTTTTATTGTGTTATTTTTAACAAGCTAGTTTGGGGGTAAGATTATAGTGTTGATTCATTCACACTCTTTACCTAGTCGGTGGGATATTATCGCGGTTATTCCACAACAAGTGGTATCAAGAGCCGAGGTTATTCTTAGTATGCTCTGTGGTTGCAATTTAATTTGATCTTCCACATCCGAAAAGAATTACATTGGTGTTTTGTTTAGAAGTTGTTGAAAATTAATTTGTACTTGAAATGGTGGACGACAAAGTTGACAAAGTACCTTCCACATTGGTGGACCCAACATCTTCAAGCTGGGCTAGACCAGTCTTGACGAATGCAAGATTGGCGGTGAAGGTATTCGATGGCACGGGCCATTTCGGTATGTGGCAAAGTGAGGTTCTAGATGCTCTTTTTTAGCAAGGTCTAGACATTGCCATTGATGAAAGTAAACCAGAGGATGTAGAAGAGAGGAATTGGTTAACCATCAATCGGTTAGCTTGTGGTACGATTCGTTCTTGTCTTTCGAGAGAGCAACGATATGCTTTCTCAAAAGAAATATCTGCTTACAAATTATGGGTGGCGTTGGAAGAGAAATTTCTAAAGAAGAATTGTCAGAATAAGCTCTTTATGAAGAAGCGACTTTTTCGCTTCACATATGTACCGGGTACCATAATGAATGATCACATTACTAGTTTTAATCAACTAGTAACCGATTTGATGAATATGGATGAGGTGTTCAAAGACCAGGATCTAGCATTGATACTTTTGGGATCGCTTCCAAAGGAGTACGAGTTGCTTGAAACAACTCTACTAAATGGGAAGGATGACGTGTCTCTTAGTGAAGTTTGTGCTGCTTTGTATAGTAAAGAACTGAGAAGGAAGGACAAGCAGATTAGTTCAAGTGGAGACGCGGAAGTTTTGCTAGTTAGAGGTCATTCACAGAAGAGGGGCACCGATAAGAGATGGAGATCCAAGTCAAGGCAAAAACTAAGCAAAGATGAATATGCCTTTTGTCATGAAAAAGGTCAGTGGAAGAGAGATTGTCCTAAGTTGAAAACCAAAGACAATCACTATAAAGGGAAGGCTGTAGCGGAGGCGAATGTTACCAAGTGTGATGATGAAGAATCAGATCTCTCACTAGCAACATCGTCAAGTAGAAATGCTTCTGATATATGGCTATTGGATTCCGCATGTAGCCATCATATTACACCACATCGAGAGTGGTTTAGTAATTTTGAAGAACATGAGGAAGTTGTTTATACAGCAGACGAAACTCCCCTCACTACTCATGGTATTGGTTCCGTTCGATTGCAGAATGAAGGCGGAACAATTGTGACCTTGAAAGGTGTTCATTATTCGCCAAAGTTGAAGAAGAATCTCATTTCCGTTGGTACTTTAGAATCTAAAAGTTTTGAAGTAAGAGCGAAAGATGGGGTTATGAAGATCATCTCTGGCGTACTTGTAGTAATGAAGGGTATTCGTAAAATAAACAACACATATCACTACAAGGGTAGAACGGTTGTTGGTACTGTAGCAGTTGTTACCGATGGTGATAGAAACGCGGAAGCTGTGAAGCTATGGAATATGCGCTTAGGACATGCAGGAGAAAAATCCTTGAATTTGCTCATAAAGCAAGGATTATTGAAAGGACTCAAGTCCTGTAAGTTGGATCTCTGTGAGCATTGCATCAACAGGAAGATGACAAGGGTGAAATTTGGGACATCTATCCACAAGACACAAGGTATATTGGATTATGTCCACTCTGATGTGTGGGGTCCCTCAAAGACAAAATCTTTAGGAGGGAGACACTACTATGTAACCTTTGTTGATGACTTTTCCCGTCGAGTTTGGGTGTACACGCTGAAGACAAAGGATGAAGTGTTAGGAGTGTTCATCAAGTGGAAAAAGATGATGGAAACTCAGACGTGCAGAAAGATCAAACATCTCCGGACAGATAATGGCGAAGAGTATAAAAATGATCTTTTCACAAAATTTTGTGAAGATGAAGGCATCGTCAGGCATTTCACTATCCGACATACACCACAACAGAATGGGGTGGCTGAACGCATGAACTGAACCTTGCTGGAGAAAGTTTGGTGTATGTTATCCAATGCTAGGTTGGGTAAAGAATTTTGGGCTGAAGCTGTGACGTATGCGTGCCACCTTGTTAATCGTTTACCATCAACTGCTATTGATGGGAAGACACCATTAGAGAAATGGTATGGAAAACCTCCTACTGATTATGATTCTCTACATGTATTTGGTTCCGCTGCCTATTATCATGTGAAGGAATCAAAGTTGGATCCTAGAGCAAAGAAAGCATTGTTCATGGGGATCACCTCTGGAATCAAAGGCTATCGTTTATGGTGTCCAGAGACAAAGAAGACGATCTTTAGCAGGGATGTCACCTTTAATGAATCTGCCATGTTGAAAAAGGTGAATGCTGAGCAGTTAGATGGAACTCCCAAAAAGGTGGAGTTTGAAAGAATAATTGTACCAACTGATAGAGTAATCTATGATGATTCTCCTATGGTAGAAGGAGATTTTGAAGAAGAAGAGGTTCAACCTGAAGAACCTCGACAACAACAACATGAATCAATTGCTACTAGCAAGCCAAAAAGAAAAACCAAAAAGCCTGCTCGCTTTAATGATACGGTGGCTTGTGCATCTTCAATTGCAGCTGATGATGTTCCTACTACTTACTCTGAAGCAGTTCGAGACTCAGAGAACGAGAAGTGGAGGATTTCCATGAGCGAAGAAATGCAGTCTCTTCAGAAGAATCGGACATGGGAGTTGACCAACCTCCCAGAAGGGAAGAAGGCAATTGGATGCAAATGGGTGTATGCAAAGAAAGATGGATTTCCTGGCCAAGATGATGTTCGCTACAAAGCAAGATTGGTAGCTAAAGGCTACGCTCAGAAAGAGGGAATTGATTATAATGAAGTTTTTTCTCCAGTGGTAAAACATTCCTCTATTAGAATTTTGTTGGCTTTGGTTGCAGAGTTGGATTTGGAACTAGTTCAGATGGATGTGAAGACTGCATTTCTACATGGAGACTTGGAAGAGGAAATCTATATGGTTCAGCCACAAGGATTCAAAGTTGTTGGAAAAGAGCATGAAGTGTGTAAGCTTCATAAATCGTTGTACGGATTAAAGCAATCCCCAAGGCAGTGATACAAGCGATTTGATAAGTTTATGATGGAGTCGAAATACACAAGAAGCAAACATGACCATTGTGTCTATTTGAAAAAGCTACAAGATGGGTCCTTCGTATATCTTCTACTATATGTAGACGATATGTTGATAGCTTCTCAAAGTCTAGACGAGATTGAAAAGTTGAAGACTCGATTGAAAAGCGAATTTGAGATGAAGGATCTCGGTGAAGCAAAGATGATTCTCGGCATGGAGATAGTCAGAGACAGAAAATTGAGGAAGCTTTGTTTGACTCAGAAACAATATCTGAGAAGGGTTCTAAAGCATTTTAGGTTCGACAAGCAAACAAAACGAGTTAGTACTCCACTCGCTTCTCAATTTAAGATTAGTGCTGCTATGTCACCGAAAGATGATGCAGAAAGGGCTTACATGGAAAAAGTACCTTATGCAAATGCTGTTGGTAGCTTAATGTATGCTATGATATGTACTCGACCAGATATTAGTCATGTTGTTGGGATGGTGAGCAGGTATATGCATAACCCTGGAAAAGGACATTGGCAAGCTGTGAAATGGATACTAAGGTATATCCATAACACAGTAGATGTCGGGTTAGTATTCGAACATGAAAGTAGTCAGTGGGTGGCAGGATATTGTGATTCTGACTATGCTGGAGACTTAGATAAGCGAAGATCTACTACGGGATATGTTTTTACTCTAGCAAAAGCTCCGATAAGTTGGAAGTCTACCTTACAGTCAACTACTGCTTTGTCAACTACAGAAGCAGAGTATATGGCGACTACAGAGGCTGTCAAGGAGGCAATTTGGATTCAAGGGTTGCTCAGTGAACTTGGAATCAATCAGAAATTTGTCACGATGCATTCTGACAGTCAGAGTGCAATTCACTTAGCGAAGAATCCAGTTTATCATGCAAGGACGAAGCACATTGATGTTCGGTATCATTTCATACGTGAGATACTCGAAAAAGGTGGAGTAAGAATCCAGAAGGTTCATACCTCTAAGAATCCTGCAGATATGCTGACTAAAGTACTAGGTGGGATCAAGTTCAATTACTGTTTGGACTTGATCAACGTTTTAAAAACGTGAAGGTTGGTTTGAAGACTCCACGAATGAGGGTTGATGGCGAGTTTAAAGAAAGTGGTATTCGCCAAGGTGGAGATCTGATGAAATAAAATGTGGCTCATGTTCACTTGGTAATATTCTCTTACAAGTTGCTAACAAGTTGGTGCTATCAACTTGCTTCCTACTAGCAAATGTGAAGAAATTTTAGCCTATAAATAGGACCTTAGTTTTTGAGTTTCAAGCACACCAAAAATACACAAGCATTACTTGTAGTGTATTAGCTCTCTCTTCTTTAGTAACTAGTAGGTTTCTAGTTTTGTAAGATATTTCTATTGTGAGAAATATATGAAAGTTTGGTGTTCATACTTGGTTTTCTTTTATTGTGTTATTTTCAACAAGCTAGTTTAGGGGTAAGATTATAGTGTTGATTCATTCACACTCTTTACCTAGTCGGTGGGATATTATCGCGGTTATTCCACAAAAATATTAACAATAGCAATCTTTTATGTCTGTACTTGTTGGTTCAGCCCAGGCAAGTCAATAGGTAGGCACTGATATCATGGCATCTTTAGTTTAACCAAATTTAAAAATGCTGTTTTAGAACTTAAGTTTTTTAAATATTATTAGAGCGACAGTCATTGAAGGACTCAAGAATGACATTCAGGAATTCACAAGTAGCAGTGATGACAATTCATTGCGGGTTGATATGTTTGAGTATACTTTATCATAGTGACATAGTCTCTATTGCATGTTAAGCATACTTATTGAGAATTTCAATTCATTTAAACAACAAATAGGTGACCCAGGGACATAGCTATTCAGTAGCTTGGGTTGGCCAAGGCCCACCCAAAAGTTCTCATAATTGCTTTGTGTATACTACAAATTTGAATAATTTGATGAGCCATGCTGTGTTCGGCCCACCCAATATCAACCCACCAAGTGACAGTCCAATACTCGTTTATCAAATGTTACTTGATTTATAAACCTATATATTATTGATTTACACAACCGTACCAATTACCATGGAGTTTTCTTTTACAAAAGTTTCACTTCATTATGTTTCATATTCGAATGATGTAGGTTAAACCATCAACTTTGTTTTATAATCTACTATTCTTTTTTTTTGATAAGTCAAATGTAAGTGACTCCTTTATTTTAACAAGGGTAAATTGTATAAAAAGGTACTAATCTTACGCCAAAATTTAATTAAAAGTACTCAACTTTTTTTCCTCAATTTAAGGTATCGGTTTTTTTTTCTTGTTTCAATATTAGAACAATTAACAAATTCAAAGGTTATATATTAACGACCGTTTACTTTCTTATTACATCGTTAGTTCATTATATTAACGACACTTTATAATAAACTCAAACTTCATTATTCACAAATTTTAACTGTTTTCTACCTTTTTCGTCTCATTTTTACCGTTTTCGTTCGGTTTTAATCGTTCTAGCCCGTTTTACAATATTATTCCAAAAATTGTTAAAAGTTGACGAAAACTGTCTAATTTCATCCTATTCTTTAGTAATACCGGGTATTATTTTTCCGTCCAAGTGCTAATTTGCTATTTGGCCCACCCAAGACAAAAATCCTGGCTTCGTCACTGAGGTGACCTAATTATAGTTTGCATAACTAACTTGCTTATCTCAGTTGATCATCAAAGTTTCATTAAGTCATTTCTTTAGGGAAGTTTCTTGGAAGTCTTGGGTTCAAAACCTGCCAATAGATTTCCCTCTCGGGCGAAGCGGATAAGGAGTTTAACATAACTAGGCGAGGGTTCGAAGAAGACATTCTACCGCTTGGATATCTTTGCACGACTCGACTCACTATCCACTAAAATTTTCATTTCAAAAAAAAGTTGCATTTTGCATTGCTAGCGTAATGATTTACCAATGTTTTCAAACCTGGGTCGACTCGGACGGGTCAACCGGTTGACCCGTTCGGCTGAAAAATGGGTCATCTTGACCCGGGTTTCATATTTTCGAAATCCAGTTAGACCTGCCGGGTTTGTGTTGACCCGGGTTAACCCGGTTTTCGAGACCCGACCGAGTTTCGATTTTTTCGAGTTTTTTTTAAATATTTAGATTTTACATATTTGCGTTGAAATTTTATTTTTACATCTTATATTGGTTGGTAAACAATTTATATCTTCAAATTAAAAAGATAAAAATTTTATTTTATTTTTAAAACTAGATTGATCCGGGTTAACCCTGACACGATGACTCGACCTAAGTTAATTTAAAAATCGGGTTTGAAAACCTTTGTGATTTAATTTTTAAATTCTACTAACAAGTCATGTGATACTATATGATTATGTAAACATCATTTTAAAAGAAGTTATAGTTTTATGAACATAATTCTTAACTACTTCGTTTTTCTTTTTTGCATTTTGGCTACTTTTCTTATTACTCATGTAGTCATGGGATCCATATGAGAGATACATATGCGTATTCAACTCATATGACTTAGCGGGTCAAAATTGTTGTTTTTACATCGAGAATGATATCAAAGTTGATTTACAAGAGTTCTACTATAATTACATACATTTATTTGGTGTATTTTAAATTTAAAAGACTTGCAAACATACAAGATATTTGTTTTAGTGTTCCATAGTAAGACTGTTTACATTTGAGCTTTGAAATTATTTGTTACACTGCACTGTTTAACTTGATGTAATCAGTTAGAAACAACAAAGAAAACATTTCAAATGTTCAAGGGAACTGAGATAAATGTAAAAAAAACATCAAAATATATTAAAGTATAGTTAGTTTCTATAAAAAACGCAAAAATATAATTAAAAAAAACAAAAAAAAAAAACAAAATAAAACTAACAACATTAAAAAACAAGATAAAAAATAAGAAGAAAAAGTAACAAACTATAACAACATTAAAAACAAACAAATAAAAAAACAAATGCATTAAAAATATATATTCATGAAAATAAATATCATTGTACAAACAAATATTTACCAAAAAAAGTTAAACGACAATCACAAGTCATACCCGTCCATCGAACGGGTTTTGCCACTAGTATATATATATATATATATATATATATATATATATATATATATATATATATATATATATATATATATATATATATATATATATATATATATATATATATATATATATATATATATATATATATATATATATATATATATATATATATATATATATATATATATATATATATATATACTAGCCTTTAGACCCGTCTGGTGGACAGGCTAGCTTTAAGTATATATTTTTTTAGTGAAAATTGAATTTATGTGTGTTTGTATTAGAAGTTTAGAATATGTAGTGTTAGTTATGGCATTGATATTAATGTAGCATAGAATAGACAAAAATAACATAGTTTAAGATATTTTATTTACTTAAGAATATTATGAGTTGATTGAATTTGCATACGTTAATGGTATGAATATGTTTGTTACATTAATTTTTTTAGAATTTTATAATATTATATAAATATTTTATGTATTTTTGAATTTTATGAGGTAATAAATTTTGTATATGTTAATGTTATGAATAACGTTTTTACATTAACTTTTTTTGAAATTAATATTATTGTTGTGCATTTTTATAGAATTTTGTATTTAAGGCATTGTTTCACCATCCTTCCTTATATACTTTTATAAAATTTTATATTTATGGCATCATTTGTATTTCATATATATATTTTTATAGAATTTTGTATTTAAGGCATCATTTGTAATTCCTGTTTTATTTTTAAAGCATTTTATGAAATCATTTTATAGAATTTTGTATTTAAGACATTGTTTCACCATCCTTCCTTATATATTTTTATAAAATTTTGTATTTAAGACATCATTTGTAATTCCTATATATAATTTTATAGAATTTTGTATTTAAGGCATCATTTGTAATTCCTATTTTATTTTTGAATCATTTTATGGAATCACTTTTATAGAATTTTTTATTTAAGGCATTGTTTCACCATCCTTCCGTATATATTTTTATAGAATTTTGTATTTAAGGCATCATTTGTAATTCTTATATATATTTTTATAGAATTTTGTATTTACGACATAATTTGTAATTCCTATTTTATGTTTAAAACATTTTATAGAATCATTTTTATAGAATTTTGTATTTTAGGGCATTGTTTCACCATCCTTCCACATATACTTTTATAGAATTTTTTATTTAAATCATCATTTATAATTCCTATATATATTTTTATAAAATTTTGTATTTAAGTCATCATTTGTAATTCCTATTTTATTTTTGAAGCATTTTATGGAATCATTTTTATAAAATTTTGTATTTAAGTCATTATTTTACCATCCTTCCTTACATATTTTTATAGAATTTTGTACTTAAGGCATCATTTGTAATTCATATATATATTTTTATAGAATTTTGAATTTAAGGTATCATTTGTAATTCCTATTTTATTTTTGAAGTATTTTATGGAATCATTTTTATAGAATTTTGTATTTAAGGCATTTTTTCTCATCCTTCCTTATATATTTTTTTAGAATTTTGTATTTAAGGCATCATTTTTAACTATATATATTTTTATAGAATTTTGTATTTAAGGCATCATTTATAATTCCTATTTTATTTTTGAAGCATTTTATGGAATCATTTTTATAGATTTTTGTATTTAAGGCATTGTTTCACCATCATTCCATATATATTTTTAAAGAATTTTGTATTTAAGACATCATTTATAATTTCTATATATATTTTTATAGAATGTTATATTTAACGCATCATTTGTAATTCCTATTTTATTTTTGAAGCATTTTATGGAATCATTTTTATAAAATTTTGTATTTAAGGCATTGTTTCACCATTATTCCTAATATATTTTTATATAATTTTGTATTTAAGGCATCATTTGTAATTCCAATTTTATTTTTGAAGCATTTTATGGAATCATTTTAATAGAATTTTGTATTTAAGGCATTGTTTCACCATCCTTCCTTATATAATTTTATAAAATTTTATATTTTAGGCATCATTTGTAATTCCTATATATACTTTTTATTGAATTTTATATTTAAGGCATCATTTGGAATTCCTATTTTCTTTTTGAAGCATTTTATGGAAACCTTTTAATGAATTACATGTGTCATTTTTATAGAATTTTTTATTTAAGGAATTGTTTCACCATCCTTCCTATATAAGGGTTTTTGATTTGATTTGATATATATATATATATATATATATATATATATATATATATATATATATATATATATATATATATATATATATATATATATATATATATATATATATATATATATATATATATATATATATATATATATATATATATATATATATATATATATATATATATATTCTCGTAGACTTTTTAAGCAAAATAGGAGTTACGTACACTTGTAAACTAAGGAGAAGTTATATGTGAACAAGATTTACAATCATCAGAAGTTATACATGTCACGGACACTTGTCGCTGTTGCTAAGAGGCTTGTCTACACACAAAACCACTATTGGATTTCCTTAGACAAACCTAAAGATATAAGCTTTTGTGTCGTTGAAAATAATGAAATTGGTAAAGCATGTGTAATAATGAGATAACACAATGGAATAATCGTCACCTAGAAAAATTGATGGTTTCTTATGTTATCTCATTTGTTTCCAACAACATACACTTTGTCAAAAAATATGAGCTTATCAATATCACACAACACTTCTCTTTGAGGATTTTCACTTTATGAACTTGAAAATCCTCAAAGAGAACTAGTTGGTCATAGCTAGAATTTCTTGACAAGCGCATGTCGTTGAAAATTATGAGATAACACAAGGGAAATATACTTTCACCTTCTCGAGAAAATGGTCATGAGATAACAATTTGACGGTTTCTTCCCTTTTGTTATCTCATCGTTTTTACAAGGATGCATGCTTTTGTTGAAAAATATGAGCTTATCAGTAGTCCTCTTTGAGGATTTCCAGTACCAGAGTATGAAGTCGTCGGTCGAGTAGTTGCAAGTCACAGCCGACCAATTTTTGGCAAATATGACAAAAAGGCTTTTTCGTGGGGTGGAATTTTTAAGATTTTGTGGGCAACACTAACTATTACACTAGTCCCAATGGCACGTGAGTGGGTGTTTAACGGGTTGGCTCATGTTCCATTGGAGCGGCCCAAACCAAACATCAGACTTATGTGTATAGTCGACGTCCCTATAATTAATGACAACATTGGCAGTGACTTGCTTTTGTTATTTATTGATATGTACTATGTTGACATCTCTATCGATCCACATGAATATAAAGACATCTATCACGTTTAGCACTTGGACCACATTGATTCAATTCAACATATTACTTCATATCCGGTACACTTCACGATTTAAATTGAGAGACGTACCTAAATCAGAAGCCGCAACTCTAATGTAAAGGGCTTGTCCACCTCCTATAGATTCAGCATATTGTCTCGTATCATTAAGAGCCATTTCCCACATCACACAACCTGTACCTGAACCGCCTTGAGTCATAACATATTAGCATATGCAGCACACGAACAATTCCTTTTACAAATCTCCCCACACGTAGTCAAGTTCATCGTTTGATTAACAAACACTTTTGAACTCTCGGGCAATTTTATATTCTCCAATTTCAAAAATCCATCCGACGTACAATTCAAATCGGAACGCCTACCACACCCCTGCGAAAACTCTTTTAAATCCCAAGAGCGTTGGTTTATTGGTACAAACCCCTTCATACATTTACAAACCGGAGAATAATTTGTATCACAAATTCCATAGGGGCCACATTTTTTGTAATTATCACATATATCACGTGGAACAGCGCATGACTCGCTCCATGTTGTTGTCGAGTTAATCTATGTGTAACGTCTAAGAACACCCGATGAATCTATGATTAACCTTGAATAGACTGACTTATCTAACACTCTAAATGAGTACCAGATTTCATCTGAAGTATCTCGGAATTCAAACTCCACACTAGTATCACTGCTTATAATTTCAGGCGTGCCACCAAGTTGTTTTCCCATCCATGCTCCACTCCGGTACAATTTTATTCTGTTCTTCCATATAAGAACCTTTGGGAAGCCATCCATCTTCAGTTTGAGAGAAAAACAACCAGATCCTACATGGTCATCAACACACGAGTGAACTTTCATGTTTTAAAAAATTATGCAAAATATCAAAAAGTTATTTGTGTTTATTTATACCAACTATGGACGTTAAATAAAAACTACTTCATTAACCTGGATTTCATAATTCATACCTGATGAAGGCCCAAGTATTGAAGAACGGGCTGACTTGTTTCTGGAGGCCCGAGATCGCGTGACGAAGAGGGGTTTAGTAAAATGGGCATAACTTTTGCATCCTAAGTCCGTTTTCAGCCCGTGACCTGTCAAAACGTGTGTAAAAAGGAGATCGACGATGCTGTAACCACCTTTTAGCTGGTTGCGGATTTTCCAAGGCCCGAAAAGCCTTTTTACTCTCAGTTTTTTTGCATTTTTATGTTTTTTCCACTTTCAGTTGGACTTTGTCATTGGGCTACGGTCCAGCCCGTTGGATTTTTAGGGTTTTTCTTTGTTTGCAGTCATTATTTAATGAATCTGCTGTAACCCTAGCAAGACAGTTATCAGTTTAATAAAAGTTAAACCACTGGCTGTTGTGTTGCCGTGTTTTACCCTAATTTTCGGGCATTCTTCAGAATCAACGATTATTAGCATAATTGTTTCTGGCATTCTTATTGAATCAACAGATCCAATTACTTATCTTTGTTACTTTGTTTTTTAGTCTACATCAGTTGGTATCAGAGCCAAAGTTCCTGATCAAGATGCCTCCAAGGAGAACTAGGCTTATTCACGATGTGAATGAACAGGAATTTGAGCAGCGTATGATGGAAAGAATGGAGGAGCGATTCGATCAAATGTTTGATCAATTAACCGACCAGATGAACACTTTGATGAGAAATAGGAGGCCTCGTAATCGCCGTCAGGAGGAAGAAGATGCAGATCTGGAAGAAAATCCGTTTGGTGATGGTTTGTCTGATGATGAACAATCAGTAGGGCGACGGATGAGAGATCGCAGTGGAAATAATGATAGGCGTTAGGAGACCGGAATGAGGGTTAATATTCCCGAGTTTAATGGGGACACTTTAAAGCCTGATGAGTTTATTGATTGGCTTGTTGCTGTTGAAGAAGTATTTGAATTCAAAGAAGTTCTAGAAAACAAAAGGGTTTCGTTGATCGCTACCAAGTTACGTGGTCGGGCATCCGCGTGGTGGCAACAATTGAAACTGACGAGGAACAGAGTTGGGAAGTCAAAGATCACGAGTTGGCAGAAGATGAAGAAAGTCATGAGGGATAATTTTATTCCTCATAACTACCAGCGAATGATGTACCAGCGATTACAGAATCTGAAACAGGGGCCAAGTCTGTTGAAGATTACACGACCGAATTTTACCAACTAATTGCAAGGAATGACGTTCAAGAGACAGAAGATCAGCTTGTCTCTCGATACATTGGTGGTTTAAGAGTACAGATCATGGATTCTGTTAACATGTTTGATCCGATGACACTTTCTGAAGCGTATCAACGAGCACTGACTTTTGAGAAGCAGAACCGACGAGGGGGGAGTTCTTCTTCTGCTGCAATAACATGTGCTTTAGTTCGGGTAATGCGGAATCACGTTTTGCCCCAACTCAGGCTAAAGCAGTTGGTGAGAATACTAGACCAGTTCCTAAAGCGGCCAGTAGTGGTGGGTTCAAGTGCTTTAACTGTGGTGAACCTGGTCACCGAAAATCAGAGTGTAAGAAGGCTGGGAAGAGGCAGTTATTTATTGAACCTGAGGAAGATGATGATGTGGCTTATGATGACTACGTGGGAGACGCAGTTTATGATGCAAAACCTAAGTATGAGGAGGAGTATGTGTCTGGAGATGTGGGGGTGAATTTGGTGGTAAGGCGCTCCTGCTTAACACCTAAAGCTGATGGTGATGATTGGCTCAAACACAACATCTTTCAGTCAACTTGTACCATTATGGGTAAGGTTTGCACTTTTGTATACGATTCAGGTAGTTGTGATAATTTGATAGCTGAAGGAGCAGTCCAGAAATTAGGGCTGAAAACTGAAGATCGTCCCAAACCTTATAAGTTACAGTGGCTTAAAAAGGGTGGAGAGATAACAGTTTCCAAGCGTGTCTAAGTTCCGTTTTCTGTAGGAACAACTTATAAGGATAATCTTTGGTGTGATGTGATACCTATGGATGCTTGTCACTTATTGTTGGGTAGACCTTGGGAGTATGACCGTGATGTAACTCACCATGGGAGAACTAATACTTATAGTTTCCTGTTTGGGGGTGTGAAGATTACTTTGATGCCAAATAAACCTAAGGAAGTAGTTAATAAACCCACTGGTACTTTACTAACTCTTTCGCAGTTCGAAGACGAGTTGGAGGTGGGAGGTGATGTTTTTGTATTAATAGGGAAGGAAGTTTCTGAAGACGGTAAAGTTCCTGAAGCCATGATCCCTTTACTTGAGGAATTCTCTGATGTTTTCCGTGATGAATTACCTGCTGGTTTGCCACTATTGCGTGACATACAACATCATATTGATCTAGAGCCTGGGTCACAGTTGCCAAACAGGCCACATTATAGGATGAGCCCGGGAGAACATGAGGAGTTGCGCAGGCAGGTTGAGGAGCTGGTTTCCAAGGGTCATATTTGTGAGAGTATGAGCCCATGTGCTGTTCCTGCCCTATTGACTCCAAAAAAGGATGGTACATGGCGTATGTATGTTGATAGTCGAGCCATCAATAAGATTACTATGAGGTACAGGTTTCCTATTCCTCGCCTTGATGATTTGCTTGACCAGATTAGTGGTGCTACCATTTTCACGAAGCTGGATTTGAAGAGTGGGTATTACCAGATTCGTCTTAGACCTGGTGACGAGTGGAAGACCGCTTTCAAGACCGTGAAGGGTTATATGAGTGGTTGGTCATGCCTTTTGGTTTATCAAACGCACCAAGCACATTTATGCGTGTGATGAATCAACTGCTCAAACCTTTTATTGGCAAGTTTGTGGTTGTTTATTTTGATGACATTCTTATTTATAGTGCTTCTTATAATGAGCATGTCAATCATGTGAGGCAGGTCTTGACCTTGCTTCGGAAGGATAATTTTTATGCAGCCACGAAGAAGTATGTGTTCATGACCCCTAAAGTTTTGTTTTTAGGGTATGTTGTTTCTGGTGATGGCATACATGTGGATGAATCTAAGGTAGCAGCTGTTCAGGAGTGGCCAACTCCAACTACCATTACTGAAGTTTGGAGTTTCCATGGTCTTGCTTCTTTCTATTGGCGGTTTATCCCTAATTTCAGTTCCATTATGGCCCCTTTGACAGACTGTATGAAGGGTAAGTCATTTGTATGGACGGAGGAAGCAGAAATGGCTTTTTAGGTTGTCAAGAAAAAGCTTACTACAGCGCCAATCCTGGTATTGCCTGACTTTTCTAAAGTTTTTGAGCTTCATACCGATGCTTCTAAGGTTGCAACCGGTGGAGTTCTTAGTCAGGGTGGGAGGCCTGTTGCCTATTTTAGCGAGAAGTTGACAGGGCCGAAATCGAGGTACTCTACTTATGACTTGGAGTTTTATGCAGTGGTCCAAGCTGTGAAGCATTGGCGCCATTATTTGTTTCATAAGGAGTTTGTTTTGTTCACTGACCATGATTCCTTAAGGCATATTCATATTCAAGATAAGGTTTCACATAAACATGGGCGTTGGTTGGCTTTTCTTGAGAAATTTACTTTTGTGGTGAAATACAAAACGGGTGCTTCCAATCGTGCTGCTGATGCCTTAAGCAAGAGAAGTAGTTTACTTGTAACCATGAAGGTTGATGTTCCTGGACTGGATGTCATTCGTGACATGGTGACTGTGGATCTGTACTTTTCAATTGTTCTGCAGGATTTGCAATCCGGAGAGAAAACAGATTTTGTTATGCATGATGGGTTCCTATTCAAAGGGAATAAACTTTGTATTCCTGATTCAAGTCTTCGCTTGCAAATTATTAAGGAGTTGCATGGTGAAGGACATGTTGGTCGTGATCGCACTTTACAGTTGGTTCAAGCTTCTTGTTTTTGGCCTACTATGAGGAAGGAAGTGGATCGTTACGTCAAGAGGTGTCGTATTTGTCAAGTTTCAAAGGGGACAGCTACGAATGCAGGTCTTTATATGCCTTTGCCAGTTCCTTTGCAGCCTTGGGTTGATATTAGCATGGATTTTGTGTTGGGGCTACCTCATACTCAAAGGGGTAATGATTCAATATTTGTTGTTGTTGATCGTTTTTCTAAGATGGTTCATTTTATTCCTTGCAAGAAGACAACAGATGCAGTTAATGTAGCCCAACTTTTCTTTAGGGATGTGTACCGTTTACATGGTTTACCTTCCTCCATTGTTTCTGATCGGGACACCAAGTTTTTGAGTCATTTTTGGCGTAGTTTGTGGAAGATGGTGAATACTCAACTCAATTTTAGTAGTGCTTATCATCCTCAAACTGATGGGCAAACCGAAGTTGTTAACAGGTCCCTTGGTAACCTGTTAAGGTGTTTGGTGGGTGATCATGTGAAGGCATGTGATCAGAAGTTGTATCAAGCTGAGTTTGCTCATAATCATGCTGTTAATCGGAGCACTGGGTTTAGTCCTTTCCAGGTGGTTTATGCTCAGCCACGTGGTCCTCTTGATCTTATGACTCCTCAGATTTTTAGGTCTGTTCCGAAGAAAGTGCAGGATTTTGTTGAGGGGTTGCATGATGTTCATAAATCTGTTCGTGACAACTTGGTTCGCGCTAATTCGAAGTACAAGCAGGATGCAGATCAAAAGAGGAGACATGTTGACTTTGAAGTAGGAGACTTTGTGTGGGCTGTTTTGACTAAGGATCGTTTTCCAGTTGGTGAATATAATAAACTGTCTGCTAAGAAGATTGGGCCAGTGGAAATTGTGGATAAGATGAACTCAAATGATTATCGTTTGAAGTTGCCAAGTCATATTCGTTGTTCTGATGTTTTTAATGTGAAGCACTTGTTGCCTTACCATGATGATTCTTTAGATGATGATACAGTTGGGAATTCGAGGGCGAATTTTTCTTATCCAAGGGGGAATGATGGAGGCCCAAGTATTGAAGAACGGGCTGACTTGTTTCTGGAGGCCCGAGATCGCGTGACGAAGAGGGGTTTAGTATAATGGGCATAACTTTTGCATCCTAAGTCCGTTTTCAGCCCGTGACCTGTCAAAACGTGCGTAAAAAGGAGACCGCACCTTTTAGCTGGTTGCGGATTTTCCAAGGCCCGAAAAGCCTTTTTACTCTCAGTTTTTTGCATTTTTATGTTTTTTCCACTTTCAGTTGGACTTTGTCATTGGGCTACGGTCCAACCCGTTGGATTTTTAGGGTTTTTCTTTGTTTGCAGTCATTATTTAATGAATCTGCTGTAACCCTAGCAAGACAGTTATCAGTTTAATAAAAGTTAAACCGTTGGCTGTTGTGTTGCCGTGTTTTACCCTAATTTTCGGGCATTCTTCAGAATCAACGATTATTAGCATAATTGTTTTGGCATTCTTATTGAATCAACATATCCAATTACTTATCTTTGTTACTTTGTTTTTTAGTCTACATCAATACCCATCCACGTTATCCCCTACGCCGGTTCTAAAACATTGTGAATTTGCATATTAACCCTAATTTTCAAGATAAGTCGCTAAAAATATTCTCTCATATGTAATAATTTGTCGAATACCTGGATTGTCATCACTCTTCCATGACTGCAAAAAGTGGTTCGTTCCAGTTTTGCGGCTCCACCCGAGTTTCATACCGGGTATTAAAGTATCAGTAGGATTTTCGAAGCTTTGCCATAAATAATTACTCGGGTTCTCATCATTCTGGTGTCGGATCATAAAGTTACCAGAATCCAAAAGTTGTGCTACAGTCCTATTAACCCCCACAAAAGATTGATTAGAAGACCACACCGTGTTTTTATGTTTATCTAAAATTATAACATTACCGTCTTCCCCTACAGCAAGACTCCCAGATAATGAAGTTAATGGTTTGTCCCTATTAGCTACCCAAACAAATGTTCTTTGTTGAATATTTTTGTACCATATTCCTAAGTATGATTTATTGAACCCCAACTCGAAAGATTGATCGTTAGATACTAAAGTTTGCTGAGTTGTAAGTGGTGTTGCGGGTGTGATTGTATCCCTTGCTAGAGCAATATAAGCGAATAAAAGAGTGAATATGATTATGATCATGAGCATGGTGTTTTTTCATATTCTTTTGTAATAGAGATTAATCTCGTTGATTATTATTCTCGATCTTTGGTTATGAATAGTTTTATATGAAGAAAATTCTTTGGCGAAAAAGGAATAAGGATGTTAACTTTGAAGTTCTAATTTTGTTTCTAAATATATTTATACGATATTTAGTTTGAATTTTGGTAAAGATTTTAAGAGGTGGTGTGCATGAAAAAGAAGGGATATCGTCTGATAATGTAGTTTTTCTGTGCGACCCTTACCAAAAATAAACAAGTGGGGGAAAATATTAATGTTCTTAAGAAGTGTTTTGAGGTTTTTGAAGAAAGGAAAATATGCTCAGAGGACTGGTTCTGATGCTGTCCTCGAATACCTTGCTGCTGAGGTTTTAGAATTGGCTGGAAATGCTGCAAGAGACAACAAGAAGACAAGGATTAACCCAAGGCATTTGCTGTTGGCTGTCAGGAACGACGAAGAATTGGGGAAACTGCTAGCCGTTGTTACGATTGCTGCTGGTGGAGTGTTGCCCAACATCAACCCGGTTCTTTCCCCTAAGAAATCTGCTGTCACTGAGGGTGAGAAGACCAAGCCATCCCCAAAGAAATCTCCAAAGAAGGCTTAAGTTGGATATCAGGGTTAGGATAGTGTTTTAGCAGAACTTCTTGTTTTGTTGTTGGTTTGAGTTTCTAGGTCTTATGCTAATGTAACTATCTACTTATTAAATAAAACAGGGATGTTTATTTTACTACTTATATTTTGATATGTTTAATTATCGGCAAAATATGGTTTGTTAATGTTGAATCAGTGGTCAACTGGTTTATTTCAGCCACTTTTCATACACGAATTAGATGAGTGACAGTCTATGGCTAGAGTGTTATTTGGCTCGGTGGGACTATAGCTTTGGACTGGTTGATAGACTTTGATTTTACCCTGGGAGTTTTTTCATCATCAAGTTGGCTCAATCTTATGATGGTACATGAAAATTGTCTGTTTAGTCAGATTAATACTTCAGAATGGAAAACAAAAATTATTACGTTAACCTTATAATTTCAGACTACTAACAAGTCTGATCAATAGAAAAATAGAGTGCTGCATAATTTCTTAGAAGACTTTGTCCACTTGTTTTTTTCGGAATCCACTGGTGTCTATCAGTATATGGAAATATATAAAACACATTGCATACAACATGGCAAAGCACGAATATAATCATCATAAGCAATCATCAGGGACTAGGAGGTGTACCACAAACTGTAAGTATTTCTACCCTTCTGTCCTGCACTATTTACAAATCTTTCTGTCTAAGAAGTTACACAAGAGTTGCAGCATACCTTTTATAGTCACATACCTATTTGGCAATTTCTCCCAGCGTTGGCATTAATTTTTATTTGTTAGAAATATTTACTTTGATCTGAGGTAAATAATAGTTACATGTGTTTTGCGAACATGTGGTTATCGTCAACCAATCCTATTCACGTGTAGTTAATGAAAGTTTATGGACGTAAAATTAAATAGTCGTGTAATAGGATCGAATTTAGGATTACGAGATTGCACACAATACGTAAAGGGTTAATTTTATTTAATAATGTATTTAATATATTTATTAAAATTAAACCGAGCTTAACTAACGATCGTTAAATAAATTAAGAGTTAAGTTAAACGATCGTTATGGAATTAAATAGAAGAAAAGAAGGAAACGGAAAATTCCAGAAGGCTCCTTTGGGTGGGCTTAGGCCGGCCGCTACAAGGGCAAAAGGAGAAGAGAAAAAAGTTTTTCTTTCCTATTTTGTTTAGAACTTGGAGAACAAGTTTTGCCAAGGCCTATATAAACACCCTATAGCCCTCATAATTTTTTCCATCCCTCTCTCTTCTTTCCTGCGATCAAACCAAAAGGCAAACACCTTTTTTAGGGTTCCTTTTAACCTCTTGGTTTTGATTTCTTGAATCTAGTACTAGCCCCTCTCTAGGGTTGTTGGGTAGATTATTCCACAAGCGTAGAAGCTTCGTTTATATGTGCTAGACTCACGGTTAGCCCGTTGCATTACGTATGTACAAGAGCGTAGTATTGTTTTACTTTAAACTATATCTTGGCACCGTTCTTCATAAACCCTAATTATTGATTCTATTGGTGATCTTGTGGATCTTTTCTAGGATAAAGGTATGTAACCTAATTCGATTAATTATAATTGTGTTATTATGATCTTGTTAAATCGCTTCCGCTATTACGTGCTTTGATCTTTGCTTATGATTATATAATTGTTATGAACTTCATAAACCTTCAGTGGCATCGAGAGCCGTTTTAACATGTTATAATTATCGAGATCTAAAGTTTTTTTAACTAATGGTGATTTGAGTTAAAATTACATGTTGTTTATTAGGTTTTAACAAAAATTAGGGTTTTGTTTTTAAAAAATCGGCCTAGCCGAATTTTTTATTAATTTTTTTTTGTAAACCCTAAAATTACATGGCATAATCTTTAGATGTTTGCATGAATTAATTGTTATGTCATGTATGGTTACGATCCGTAGTATTTTAATTGTTAAGAGCATGTGGGAGATCCGTGATGAACATGCATATTTTTTCACGGATCATATGATTTTGTATGCTATTTGCTTTATTTGATTCGAAGGTTTTAAAATCAGGGAAGATTTTTATGTTTATAAAAACCCTAGATTTAATGTTCTTTGAATAAAATTGTTATGCATGTGGCTCTTTGATTTAGTTTTTTTTTATACCTACTTGTTTTTATGCGTTTTTTTTGTATGTTGTAAACAAGAGTAATTTTTTCCAAGGAAAATAATATGGACTAAATCATAATCAAATTAATGAATTGTTTTGAGATCTAAATTACATAGAATTACGTTGATTGATAATTTGCAATGATAATTAAACGGCCTACTCCTTTTGACAAACTATAAAGTGGGTTTAACGCACCGCTGGTCATGTACGCGGTTAAGGAAGGAGGTGTTATGCCATTAGTCGCTGACCGAATTCTCGGCTCGCCTGTGCGTCAAATTGAAATTACCTATGATTATCTTTTGCATTATATCTTAAGGTTGATTTGCCGCAAATTCACATCCGAAACACAATGAATAAAGTTATTGCTTTGTGCTTTAGCTAAGTTCTAGAAAAAGTACGTTGTGAATTGTTGTGGGTAAAGTCTTTAATTGGTTTAACCAATACCTCAACTTGATTTATGGCAAAAATTTTGACTCACCAAAAGGTTTACTAAAAGTTTTATTAAACTAATGCTATGGAGATGTATGCATGCTTCTCCATACATGATTTTTGACACCAAAAATCTATACCCTTAAATTTAAGTCTTATGCCATCTAATTGACGAACACTTGAAGTTACAATTGTTGTCATATGAGGTTTTGGACGATATTGTAATGGAGAAAACTTCATGACTGAATAAGATTGCACATGAAGGTTTTACGTTCTTTAGATTAGTCGACTTAATTGAGTTACTCAGTGAGATCTGGAAACTTAAGGCGTAAAGTAGGGATGAAACATGTTTACGATGCAAAATATTTTGGCAACGTAAATCCCTAAAAATTGCAAATTTGTTTGTCAATTATTATTCGACAAGTTACCATGTTGAATACATTTATCACTAGCATTTTTCACCAAATTCACTTTAAAATATCAAAACCAAATTCAAATTCATTTTCAGATCTCAAATTCTAAAAAAAAAAGAGATGGAATCAGGAAAGACAAAGGGAACCGGAGGACGAAAGGGAGCCGGAGTGCGAAAGAAGGCGGTTACGAAATCAGTGAAGGCAGGGCTTCAGTTTCCAGTTGGAAGGATTGGAAGGTTTTTGAAGAAAGGAAGATATGCTCAGAGGACTGGTTCTGGTGCTCCTATTTATCTCGCTGCTGTCCTTGAATACCTTGCTGCTGAGGTTCTCGAATTGGCTGGAAATGCTGCAAGAGACAACAAGAAGACAAGGATCAACCCAAGGCATTTGCTGTTGGCCGTGAGGAACGACGAAGAATTGGGGAAACTGCTTGCGGGTGTTACGATTGCTGCTGGTGGAGTGTTGCCCAACATCAACCTGGTGCTTTTGCCTAAGAAGTCTGCTGTCACTGAGGGTGACAAGACCAAGACTTCGCCAAAGAAATCTCCAAAGAAAGCTTAAGTTTGTTGATATGGGTTGGGTTTTAGCGAAACCTTCTTGTTTCATTGTTTGGTTTAGGTGAAATTAGGGAATGGATCTTGTGGTTTTGTATCTATCTGATTATGAAATAGAATGGCGATTTTTGTTTTTATTTTCTGCTTGAATTACACTTTATGTTATGTATTCTGATGCATTTAGCTGATGATGGTTGGTAATGCGGAATCAAAGGCAAGTGATTAATTTAACTTAGTGATGGAACTAATCAAGTTTGTATCTTAGTTTATGCATCATAATTGCGTAATTAGTTTAAAAAAATTTGTGAAGCTTTGTTTCGGCTTAGGTAAGTTGGTTATTCAATTGTCTTTTTCTGATTGTTTGTAAAGTAATTTTCAGAATGATAACCGGTATCAGTTTTCTTTCTGGAAACGCAAGTCATTAAAGTGCTCAATTAAATACGTGACAACTCCAAAATGATGTCGACTATGGACGTGATTACATCTGAGGCAGTCATTGCTTTTAGGCCTTAGATTATGTTTTACCTGCTCTCTTCAAGTAATCAAGAGTTGACACGTAGCCGTTTATTAGCTTTGTTACCCAATCTGACTTCTTTACTTTGTGATGGAAGACTTGATGCTGATTTTCTTAGTACTATTAATTACCCTCGCTTTTGCAGACGAGTGCCAGACTTTTCCACCGAAGGCTTATGCCAAGATTCTATCATAGAGTTTTAGCAAACGGCTTGGAAGGTCATGGATTCGATCTTAGCTGAGACATACATATTAACTATAAGTTAGTTGTGCACTTGTGTGCGTGTTTTCGCGTTCTAAATTAAAAGCACAGATAGTGACTAATTTAAAAATACTCTGGAGTAAGATTGAAACAATGTGTTGAGACAATATTACCTACTAACAATTACTACTAACAACGAATATGTTATGGGTTCAACAACTGAGTTAGACATGTGTGATGTAGTATATGTGAGATAACTAGTGGTTTAGTTGTGTATATAATTTACCTTAACAAAGTAAAAAAAACCTACCATTAACCTACTTTGGGCTACCTTCCATCCAATACAGTGATAGTGACTTCGTTCACAGACGCAAATTCATCGTAGTTGATAGGTAGCTCTGCTTCAGACGATCTAGGTCCAATATTGAATCCTGGGTTTTTCGGTTGTGGCAGTTGTCCAATGTCGTTTCTTAACATTTGCGATACTTTTGCCATATCTGGTCTTTGTTCGGCTTGTTCTTGAACACATAATAATCCGATATGTATGCATCTTAATACTTCATCTCTTGAAAATTCGGCTCCTATGGATTCATCTAATAGTTCTAATCCATTGCCTTCATTCCACAGCTTCCACGTCTGAAAATTGATGTTATTTGGTTAGAAGCACAGATTTTGAAAGAAAAAAAAAGAACCTGAATGTGATTACTTAGCACTTACATGTCCAAGGAGGTTAAGTTGCTCATCTGCAAAGTAGAATCCTCGGTTCCTTTTGCCACTCACTATCTCGAGCAGTAAAACCCCGAAACTAAAAACATCTGATTTTGTTGAAAATAGGCCGTCCATTGCGTATTCAGGTGCCATGTAACCACTGCAAAAGATTTATATAATAATAAGAAAATAATTAAACATATCTAAATTCCGTGCAAAGCTACACAGGTACGACTCTTACTGAGTTCCGACCACTTTATTTGTTTCAGCTTCGGTTTGATTACTTCCAAAAATTCGTGCCAAACCAAAATCCGATATTTTGGGGTTCATTTCTTTGTCTAGCAAAACGTTGCTAGTTTTAAGGTCCCGGTGAATGATTCTCAATCTTGAATCTTGATGAAGATAAACGAGTCCCCGGGTGATCCCAGATATAATATCAAACCTTTTTTCCCAGTTAAGTTGTGCACCTTTTTCTTTATCTGCCATATAAATCAAGAACCTGTTAAATTTATCAAAGAATATTAACGCTTAAGTGTCATATGTATAAAACTATGAATCCAGCAAGAACCTCACCAAATATAAACGTATTTAGACTTTTGTGTTCCATGTATTCGTATACCAACAACTTTTCTTGCACTTCAATGCAGCAGCCTAGTAATCGTACTAGATTTCTATGTTGAAGTTTTGCGATTAGCCGAACTTCATTTTTAAGTTCCTCAATTCCTTGACCCGAAGTTCTTGATAATCTTTTTATCGCGACAACTTCACCATTTGGTAAAACACCCTGTTATTATTAAGAAAAGGTTAGATTTTTCACCTAAAACATATGATTAGATATTTTAGATGGTTGCACACTGCAATAACTTACCTTGTAAACAGATCCAAAACCACCATGCCCGAGCATATTTTCATTGGAAAAGTTTTTTGTGGCCATAACCAAAGTTGTAAAATCGAACAAGGGCAGATCTATTTCGTCAGTAGTATCGGAACAGTCACTTTTACCTGGCGCATTATTCCCTTCTTTCATCAAGAGACCTTGAAGACCGCACATTTTTACTTCAGAAGTTCGATATAAATCAACATCTAACATTAAACTTTTAAACTTTTTGGCTACAACATCTTGTTTGTTTAATTTTTAATTAAGTCCTGTTAAATAAAAGTGTCTGTCTAGATATATACCATCTGTTTATAAATGAATATATGATTGTTTGTTTTGAGTGCTGGATAAAGTGTCTGAATAAAAGAAAATTACTTTTATACCTTTCAAAGAAGTTATGTTAGTTTATAAGAGAAGAAATGAAAGGGTAAATATGTAAAATTATTAATTAAGTCATGGACTTAATATAGAGACCCTCCTCATTGTGGCTTAAACTAGAAAGTGACTTATTAATTTTAAGCACAAAACAAACAAGTTTCTAGTAACTTAATTTATTTACTAATTTTTTAATTAAGACTCTTTAAGTCATTAACAAACACCACGCTATTATTGAACACTCTAATTATGAATTGTTTATACGTTTACGTTACTGATTATTAGTGATTTTAATTTTATGGACATGTTTGACTCTAAGAACTCTTACCTTTTCCATCTTTCCTTGAGTTCTTCAACAGCTGCGGTTTTTTCCACCTCCCAAAAAGTAGTATCACCAGAGTTATTATAACTGCGGATACACCGGCAGTAATGGTGACGATCATCACAAGATGGTTTCCGGAGCCCTTTCCAAAAGCCTTCACAACATGGTTTTCGGGGGCCTTTTCAGAAGCCTGGGTCGGGATGGTATTAGATGGTAATGGCCCAAGCCCGGTTGATGGGACTGCAATGAAATAAGAATTGGTGAATAATGTGTAGTAAAAAAAAAGTATAAAAGATTGATTAAGTTAGGATTCCCTAGGAAATCTATTTCCACCGTATCTAAGATAACTGTTCCGTATGCAATTTTAATAAATGAGATGCATTTTAAGATACTTGAGCTTATGAGTAAACGGGTGAGGTTTTCCTTATCCAGAGAGGGAAAGTCTTGACTCATATGTACTCGGTTTAACCGGCCAGGGCATCCCCATAACCATTTATGATCCTTGACCTGGCCACTCTCAAGATGGTACCAAGTGACCCGAGACCTCTTATGGGAAATCAGGACACCCAACGGTCCCAACCACTAGCTAGAACACCTTGATAGTGGTTAATGCTTAAACTTATATACCGAGTATAATGTAATATTGACTACATAATGTCAATAGGAGTTAAGTAATAAATCAATCCCCTGATTTACAAACATTCTTGATATTATTAATCTATACTATTATATATATATATATATAGTGTAATTTCTTTTCAGAACTATTTTTAATGTCAGAACTATCAGAACCATAATTTTTACAATATGTAATACACAATGTACACTAATCAAATGCACAATGGCATTTTGGTTAATAAAAACAAAATACTTGACTGAGAAATAATAAATAAGGGTAAATATGGTATTTTTAATTTTATAAATGACTGAATAGTATTATCATTATATTAAAAAAATTATTTTCGGAGTTGTTTTTTATTAACTTCACTTAAGTACAAATATACTCCATCCCTAATTTAAACCTAAAATATCATCTCTCTCATCCACAATTGCCAAAATATAACCTCTAGCCGCCGCACCTTACATCCTTCGTCCATGGTCTTCTTCCGTCGTATTCATCATCATTATTTAAATTAAATAGTGGATCAATGGTTCTTTTTTAGATATATACGAGATCATAATAACAAGCATTTACATCTCGTCTATTTTTGCATCCTTAAATCATTCTCATAACCATCTTCGGCTGATTTCAACCCTACATTCATTGCTATTGATGATGTCATCAAGGTTTTCAAATCATGAATAAAGGTAACTATAAGATAACTTTTGTTTGGTTATAATTTATATCATCTACACAAAAGTCAACAACTTCTTTTTATGTAGTTTTTTATTTTTATATTTTTTTCCCAGATCTACAACGAAAAACACTAACATAGGATGAAAAATGAAATATACTATTTAGTTATAGTAGGAGACATTCATGATTAACTGGTGACACTTATTATTCGTTAGACCTAGTGTGTTTTTTCCATGATTTTGACAATGGTGTTAGGATTGTTTGAAAAAGTCAAACATATACTATAAGTTTTATGATTACGTGAAATTGAATCTGGGTTTGGTTGCTTTTCAAAGAGTCAAAGTGAGACTCATGTTAACTTCACAATTATGCGAGGAATATTTACTCCGTAGTTGTTTGATTTGAAAGTTTCTTGTCTATTTGTTGGAGTTTAATTATTTTTATTATATTTGTACCAGATTAATGAAGATGGAATGTACTGAAGACCGGCAAGTGAACACATACGTAGATACATGATGATTATATGCGGAATTTGAAAAAATCTCACTTTGGCATAATAAACGTTTCTTTAGGCGGACGTGTAGGTTTTTTAGCGAACATGTATGTTTTTTAGCGAACATGTATGTTTTTTAGTCGGACATGTATGTTTTTGAGGTGGACATGTATGTTTTTTGAGGCGGACATGTATGTTTTTGAGGCGGACATGTATGTTTTTAGAGACGGACATGTATGTTTTTAGTACAAGTATGTTTTTAGAGACAGACATGTATGTTTTTGAAGACTTCAAATTTAGTGTATGTGTACTTTTGGTATTATTAATAATTTCTATTTTAATGGATATCAAACGTGTATGTTTTTAGTTTGCTATAAATTTGCATTATTCAAAAAATATATGTGCACACGTGACAACTATAACGAAAAACATGTATGTTTATAGAAAAATAAAAAAATTGTAAAGTACAAAAACATGTATGCTTATACATGTAAAGTTGTTTTTTTCAAAACACTCATGTTTTGAACTTTGAAAAATAAAAGAATATAAAAAGAAAAAGAAAAAAAATTATAAAAAAAAAACTAATTTCGAAAAAAATTAAACAAAAATAATAATTTTGAAAATTAAGAAAAAAACTTATTTTTAATTTCGGGAAAATTAAGAAATTAAATAAAAAACTAATTACAAACAAAAATAAACTATAGATTTTCCTATTATGCCCTTTTGATTTAAATGAAATTCTTTAATAATACTAAATTCTTATTGGTTGATTATGGTTCTGATAGTTCTGTCACTTAAAATGGTTCTGAAAAGAAAGTCCTCCATATATATTATATAAAGAGACTAACTCCAAACCTAACTCCGATCTTAATCTCGAACCTAAAATCAACAAACCTAACTCCAAGCCAAAAGTTAATATAGGAATGTCAGATTTATATTATATCTGGTAAATTAATAGCATCCATTTATTTTTTGAAACAAACTTTTGTAACAATTTTTTTAACAACGTTTGTAACAAACTATTTAAATTTTTTTTATTTTTAAATTAAAATATCTTTTTTTTATATAATCTAATTTTGCCATATTTCTTAAATTTCGTGCTCTTTAATTTAACATCCATTTTAATATATTTTTGTTAAATTTTAGTTTTTTCATTAATATTGAGTTTTTTTCATTTGATTTAATTTTTTTATATCTTTCATTTACTTTTAATATATATTTGATAAGTTAAAATGTAACATTTGTTCGCTAAAAAATAGTTATCGGGTACTCCCGCTGCATTGCGCGGGTACCATGCTAGTTAATCTTAAAATTTGAAACATTGTTCACATATATATTCTCGTAGATTTTTTAAGCAAAATAGTTGTTAGACTGATTAAAACCCCATGGATATTGTGTATTATTCAACCACTATATATAGTGGGAAAACCCTAGATACCCTAAACCCACAAATCAGGCTTGAGCCTATTTTATTGTCTAATAATAGTATCCAGTCACGTATATGAGCCATACAATTCAGTTTTATTTGTAATTTCTTCTTAGAGTACAAGTGTAACGAGACCTCTTTGTCATTATCTAGTACTATCGAAAACAATGAGAGTGCCCCGACCTTCTGTGCTGAATTTTTTGGTTTGGACTTCTGATGGTTTTATATAGATAGAGAATGATACAATCAGCCAGTGGATTTAAGTACTGTAACAAATACTTATTGGCGTTACATGCAAGACTGTAAAGGAATGAATGAATGGTAACGAAGTTGCCATCATTTTAGATGAGATGCGTGAAAAATCATATAGTCCATATGTGGACAGGAGTTACAATCATCAGAAGTTATACAGAAGTTATACAGGTCATGGACACTTGTCGCTGTTGCTAAGAGTTCTTCCTTTAGGTTTGTCTACGCACGAAACGATACTATTGGATTTCCTTACAGCATAAAGATAGGAGCTTATGTGTCGTTGAAAATAATGAAAGTGGTAAAGGGTGTGTCGTTGACAATAATGAGATAACACAATGGAATAAACGTCACCTAAAAAAATTGATGGTTTCTTATGTTATCTCATTTGTTTCCAACGACGCACACTTTGTCAAAAGATATGAGCTTATCAATATGACACAACATTTTTTGAGGATTTTCGTTCTATGAACTTGAAAATCCTCTAAGAGAACTAGTGTCGTTGAAAATAATGAGATAACACAAGGAATATATCTTCCATTTTCGGATTCATATGTTTTTCCAAGGCCACATGCTTTTAATAGTTCAACATCTGATGATGATGATGGGGCACTTTTTGTTCATTCATTATTGTTGATGAGCTAAACGTACGCATTTTTAAGAAACTGAATGGCCTTAATAGAAATACTAATTATGCAATCGACGAATCTTCTATATTTAATTTTGTATCCCCGCTTTTAAACATGTATTATTATTTTTTATTTCTATGTTTTTATATATGTTTTTTTCTTCCCATTTTAGCTTGCGCCCGTTTAGCCCGTCCGTTTCGCCCGCCCGTTTAGCCCGTTCCCGTTTAACCTACACCCGTTTAACCTGTCACTTGTTTAACCCGTTGCCCGTTTAACCTGCCGCCCATGCCCGCTCGTCAGCCCAGCCATCACTAGTTACAGGGACGCGGCGTCGCAAGTTAACATCTATCGATTGACAAGAATATAAATACATCTACCACGTTTAGCACTTCACTTTGATTCAATTCAACATATTACTTCATATCAATACGTATGATCACCAAATCAGTGACGACTTGTTGCTACATATATCATACACTGTCTTTTGAATAAAAATACTAAGAGTGCTTTTAGTTAGAAAAAAAATATTATTAGTTTTACGTTTTTAGATTTGTAGGAAAAAGACAAAACATAAAAAACGCGTTCAATTGATATTGTTTTCCATTCTCTAGAAAACAATGAGGTTACAAGAGAATATAAGGAAAACAAAAAAAAGTTGTTTTTTAGTTTCCCCTTATTTAGTTGGAAAATACATGTTTTTCGTTTTGTAAGAAATTTTAATAAAAAATAATCATTTGAACGCGATTTTTGTTTTTCTTGTTTTTCACAAAATATTTTGTGAAATTGTCATGTTACTTAAGCATGTAAAATTACTAAGATTAAGATGAATTAATACTAAGCATAACAACATGTATTAATATACGATACAAGTTGTTAGCACATCGATCCATGGGCAAGATACCAATATCAACAACTTCTTATTAGTGAATAATTAGGCGCAAGCCCGGCCGGTTTGTGGGTTTAGGGCATTAGGGTTTTACCACTATATATAGTGGATAAATAATACATATCTCACATTGTGCTTTATACATTCTAACATGATATCAGAGGGTTAAATCCTTTACCCGCTGCCTCCATCCCATCCACAAACACACCGATCCCTAAAACCTAAAAAAAAAAAAAAAAAAAAAAAAAAAAAAAAAAAAAGCGCCACAGCACTTTGGTGTTCATTTGTTTCAATGGTGATGATCATTCAAATGTTGGACAAATGTTTTGCTTCCCATGTAGCAAATTTATTGATAAAGTGGGACACGTATATTCATAATGAATGATCAAGGAATGTTAGTAATGAATGATCAAGCAGGTATTCTACAAAACGGTGAAAAAAAAAAACCAAAATCAAGCATGACAAAGAAAAAAAAAAGTTCGAGACAGATGGATCTGCTCATGGAATCGGTGGTGTTTTATCTATCTTGTTTTTTTTTTTTTACTTTATTTATATATAAAAAAAAGTTATAGTTGTTTTATAATATGTTTGTTAGTCGATAGTTCGTACAGCTTTAATACCGATCAATTAGATAGTTCGTACAGCTTTATGTTTGTTAGTCGATAGTTCGTACAGCTTTAATACCGATCAATTAAAGTCGATCGTTGGTACGGTTTTGTTATCCAGTCGACTTAAGCGACCGTTGGTACGGTGTTATTACCAGTCGACTTAAGCGACCATTGGAACTGCTTTGTTACCAATCGACTAAAGTCAATCGTTGGTAGAGTTTTGTTACGAGCCGACTAAAGTTATGTTTGTTTTGTTTTCTTGTCTAGTCTATTTCTTCAGTCCGAGCTTTCGCGATTTCGCAGCTCGAACTGCGGGGGAGTATTAGTGAATAATTAGGCCCAAGCCCGGTTTGTGGGTTTAGGGTATTAGGGTTTTACCACAATATATAGTGGATAAATAATACATATTCTCACACCAATAACAGTACACTTCACGATTTAAATTGAGAGACGTACCTAAGTCAGAAGCCGCAACTTTAATGTAAAGGGCTTGTCCATCATCTTCAGGATCAGCATATTGTCTCGTATCAATAATATCAAGCATTTCCCACATCACACAACCTGAACCTAGACCGTCTTGAGTTTTATACATACTAGCATATGCAGCACACGAACAATTCCTTATACAAATCTCCTTACACGTAGTCGAGTCCATCGTTTGATTAACAAACACTTTTGAACTCTCGGGCAATTTCATATTCTCCAAGTTCAAAAATCCATCTGACCTACAATTTAACGTGGAATTCCTACGACACCCCTCCGAAAAATAATTTACACCCCAATATTTTTCGTTTACTGGTACAAACCCCTTCATACATTTACAAACCGGAGAAGAATTTGAATTTCCATCACAAATTCCATACGGGCCACATTTTTTGTAAGCATCACATATATCACGTGGAGCCAACCAGATCTTGTTCCATGACGAGTTCATCCATGTGCAACGATTAAGAACACCAGATGAATCTATAATTAACCTCGAATAGACCGAATTATCTTTCACTCTAAATTCGTACGAGATTTCATCTGAAGTATCTAGGAATTTAAACTCAGTACTATTAATTTCAGGAGCATTACCATGTTGTCTTCCCATCCATGCTCCACTCCGGTACACTTTTGTTCCGTCCTTCCATATAAGAGCCTCTGGGAAGCCATCCGTGTACACTTTGAAAGAATAATCACCAGATCCTACATGGTCATCATCGAATAAGTGAACTTTCATCTCTAATAAATTAAAACCAATAAAATAAAGCTTAATGTGAATGGAACAAACCCAATCATTATACAATTTAAAAAGGTTTTCAAAAACTATGCAAAATATATAAAAAGTTATTTGTGTTTATTTATACTAATTATGGACGTTAAATAAAAACTACTTCATTAACCTAGCTTCCATAATTCATACCCATCCACGTTTCCCATGCCGGTTTTAAAACATTGTGAATTAGCATATTAGCCCTAATTTTCAAAGTTTCGCTAAAAAAATTATTTATAGAATACCTGGATCGTTATCGCTCTTCCATGACTGCAAAAAGCGGTTCGTTCCAGTTTTGCGGCTCCACCCGAGTTTCATACCGGGTATTAAAGTATCAGTAGGATTTTCAAAGCTTTGCCATAAATAATTACTCGCGTTCTCATCATTCTCCTGTCGGATCACAAAGTTACCAGAATCCAAAAGTTGTGCTACAGTCCTATTAACTCCCCCAAAAGATTGATTAGACGACCACACGGTGTTGTTATATTTATCTAAAATTATAACATTGCCGTCTTCACCTATAGCGAGAGTACTCCCGGATAATGAAGATAATGGCTTGTCTCTATTAGCTACCCAAACAAGTGTTCTGTTTTCAATCTGTTTGTACCATATTCCTACGTATGAATTATTGAACCCCAACTCAAACAATTGATTGTTAGATACTAAAGTGTGCTGAGTTGTAAGTGGTGTTGCGGGTGTGATTGTATCCCTATCAATGGCTAGAGCAACATAAGAGAATAAAAGAGTGAATATGATTATAATCATGGTTTTATGAGCATGGTGTTTTTTCATGTTTTTTTGTAATAGAGAATGTCGCTTTTGTTGATTATGGTTCTCGTTTTTGGTTACGAATGGTTTGAAGTGAAGAATATTGGTGAAAAAAGAATAAGGTTGTGTTAATTTTGTAAGTTTTGATTTTGTTTCTATTATTGAAATATATTATACGATATTTAGTTTGAAGTTTGGTAAAGATTTTAAGAGGTGGTGTGCGTGAAAAAGAAGGGATATCGTCTGGTATAATGTAATTTTTTTGTGCGACCCATACCAAAAATAAACAAGTGAGGGCAATTGATTAATGGGAAAATTCTTGAAATGCACATGCACTAATCAAATGAGAATTTTCTAAAATGTCTTATGCAACTTATGCAACTTATATAATTTATGCGACTTTTCTAAAAATAGCAAAATTTTTGGAAAATTTTTAAACTTTTTTTCTATTTTTAGAAAATTCGCATAAGTCGCATATGTTTCATAAGTTGCATGGGACATTTTGAGAAATTTTCATTTGATTGATGCATTTTGGGAAAATGGGTGCAACTTTAGGGCATTTCAAGAATTTTCCCTTGATTAATTTAACTTAGTGATGCTTTTAGGCCATTATTACCTGCACTCAAGTAATCAAGAGTTCACACGTAGCCGTTTATTAGCTTTGTTACACAATCTGAAAACTTAGTTACTGTCTGAATAACTGTATCTCATAAAAATGTAGCATAGGCTGTTTGTTACTTGTATGCTTTATATTACTTGTATAACAGCAGACAAGCCGTTTAAGTTATTACTCGAAGATGCAAAACACAATCAAGAGATCTTTTTGTTAAAGGGTAACCCACTTTGTCTCTCTGGTTGTTCTGTTTTATTGAAAAATACAACAAAAATAACTGTGGTGAACTTATTTGTATCTTGCGTGCGGAGTTGTTGCCTATAAACTACATTCTAAAATTTAGAGATCGTTGATTCTGTAACTACTTTATATGATCTTATTTACCTTCCATTGGACTTACTGTAGGTTGGTCGATACATATTCCCATTATAGTGCTACTGTGTCATGAGGAACGATGAGGTATGGCAGACATCATATAAATTCTCATCCGCCTTCACTATTGGTCTTGAGGAACGATGAGAAATGTGGAAACTGCTTGCTTGTGTTATGATTGCTAGTGGTGGAGTGTTGCCCAACCGTAACCCCGTGCTTTTGCATAAGAAATCTGCTGTCACTGAGGGTGACAATACCAAGCCATCGCCAAAGAAGGCTTAAGTTTGCTATTCGGGTTTGGTTCTGAGAATGTATGGAATTTGTCTAGGCGAAACTTCTTGTTTTGTTGTTAGTTTTAGTTGCCAAAATATCAATATAGACCTTTTCTTTATCATAGACGAATTGAACTTATCTGGCCCATCCATTTACATCTCATCCGGTTCTTATTATTCCCTATTTTCTTTTTATTAAATTGATTTTTAGTATTTCCCACATTCGTCTCATCACTCTTTCAATCCTTATGCAACGGATACAGTCATTATCACCGCCCAATTTCTGATGACATCACCATCGGCAACCACAAAACGTGGAACACCATAGGTTAAACTAAGCTCAATTGAGCTATCTTTTGTTCTATTATCATTTGGTAAGTTAGTTTTATAACAACTCGTTTTTGCATATATGTTGGTCGAATAGTGTGCCAATTGCTTAGAAGTTTTTAGTGAAAGCAGTTTCGAGTATAATCGTCATGCCCGTTGTTTGTTTCGGCGCTTTTTTGGAGCAAATTGTGCTTAGTTTTGACTTATATTGTGTATCTGATGTAATGTAATGTTGGGGTTATTTAGTTTATGGTAGAGTGAATGCTTGTTTACCCACTTTTTCCGAGTAGGTTGCCTATTTTTGGATTAGTTAATTGCTTATGATTTTTTAAAGCTTACATGTTTTATGTTTATTTAGTTGACTACTTATTCAAATAGCTTTTTTTAAGATCAAAAGACACTATATGCACGTGTGGTATTTATCTATCTAAGTTTAAAAGGTCCTCTTTTGATTCTGGCAAGTGTACAAGTTTCTTGTTCTTTTACTGTCTATTGTCTTCTCATATGGATGATGCCATGGATTACCACCCTTTAATGGAATTTTGTTCGAAGTGGGTGCACCACCTTCCCTATCCTTTTTACCATAATGAATACTTCATGATTTTTTGAATTATCACTTGGTTTGGTTTACTGCAACAGAAAATATGGTATGCATCTTGTCGTAGCCTGGAGGCGGAGACATTTGGGCAACCAGATCATATATTGTGATTTTGATATGCTGACGATGTACGCCTGCTTATAATGAATAATATATTTCGTGGTTTTTTTAACATAATGTATACTTTTTACCATAATGAATACTTCATGGTTTTTGAATCATACCTCGGTTTGGTTTGCTAGAACAGATAACATGGTACGCATTTTGTCGTTGGCGGAGACATATGGGAAACCAGATCATATTTTACGTTTTCAATATGCTGACGAGGTACGCCTGCTTATATGGTTTTTATATATTCTGATTGTGCACATGCTCTAAACTTGCATGATTAACTTCTTTATTAACAAAATAGCATAATTGATATGCAATTAGATGAAGACAATCAATCCAAATGCAAGGATATGCTAATGGACCCCAATGGGTTTTCGACTTGATAGTTGTGATGCCAGAATCCACATGGTGGTCTCATAAGTGGGTTGATAGTCGCGACTTGTAGCGTCTAAGGCAGTAGAGGATGAAGAGCAAGTGATGAGTCGTAAATGATTGTGAATGATAGTTTCTTTTCTTAAAACTAATGGGTTGCTAGTAAATTTGTGAATGGTAGTATGATGGTAAACTGATTTTAATAGTTGTTATGTTGAAGAATTTTGTCAAGTTAAGATATTTGTCTTTCTAAGAAAACTAATGGGTTGCTAGTAAATTTGTGAATGGTAGTATGATGGTAAACTGATTTTAATAGTTGTTATGTTTGAATACTTTTGTCAAGTTAAGATGTTTGTCTTTCTGGTATTCATGTCTGACCTTTTTGTCATATGCTAAATCATACATGATTCTTGTCGAATCATACATGATTCTTGTCGAATCATACATGATTCTTGTCGAATCATACATGCTTCTTGTCGAATCATATATGATTCTTGTTGATTCCTGTCGAATCATACATGATTCCTGTCGAATCATACATGATTCCTGTCGAATCATATACATAATGATTTACTCTTGTTGAATCATACACGATACATACTATATTATATTTGATTCTTGTAGAATCATACATGATTCTCGTAGAATTATACATGATTCTCGTAGAATCATACATGATTCTCGTAGAATCATACATTATTCTTAATCATATGTAATTCTGAATTTTTTGTATTGTAATTTCTCAAAAGAGTTAGATCCGCCTAATCATTGTAGCTGTTCAGTTACTATTTAAGCAATAATAATACCGAGTATAGAACAAAGTATATAGAACAAATGTTGCTTCATCATTTATCAATAGTAGTTCGAAGTATAGAACAACTGAATGCCACTTCTTTTGCATTTGTTACGTTATTATTTAAGAAATGACAATACAAAGTATAGAACAAGCTACTAAAATTCCTTTTTTTCTTGTTTTTGGTATTACTTTGTGGTACCTGATAGGTGTGAAAACACCCATCCTTTTACCACTTAATTATAATAATAACCACGCCAAAACGTGTATTTTATGTCGTAAATGTCAGAATTATACGTGGTTTGTGTTTTTGTTGTAATTTAGGACCAAAATGTGAAAAGGGAAGAAAACACGGGCTTTCACGGGCTTTTATCGAAGAAAAAGACAAAAGATGAAGTCAAAAGATCAAGAGTGCAAAAAGAACGGAAGTCCAAGGCCTATTCTGAAGATTTATCGAAGAAAAAGTCTAAAGACGGAAGTTTAATGAAGTCGAAGAACTTAAGTCTAATTAATGAAGAAATTATAAGACAAGTTCAATTTATCCATCGACAAATCCCGAGACAAAGTCGAAAAAAGTCGAAGAATTTAGAAGACGAAAAGACGTGAAGAAGAAGAAAGAAACAACACATGCTAATCTCCCTATAAATAGAATCCTTAACCTCATTTGTGAGGTGTTAGCTAAATTGACAACTTAGTCTTTCAATTTTACTTTCTTGCACTTTCATATTGTCGTTTTAATTTCTTGTCTTTAAGTTCAAGTAAGTTTTAATTTTGTGTTGTTAAATCTTTAATTTTAATCAAGTTTTTATATTAATCTCTCATTCTACCTTTCTTGTTTTGCTTAATCTTTATGCTTATTTTCTTATTGTCATGCTTATTTGATTGTTTGTTATGATTTTATGTTTTTGATTGTGCTAGCTTATTGATTTTATAGCTTATTGTGTGCTTTTCTTAAATTTAATTAAGTGTTTTTAAAAGTTATTTTATAAAAAGTTAATTTTAAATATTTTGATTATTTAGTGTTTTTAAAAGTTTTTAAATTTTGGCTTATTAGCTTTTTCTTAAAATTATTTTGGTTAAGTTTTTGGTAAGTGTCTATTTGATTTATAGCTTATTTCTAGTTTTGCTTAATTTTTATATATTCCGAACTAGTAAACCCCAATAACCCGAACTACCTACATTTTTCATTTTCCCGAATTATATCTTGTCCTTGTATTCCGAACTGTATGTGGGATAGTATCCCGAATTAGGTTAGGAAATACTTATTACGAACTACATGAAAACAAGTATTTCCCGAACTACATGAGAACAAATATATTCCGAACTATATATGGAAATCACAGATTCCGAACTAAACACCAAGACCACAACATTCCGAACTAGTTTCGGAGTCAACATTCCGAACTAGTTTCGGAGTCTTCCGAACTAAACCCATATTCCGAACAACATTCAATAGAATTGACCTACATGCTTGTGTGCTTGTTTTTCGTTCCCGCCAAAATTGAGCTAGTAGCTTGGGTGCTTGAGCTACTAGCTTGCCTGCTTGTTTATTATTTAGTATTGTTCCGTAATCGTTTAGTTTAATCTGAAAGTTATTCTGATTTTTATTCTGAAAGTCACGTATTTTTAATTGTATTTTTCGTCAATTTTTAGTATTAATATTTTTTCGAAAAGTTTAAGTTTTATCTTTTATTTAGTGACCGCTTTAGTTTTTACCTCGTTCATTTTTAAAGTAGCCACTAAGTCCCATTTCCTCCTTTTTCATTAGGTAAACTTTATTTTCAAGTTGAAATTTCGTTTCTACTTTTAGATTTATTTTTATTAATTGTTTTGTTTTAATTTACGTTTTATTATTTGTTTTGCTCCTTTATTATTAGTTATTTGTTTTTGGCTTATTTTATATACTTTTCGCATTTACTTTTTAATTAGTTATAGACAACGATAACCTTTTATTTTATTCACCAAGAACGACTGAGTCAAACATTTAACCGGAGATCAATTCGATTAGACTGGTTCAACGAATTTTTTAACTAGCAAAATCTCACTTTCAAATGGCGCCGCTGCCGGCTCTTTTCGTGAAGATTAACGGTTTTTTGTGAGAGACGCGTTGAATTTTGGGATCCGTTCACTCGTGAACGTTATTTTTCTTGCATTTTTCAAAAAAATTTCAAAAATCCATAAAAAATCAAAAATTTCAAAAATACAAAAACATTTAAAAAGTCATAAAAAACATCTCTTTTCAAAGTTTTTCACCAAAAATATTCCTCTTAACCCTCTATTGTGTTTAATTCTTATTCTCAACCCCTCTTATTTTTAATTCTTCATGGATTCGTATTGCGTAAGGTGTATGAGACGATTATATAGTTTCGAATCATGTGAATGGTGTTATTGCGAGCAATGCGGAAAAGATCTTCCAACCGTTTCCGATTCACAATTCTCACATTTTGGATTTTGTCCATCGTGCAATTCGACTAATTCATCCTTTGCTTCTAATGCACCTACTCCCCCCTCTTGCATATATTGTGGAAGCGATTCTCATTGGCATATTTTGTGTCCTATTCGATACCCGTCTCTTGACAGGCAAGAACCGGGTTACAATTATGACAATGGTAATAGCTATCCACACGACGCACCGGGTTTTTCTCAATACCCGTGTTGCAATAACCGTGGGGGCCCTCACGATACTTCTTATTGTCAACCGATAAATTATTATGACCCATATACGTGTTCTAATTCTTCTCAACCGATGAATTATGAGCCACATCCGTGTTATAATTCCAGTTTTCAAAATTTTGAGCCTCCACGTCACACCGTCGATCATCAACCTTCCATCGAACATTTGAGCCCCCACGAACAATGGGACACTATTGTTAAGCAAGGTCAAAAACTTTAATAAGCTTTCAATAAATACATCGAAAAATGTCAAGAGGATCAACGACAAGAGCAAGTATCTAATCTTAGTGCTTATACTCCTCATCTTGTGCGTCCATACTACTATTATGATGATGATGACGAGGATGATATCTATGATCTCAACCCATCTTCTGAGATTACTACTCCTACTCTTGATATCCATAATGCGTCTAAGGATAGTGAGTCATCGAGTGAGACTAGTGATTTTGGTCTCGACAAATTCTTTGATGAGGTTTGTGACGTGCCGACTTTTGTGGAGCTTACGGAAGAGGTCGCTCTTAATGATGATTTTTCTCCATGCTATGAGAATTTCACCTTTGAAATTTCTCCTTCTCCTTCAGGCGATGAGGGCGATGTTGATTTATTCTCTCCGACATACGAGAAGTTCACCACTGAACTTGGTCTTGTAGATGAGGTGGAAGACGTTATTCTTCGCGACAAATTACTGAAAGTTCATCTTCTTATTGCTAAAATTGAAGCGTTGAATTCTGCTCCTATTTCCGAGTCTTTACCTCCGTCTATTACTCCCGTTGAGAATAATGACACATTTATGGAAGAAATCGACATTCACTCAATACCTCCGGGTATTGATGATGATGATACGGAGGGGGATATTCTTTTTGATAATTTACTGCATGAAGATATTGTCCCAAGTCACCCTCCCGAGCACCTTTTATCCCAACCATTAGAAACCATTACCAAGGATGAGTGCTTTGACCCGGGAGGTGATACTGACCATTCCATGATTGATACCTTTACGGCTTTACCGGTCAGTGATAATCATATGTCTTTTGGGGCTGACATTTTGATTCCTTTACCCACCCACCTCCCGTGGATCATGATTTCACATACTTTTCGTATGTTGAAAGGACTTTTCTACCCTTCAAGACTTATCCTCCGGCCTCTCCTTTATTATTTTCCTCCGGGAACGAGAGCAAGGTCTTTGATCCCGGTATTACATTCGAGGCTTCCCCATGGACCATTTAATTCGGGGACGAGTCAGGCTCGTGACTCGGTGAAAAAAACAAGCGCTTTTCGGGAGGCAACCCGCGTATCTATCCTTTTTATCCGTTTTTATAATAAGTGTAGGGGGAGACCCTACTATGTGTTTGTTGTTTTCTTTCTTATCATGTGCAGGGATTCGAGCTTTCAAAGATCCATTCTTGATGACTTTTGACGACCCGTGATCCGTGTTCCCGTCTTCCCGGTTCTATCCTAAACTCTTTTGATTCTATATTTTATATTCTTCAATATTAAAATAGGAATCACTTTAGTTGTATCTTCCTTAGCAAGATTTAAACAACATGCACAATGTCTTAAGTGTAGGGGAGTTTACTCCCACATGCTTAAACATTGAGGACAATGTTTATATCAAGTGTAGGGAGTATTTCTATCGAAGTTAAGTGTGCTTTTCCTTGTATATGTCCTCATTTTAATCGGAAAATCTAATTTTTCGACATTTTTCAATTTTTTTTTTATCTATTTTGGCCTAGTAGTTTTTCCTTTGTTATCGTTATTTACTTTTTTGCTAAAATAAAATTTTAATAAAGTGTTTTAATTTTTCAACGTCATGAATCTTTTGACTCAACCCGAGTTTACTTATCTAAGTTTACTCTAGCTAGTATCCTTAACGTGTTTAAGTCAAATTTTGCTAGGCTTTTATATAGGGGACTTTAAAACGCGAAAGTCTTAACTCTTACGGGTTAAGAACAAGAACTTTTCGCAAGTTCCTATAATTGATCCTAGAGAGTAGTTTTTCAAGGGAACTTTAAAATGCAAATTCTAAACTTGAAAAAGTCTAAGAAGATGCAAGATCATATAGATGACTTGAAAACCCAAAACTTTGATTTAATTGGCTAAGCATCCACGAGTCTCATTCCTTGAGATTTTAAATTGTGGAGAACGAGAGATGATAGAGTCAATTATAAGTTTGGTATTCTTTCATGAATTTATGTGAGTTAATTATAAGCTTTTTCTCCCATCGTTTTTTAATAAATTTAATTGCAATAAGTAAGATTGTAAGATTTGAAAAGTTACTTAGCTTCTAGCCCAAGATCGTTTAAAAGTTGCTCGGTATTAATTAGAGTTCATAGCCAAGGCATAACTTACTGAAGCGGGATGCGAAGATTGGCGAGTCCAAAAAGGCCCTAACAAGACATGAGGGATACATTTTGTTGCTAAAGATGCAAAAGTGATGTGAAGAATCATTTATCAAAAATCAAAATGAAGGATCGAGACATACGACGAAAAGCAAATACTCCCATAAAGATCATGAAGAAATCTATCTGAAAAGACCCTAGCAATGTATGAGGATAAATAGATCGAAGTCCTAAAAGGAGGCGGATCGTTGTATATCAAAATCCCAAATAAAGATTGAAGAAAAATGAAGAAGTCGTGGTCCAAATTTGAAGAATCTCTAAAAAAGTTAGTGTGAAGAAATTCCTATTATAAAGAGAAGACCATTATTTCATGAACGTCTCTCAAGATTTGAAGTATGGAGTCAATGCCAAATATCGTCCGAGAAAGGTCTCAAATCGTGAAGCGAGTTATGCCAAGATATGAACTTTATGAGGTCCCGAGAAGCAGTTTTAAAAGATTTTGTCCTTTAGCTAACTATGGATTAAATCGTCCTACTTTATTTTCAGCCTAAATAACTATCGAAATAAGTCAACAATGCATCCTCGTGATCATTCATGACAACAATAAAATATAAGAGATACACCTAGGAATAAGAGAGTCTAAGTGAATAATTGGGCCACATGAGTTTGTGTTAGTTTGCTAATTTATAATAACAATGATCTCGTTTTTAAGCTTGGTATGGGGAACGTGAAACTTGAGGGTGATGAACATTCATGACATCCAAAACCTTAATGTAAGTCTGTTATCTCTTGACTTGTTTTCTTCCTTTGAATATTTTATAATTTTGTATCTCTTTAATGTCTTGTGTTAAAAAAAGGCCAAGGTGGAATGATTATGATGGAAAATGAAAAACTTGCTTTTTAATTAATGCATTGCATGAGGGCATTGCAATGGTCAAGTGTAGGGGATTTGATAGGTGTGAAAACACCCATCCTTTTACCACTTAATTAAAATAATAACCAAGCCAAAACGTGTATTTTATGTCGTAAATGTTGGAATTATGCGTGGTTTGTGTTTTTGTTGTAATTTAGGACCAAAATGTGAAAAGGGAAGAAAACACGGGCTTTCACGGGCTTTTATCGAAGAAAAAGACAAAAGACGAAGTCAAAAGATCAAGAGTGCAAAAAGAACGGAAGTCCAAGGCCTATTATGAAGATTTATCGAAGAAAAAGTCTAAAGACGGAAGTTTAATGAAGTCGATGAACTCAAGTCTAATTAATGAAGAAATTATAAGACAAGTTCAATTTATCCATCGACAAATCCCGAGACAAAGTCGAAAAAAGTCGAAGAATTTAGTAGACGAAAAGACGTGAAGAAGAAGAAAGGAACAACACATGCTAATCTCCCTATAAATAGAATCCTTAACCTCATTTGTGAGGTGTTAGCTAAGTTGACAACTTAGTCTTTCATTTTACTTTCTTGCACTTTCATATTGTCATCTTAATTTCTTGTCTTTAAGTTCAAGTAAGTTTTAATTTTGTGTTGTTGAATCTTTAATTTTAATCAAGTTTTTATATTAATCTCTCATTCTACCTTTCTTGTTTTGCTTAATCTTTATGCTTATTTTCTTATTGTCATGCTTATTTGATTGTTTGTTATGATTTTATGTGTTTGATTGTGCTTGCTTATTGATTTTATAGCTTATTGTGTGCTTTTCTTAAATTTAATTAAGTGTTTTTAAAAGTTATTTTATAAAAAGTTAATTATAAATATTGTGATTATTTAGTGTTTTTAAAAGTTTTTAAATTTTGGCTTATTAGCTTTTTCTTAAAATTATTCTGGTTAAGTTTTAGGTATGTGCTTATTTTATTTATAGCTTATTTTTAGTTTTGCTTAATTTTATATATTCCGAACTAGTAAACCCCAATAACCCGAACTACCTACATTTTTCATTTTCCCGAATTACATCTTGTCCTAGTATTCCGAACTATATGTGGGATAGTATCCCGAATTAGGTTAGGAACTACTTATTCCGAACTACATGAAAACAAGTATTTCCCGAACTACATGAGAACAAATATATTCCGAAATATATATGGAAATCACAGATTCCGAACTAAACACCAAGACCACAACATTCCGAACTAGTTTCGGAGTCAACATTCCGAACTAGTTTCGGAGTCAACATTCCGAACTAAACCCATATTCCGAACAACATTCAATAGAATTGATCTACATGCTTGTGTGCTTGTTTTCCATTCCCGCCAAAATTGAGCTAGTAGCTTAGGTGCTTGAGCTACTAGCTTGCCTGCTTGTTTAGTATTTAGTATTGTTCTGTAATCGTTTAGTTTAATCTGAAAGTTATTCCGATTTTTATTCTGAAAGTCACGTATTTTAGTTATATTTTTCGTCAATTTTTAGTATTAATATGTTTTCGAAAAGTTTAAGTTTTATCTTTTATTAAGTGCCCGCTTTAGTTTTTACCTCGTTCAGTTTTTAAGTAGCCACTTAGTCCCATTTCCTGCTTTTTCATTAGGTAAACTTTATTTTCAAGTCGAAATTTAGTTTCTACTTTTAGATTTATTTTTATTAATTGTTTTGTTTTAATTTACGTTTTATTATTTGTTTTGCTCCTTTATTATTAGTTATTTGTTTTTGGCTTATTTTAAATACTTTTCGCATTTACTTTTTAATTAGTTATAGACAACGACAACCTTTTATTTTATTCACCAAGAACGACTGAGTCACACATTTAACCGGAGATCAATTCGATTAGACTGGTTCAACGAACTTTTTAACTAGCAAAATCTCACTTTCAAATGGCGCCGCTGCCGACTCTTTTCGTGAAGATTAACGGTTTTTTGTGAGAGACGCGTTGGATTTTGGGATCCGTTCACCCGTGAACGTTATTTTTCTTGCATTTTTCAAAAAAATTTCAAAAAAATTTCAAAAATCCATAAAAAATCAAAAATTTCAAAAATACAAAAACATTTAAAAAGTCATAAAAGCATCTCTTTTTCAAAGTTTTGCACCAAAAATATTCCTCTTAACCCTCTATTGTGTTTAATTCTTTTTCTCAACCCCTCTTATTTTTAATTCTTCATGGATTCGTATTGCGTAAGGTGTATGAGACGATTATATGGTTTCGAATCATGTGAATGGTGTTATTGCGAGCAATGCGGAAAAGATCTTCCAACCGTTTCCGATTCACAATTTTCACATTTTGGATTTAGTCCATCGTGCAATTCGACTAATTCATCCTTTGCTTCTAATGCACCTAGTCCCCCTCTTGCATATATTGTGGAAGCGATACTCATTGGCATATTTTGTGTCATATTCGATACCCGTCTCTTGACAGGCAAGAACCGGGTTACAATTATGACAATGGTAATAGCTATCCACAAGACGCACCGGGTTTTTCTCAATACCCGTGTTGAAATAATTGTGGGGCCCTCACGATACTTCTTATTGTCAACGGATGAATTATTATGACCCACATACGTGTTCTCATTCTTCTCAACCGATGAATTATGAGCCACATCCGTGCTACAATTCCGGTTCTCAAACTTTTGAGCCTCCATGTCACACCGTCGATCATCAACCTTCCTTCGAATATTTGAGCCCCCACGAACAATGGGCCACTCTTGTTAATCAAGGTCAAAAACTTCAATAAGCTTTCAATAAATACATCAAAAAATGTCAAGAGGATCAACGACAAGAGCAAGTATCTAATCTTAGTGCTTATACTCCTCCTCTTGTGCGTCCATACTACTATTATAATGATGATGACGAGGATGATATCTATGATCTCAACCCATCTTCTGAGATTACTAATCCTACTCTTGATATCCCTAATGTGTCTAAGGATAGTGAGTCATCGAGTGAGATTAGTGATTTTGGTCTCGACAAATTCTTTGATGAGGTTTGTGATGTGTCGACTTTTGTGGAGCTTACGGAAGAGGTCGCTCTTAATGATGATTTTTCTCCATGCTATGAGAATTTCACCTTTGAAATTTCTCCTTCTCCTTCAGGCGATGAGGGCGATGTTGATTTATTCTCTCCGACATACGAGAAGTTCACCACTGAACTTGGTCTTGTAGATGAGGTGGAAGATGTAACACCCCCAAATTTACACAATTCAATACAGCGAAAGACTCGTTGGTGTTACGGGATAGCACATTACTCGCATCATATACAACGCTTAAAAATCGCGTCGTTTAATAATAAAGCATTTCCATTCATAAATATCAGATTTACATAGGTCCCAAGTCATATTATTTCATACAAATTTTACAAAGCATTTTAATGGAAATTGTTATTTAAGTGCGGGTCATGAATTCTTGTCGTCTTCCCGAGAATTACCTTCAAGTACCTGAGATAAAACATGTTAAAAGAAAAGGTCAACGAAACGCCGAGTGAATCCATAGAGTTTAATGAAACCGTTAGTATAACATCAGTATATAATTATTACCGAAAATCATTTTGTACAAATCCTTGTAGTAGGCCATAAAATAGCCAAAGTCATTTTATACAAATCCTTATCAAAAATCATAATATAGGCTTTTGCCTTCAAAATCATTATACGAACCATTGTCGTTAAAACATCATACAATACGTTTTATAACGTTGTATAAAGTTTGATAGGTGTGTAAACACCCATCCTTTTTACCACTTAACTACAATAATAACCGAGCCAAAACGTGTATTTTATGTCGTTTATGTCGGAATTATGCGTGGTTTGTGTTTTTGTTGTGATTTAGGATCAAATTGTGAAAAGGGGAGAAAACACGGGATTTCACGGGCTTTTATCGAACAAAAAGACAAATGACGAAGTCAAGAAATCAAGAGTGCAAAAAGAACGGAAGTCCAAGACCAATTCTGAAGATTTATCGAAGAAAAAGTCAAAAGACGGAAGTTTACTAAAAGCCGAAGAACTCAAGTCTAATTTATTGAAGAAATTACAAGACGAGTTTATTAATCCCGAGACAAAGTCAAAAGTCGAAGTATTAAGAAGATTAAGGACTAAAGGATAATTAAAGAAATAAGAAAGAGGGAGGAAGCTTCCACTAAGCACCTCCCTAATCCACTATAAATAGGGTCCTTAGGCTTTCATTTTTGTTTTTGGCTAGTTTGACAAACTATGCTCTTCCATCTTTAAATTTTGCACCTTTAATTTTCATGTCAATTTAAATACATTGTCTTGCACCTTTAATTCCTTTAATTACAAGTAAGTGTCTTTTTCATGTTATTGATTCTTTATCTTTATTATTGATCTCTCATCTACCTTTCTTGTTTGATCTTAATCTTAATCTTTATGTTCATGTTCTTTTATTTTTATGGTTTTCAATCAAGTGGGTTTTGATTGATTTGGTTATATTTGTTAGTTTTGGTGATTTGTTTTGATTGATTATTGTTAGTTGATGTTTAGTGGTTATTTTGGTTTAATCTTTTTGTTTGATTTGGTTAGTTTTGATTGAATTCGTCCCTTCATCTTTTCCTTGTTCTTCGCACTATTAGTTTTGCCCAGATTCCGAATCAGTTAATTTATTCCGAACCAAGCATTGTCTTTCATTTTATTCCGGATCAAGGAAATGTTCCGAATGAACCTTTGATTTAAATTGTTCCGAATGAGCTTATTGTTTTAATTATTCCGAATCAGTATTTTCATTTTATTCCGGATCAGCCTGTTCATCCGGAATAATCAATATTCCGGATGAAGGAAATATTCCGAATGAATCATTAATGTTCCGAATGAATCTTTCTTAATTTTTATTCCGAATCAATTTTTTCTAGTTAGTATTCCGAATCAGTGTTTTTATTTCGAATCAATGTTTATTCCGGTTGAACTGTATATTCCGGATGAAGCCTACATTCCGAATCAATGAATGTTCTGGATGAAGCTTTATATTCCGGATGAACCACTTTATTCCGGATGAATGAATTTATTCCGGATGAAGGGTTTATTCCGGATGAAGGGTTTATTCCGGATGAAGGGTGTATTCCGGATAAGCAGTTTTTCTTATTTTTTTGTCTTAGCTTATTTTAAGTTTATGATTTTAAGTTTTAAGCTTTATTTTTCCCGCCTTTTTCCTTTGTCGCACTTTTAGTTTACTTGCCTTTAGTTTAAGTTTGCCTTATTTACTTTTAAGTTTTCTTTTTATTTCTCGTCACGTTTTTAATTTCTCGTCATTAATTTCCCGTCAAGATGTTATCTTTCAGTATTTCTTTTTACCGTCTTTATTTTATTTTTATTGTTTCAAGTCTTTATTTAATTAGTGTAGACAACGACAACCATTCTATTTCTTTTCTACCAGGAACAACTAAGTCGCACTTTGAACCGGAAATCAATTCGAGAAGATACCGAGAAACGAACTTTCAACCTAGTAAAATCTCTACATTAAAGTTAAATAAAAACCGTTATATGAATATGGTTATGTAAAACCAAAACACGAACATAATATCAATAATAAGACCCCGTATTGCTAGTCAGGCAGTACATCGTAATTCAGTGCGTATAGCAGTATTTCGTTATTTGGATTATTATAAGCCGCATGACATTGTTACCTTACTACAACAAACATCGGGTAGCTAACCCGAAACTTAATTTGCCCATCTAAATTAGCGTGTCGTCACAAAAATCACGCAATGGAAATCTTCTCAAACATAAATTCGCTTACCAATCAATGTGGCACGACGGGGATCAACCGTCAAGGCACGAACTGGGGTGATCGTCCCCAAATAGTACTATTATATGCATAAGCGTCTACCAAATCCCGGTAGTTCACAATTCATTCTAATGGGACTTTTTAGTGACATAACCTAACCTTAATAATCCATTTTTATTCATACATCGGGTCATATAATCATTCATCAGGTCATATAATCATTCGGGTCCAAATCAATAAACAAACAATTGGGACAACTAGTGTCCTATTTCATAAAAACTAACATGTTATCTCCCTCACGGGTTTATAAAACGTTTCATAAAAACATTTAAAAGAGTGCGAGGCTATGAACTCACGTTGACGTGGGAAGGCGGTTATCGGCGATTTGGATGTACGGTATGTGCTTCAATCACGGAAATCTAGACAAATAATACTCGTCTTAGACTCTTGTCCAATGACTTTATAAAAATAATGGCTATGTATATATATGATGATTATTTATAAGTATGATGATGATCAAGTGGGATTTTACATCTTTATTCAACATTATAATGTTATGTGTTGGTAATTTTATAGACTAGTTACACTAGTTCAACTTGTTTACATTTTGAGGCCCAATAGGCCCATTACAAGCCCAATATATTATATTAGCCCAATTATACTTTTAATATCAGTATTATACTTTACATGTTGGGCCCAAGTGGGTTAAGCCCAATAAGTAAGTTTATAAGTGTTTTACCAAACTAGTCGGGTTAATAGTCCAATAAGGCTACTTTGGCCCGTTAATGTCTATATGTTGTATAGCTCGCGTTTTATCGGTTTTTACTTGTTATATAAGTTTATACATCAGTATGTGAGTTTATAAAAGTTTACATTAGACGGGTCCGACCGTCTAAGTTTTATTTGACAAAAACGTTAATCTTTCGGTTTTAGCCGAAAAGACGTAAAACTTAGGTATATAGTTTTATAACTTGGAAAAACATTTATACTTGTATTTTATATAACATGTCCCATTTTAATATCAATATATATATATATATATATATATATATATATATATATATATATATATATATATATATATATATATATATATATATATATATATATATATATATATATATATATATATATATATATATATATATATATATATATATATATATATATATATATATATATATATATCTTTATTTATAACTATTATCAACTAGTGGGTTTTATATATGTATATTTTATATAAATTTTTGAGTGCTTATATTATATATTATTTATTTACAAAAATCAGTCCTAAATCTTAAGTCCACTAAAATATCCATATCTAGAGTTCTATAATGAGATAGGACCTCAAATGTTTATGACATAAATTACATGATATGTGCTTCACTTTATTCCTTTATAGCACCTGATGAATCAACCTCTAAATATTTTAATAAATTCTTCCAAAACAGTATAGGCAGATTTACACTCTAATCTTGTTTTGATCATATCTCACTCATTTTTATGATTCCATTGTATGGCCAACTCTCACATATATATAAAACTTATTACTTACTATATAAAAATTAATCTATGCCATTTTTACAAGTTATCATATGGTCATCTTCTGTTTTATACAACCTACTTGTTTAGGCTAGATTTCATCATTCTTTTATATAACTATTAATCATTTTGACCATATTAATCAACAAAGATCCTCACACAATGTTTTTATCATCATATATCATCATACATATATACATTAAGAAGAAAATATACATTTACATTTACAAAATAATCAAGAGAATGGAAGAATGAATCTTGTTACCAACCAAGATTATGAAGGTGATGATCAAAACATGGATTTTGATCACACAACTTGTGATAAATCAACACCAATCTTCAAGACCACCAATACTTGTAATCTTTATGTAGAAATCAGCCCTTTTTCACCAAGAAATCTCCTCTTTGGATGTTAGAATCACCTCCAATCTTCAAGGCTTCGAGGGTTCTTCATCATGTGTGTAGATAACACATGATTTTATGGTAAAAATTGATCAAGAGGGGTGTTTGTTGATGATTTTGGACGGAACAAGGAAGAGAGAAAGGGAGGGTGAGAGAGTTTTAGGTGGTATTGCATGATAATGAAATGTGTAAATGGTTTAGAGTGGATGGCTTTGTAAGTTTATAAAACAAGTGTTAAACTTCTTTGTGAAGTTTTGACACCCAAGGGTGTGGTGTCCATGGTTTAGCCGTCCCATATAGTGGGGTGGGCAAGTGTAAAACTTGTCCCATCCCACTAATTTACGGGTACTCCTCGATTCTAGTTTCCTCGATTTGCGTGCCCTCGGGTCGTTTTACGAAAAACGTTTTTATAAATTATGAATCAACGGCACAAAAAGAATCTAATAAAAATTGTCTCATCAAAAAAGGAGTTCAAAAACGTAAATACGAAATCCTAAGGTTTCCGGTTTAGTTGTAAAGGACGTTAAATTATAATCGTATGTCCTAATCTCTTCTCGTAAATTTGTGAGTTTATGAACTAACACAAATTTAAAATCTTAAAATAATATTTACAAATAAATTTATTTTCTGAAATGTCGGACTGTCACCAAAAAGGTGTATGTAAACGTAAGCACGTAACGTAGAATCCTCCGGTTTACACGTAGTCGATGCTACTTCAAGACGTAAATCCAAATTTCTTCCCAAAAATGAGTGAGTTCATAATATAACATTAAAATAATGTTTTCAAATAATAATTGAGAATAAAATATCAACCATAAATTGACTGATTGTCACAACATTTACCCCTAAACAGGATCTTTGTCCTCAAAGATCGATTTATCTTACTACTCGCTTCTTATAGAGTTAAAGCCATGTGGGTATTTCCTCCACATTCGGTGTTTTCTCACAAGTGTAATCCATTACAATACGCGAGTTTCATCAAACATAACTACGGGAATACGACCAGGCTTAATGTCGACTTACTTTCTCTATCTATGATGTTCACGGGTTTTTGATGAATGCAACTTTTCGCCGATCTAAACTTTATCAAGAAGTAATCAGATTTTCACTTGATAGATATTTTATCAAGTTCGATTTACGAAACATAATTCACGCAGCCCTTGAAGTCATAGGGTAGATCCAGCTTATATGCCTTTCAAACCAATCTTTTACATTATCTCAATGGTCTCATACAACGGGGACTTAATTCCCATGATCTTTTAGATATTCAATTCATCTTTCTATGGTGAAATTTTTTGGCATAACTTCGCTACCCATCTTGTACTTTAAGATCTACATTTCATATTCACATAACCTCCTGCCCACTACTGGTAGTCAATAATCAAATCCTAATTTCAACAATCATTTCAGGTCTCGCCGGTCGGGTATTTTGTAAGGTTAGGTTCGTCATTATAGGCAACCTTAAACCTAAAAGACACGTCCAACTCACAATGGGTGTATGTCATGTGTCTTAATCCTAACTCCTGCTTACAGATGTTCTCATATTTAGACCCTAACAAGATTCGATCTTGATCCTAATATGATAATTATCAATGATAATCTCTCCAAAGGAAAGCGATTATACGGTTTATTACCAAAGGTCAATCATTCAAAAATAAAGCAAGACTTCTAGTATTTTGTATCGTTACTTTACCTCGTCCCTTCGATTTGGGGTAGTAAACAGTACTCTGATAGGTGTGAAAACACCCATCTTTTCTACCACTTAATTACATTAAAACGGGACCTAAACGTATATTTTATGTCGTAAATGGCGGAATTATGCGTGGTTTGTGTTTTTATTGTGTTTCAGGGTCGAGAAGGTGAAAAGTGGAGAAAACACGGCTTTCACGGGCTTTTATTGAAGTAAAAGACAAAAGACGAAGTCGAAAGATCAAAAGTGGAAAAAGAACGGAAGTCCAAGACCAATTCTGAAGATTTATCGAAGAAAAAGTCCAAAGACGGAAGTTTAATAAAGTCGAAGAACTCAGGCTAATTTATGAAGAAAATTACAAGATGAGTTCATAGAAATCCCGAGACGAAGTCTTAAAAGTCAAAGAATTTAAGAAGACTGAAAGACCGAGGACCAAGAAAGAAAGAAAGAGGAAGCCACCAACCACTCCCCTCTCCTATAAATACCACCCTCACAACATGTGAGGAGTTTTTTAGTTTTTAGTTTTAGTTTTAAGATTAGATTAGGAGTAGGTAGTTTATCTCTCTAAACTTATGCTTTCTCTCTCTAGATTAATTTGTGTTTAAGCTTTTGTTATTGAATCTTTACTTTTTAATTAAGCTTTTAATTCATCATCTTCATCCTTTCTAGTTTGATTTGTTCCTATTCATCATTGTTCATGTTCTTGAGTTTTTTTTATGATTTTGGTCAAGTGGGTTTTGATTGATTTGGTTATGTTTGTTAGTTTTTATGATTTGTTTCGATTGATTATTGTTTGTTGATGCTTATTGGTTGTTTTAGTTTAATCTTTCGTTTGATTTTAATTGATTTAAGGATAAATCGTGTTTACTGTACACCCCCTGTTCTTCAGTTTGTTGTTTCTGTATCTTATTCATTCCCAGACAACCTTCATCTGGAACTTGAAAAGTTCCGAACGAAGCATCCTTCATACGGAAGTCAAGAGTTCTGAATGAAGCAACCTTCATCCGGAACTTGAAAAGTTCCGAATGAAGCTACCTTCATCCGGAAGTCTAGAAGTTCCGAATGAAGCAACCTTCATCCGGAAGTCTAGAAGTTCCGAATGAAGCAAGCTTCATTCGGAAGTTTCAAACTTCCGAATCAAGGCCTATCAGTTTTTTGTTTGTCTTTCTTTTTAAGTTTTTGTCTTTTAATTTCAAGTTTTATTTTTCCCACCTTTTTCTTTATTTGAATTTCTTTTTGCTTTACTTTCAGTTTAAGTTTTTTTTTGCATCATTTACTTTATTTACCTTTTAATTTTCTCGCAATTTACTTTTCGCTAAGTTTTTATTTTTCATTGTTTCTTTTTACCGTCTTTACTTTATTTCTATTTGTTTCAAGGTTTCATTTTTAATTAGTTTTAGACAACGACATCTCTTTCATTTGATTCACCAAGAACAACTGAGTCGCACAATTAACCAGAGATCAATTCGAAGAGATACCGAGAATGAATTTTTCAACTAGTAAAAATCCTGTTATTAAAATGGCGCCGCTGCCGGCTCTTTTCGTGAAGATCGAAGGTTTTTTGTGAGTGACGCGTTGGATTTTGGGATCCGTTCACTTGTGAACGTTATTTTTCTTGTCAAAAATTTTCAAAAAAATCCAAAAACATTTGAAAAATCATAAAAAGCATTTCTTTTTCAAAGTTTTGCACCAAAAATATTCTTCTTGCTTATCTATCTTTCTTCATGGATTTTTATGTCCATTGCGTCCGGTGTGGGAAACAATTATCTGGGAACAACTCTTGTCAATGGTGTACATGTGAGCGGTGCGAAAACGATATCGACTACACACAATTCGGATTTTGTCCCTTGTGCAACTCGACTAATTCCCTCTTTTTGAACCCACCCCCTGTTCCCCCGTGCATCTATTGTGGAAGCGATTCTCATTGGCATGTTTCGTGCCCGGTTCGATACCCGTATGGTCACGGGCAAGAACCGGGGTACAATTATGACAATGATAATAGCTATCCACAAGACGCACTTGATTTTTCTCCATACCCGGTTTGCAACAACTGTGGGGGTCCTCACGATACCTATTATTGTCAACCGATGAACAACTATGAGCCACAACCGTGCTATAATTCCGGTTTTCAAAATCTTGAGCCCCCACCGCACTCACTCGATCATCAGCCTCGTCATGGGATGAGTTACCAAGAACCAATTGTCGATCTTGCTACAACTTTTCAAGCGCAATCAAAAGAGCTTTTACACACGCTGCGAACTTGTATGGAGTCATTTTTACAGCAGCAAGATCAGACGAGTACCCATATCCCTAAACATATTATTGGCCCTATAAATAATGAGGAGAGTGATGACGATATTGAGGTTATTTTCGACGAGGAGGAATTTCTAAAGCAAAATACTTCACTCCTTAGTGATGATGGTTTTCACATTCCTGAGATCGATGAGTTTCTTGATATTGATACACCCGTGGAATACATATCCTGGTATTCTGATGTGGAAGGAGATATACTTTTTCTAGAGGATTTATTACACGATGACACTATCCCAGAGGTGGAAAGATGTGAATCTACTGAAAAAGGGACGCAGGTGGAAGGTAATTGTTCTCATACTTCTCATATTATATTGCCACCTCATCCTCCCACGTGCATACCCAAGCGGGTGATGTATCACTTTTACTCTACTCGTTTTATACCGGGAAATGAGGATGAGTGCTTTGACCCGGGAGGTGACATTGATTATGCTATGATTGATAACAATACAGCTTTGCCGTTTGCTCAGCATTCATTGTCTTTGGGGGATGACAATGTGCTTACTCTACCCAACCCACCTCCCGTGGATCTTGAATTCACATACTATACGTATGTTGAAAGGACCTTTCTCCCTTTCAAGACTTATCCCCCCGCCTCTCCTTTGTTGATGTCCTCCGGGAACGAGGACAAGGTTTTTAATCCCGGTATCACATTCGAGGCTTCCCCATGGACCATTTAATTCGGGGACGAGTCAGGCTCGTGACTCGGTCAACAAAAACAAGCGCTTTTTGGGAGGCAACCCAATTATCTATCTTATTTCACCATAAGTGTAGGGGGAGCCCCGTTGGTGTTTCTTGTTCTCTTTCTTATCATGTGCAGGGATTAGAGCTTCAAAGATACACTCTTGATGACTTTTGACGAACCGTGACTCCGTGTTCCCTTCTTCCCGGTTCTATCCTAAACTCTTTTCGATTCACTATTTTATATTTTTCAATATTAAAATAGGAATCTCTTTAGTTGTCTCTTCCTTAGCGAGATTTAAACAACGTGCACAATGTCCTAAGTGTAGGGGAGTTTACTCCCACATGCTTAAACATTGAGGACAATGTTTATCTTAAGTTTAGGGGGGACTTCTATCGAAGTTAAGTGGTCTTTTCCTTGTATTTGCCCTCATTTTAACCGAAAAATCAATTTTTCGACATTTTTCAAAATTTTTAATCTATTTTGGCCTAGTTGTATTTCCCTTTATTTTTGCTACTTTTCTCCTATTTTAATAAAATGATTTTAGCAAGTTTAGATATCTTAGATATATTAGGCCCGTTGGAATATTTTGACTCAACCCGAGTTTACTTATCCAAGTTCACTCTAGCTAGTATCCTTAACCATGTAGACCTTAATTGGTTTATTAGGCTAAGCATCCACGAGTCTCATTCCTTGAGATTTTAAATTGTGGAGAACGAGAAATGATAGAGTTGGTTACAAGTTTGGTATTCTCTCATTAACTTATGTGAGTTAATTATGATCTTTTTCTCCCATCACTTGCTAATAAAATATCTGCAATAAGTAAGGTCGTACGATTTGAAAGGTTACTTAGCTTCTAGCCCAAGATCGTTTAAAAGTTGCTCGGTAATGATAAGAGTTCATAGCCAAGGCATAACTTATGAAGCGGGGCGCGAAGATTGGCGAGTCCGAAAAGGCCCTAACAAGGCATGAGGATTCCATTTTATTGCTAAAGATCCAAGGTGATGTGAAAAGCATTATTCCCAAAGTCAATATGAAGGATCAAGACTCACGACGAAAAGCAATCAACTCCTATAAAGATCATGGAGAAGTCTATCCGAAAAGACCCTAACAAGGTATGAGGATAAATAGATCCAAGTCCGAAAAGGAGGCGGATCGTTGTATCTCAAAATCCCAAATAGAGATTGAAGAAATAATCATGAAGTCGTGGTCAACAAAGTTGGAGTACCTCTCAAAAGTCTCCAAGTGAAGAAACTCTATGAACGATGAGAAGACCATTATCTCAAGCACGTCTCTCAAGATATGAAGTATGAAGTACATGCCAAATATCGGCCCGAGAAAGGTCTCAAATCGTGAAGCAAGTTATGCCAAGATATGAACTTTTTGATATCCCGAGAAGCAGTTTTAAGAGATTTTGTTCTTTAGCTAACTATTGATCAAATCGTCCTACTTTGCTTTCAGCCTAAATAAATTATCGAAATAAGTCAACAATGCATCCTCGTGATCGTTCAAGACATCAATAAAATATAAGAGATACCCATAGGAATAAGGGAGTTTAAGTGATTAATTGAACCGCATGAGTAAATGTTTGTTATGCTAACTTGAACTAACAATGATCTTGTTTTTTAAGCTTGGCATGGGGAACGTGAAACTTGAGGGTGATAAATATTCATGACACACAAGCCCTAATGTAAGTCTTAGATTTCTTTACATGTTTCTTCCTTGATTGCATCTTGTTAATTTTCTATCTTTTCCTTAGTTGTTTAATAAAGGCCATGGTAGGTTGATTATGATGGAAAGTGTAAACCTTGCTTTATCACTAAGCATTGCATGAGGGCATTGCAATGGATAAGTGTAGGGGATTTGATAGGTGTGAAAACACCCATCTTTTTTACCACTTAATTACATTAAAACGGGACCTAAACGTATATTTTATGTCGTAAATGGCGGAATTATGCGTGGTTTGTGTTTTTATTGTGTTTCAGGGTCGAGAAGGTGAAAAGTGGAGAAAACACGGCTTTCACGGGCTTTTATGTTGGGAATAAATTAAGGCCAGATCACTTGAGCGCTGACAAGAACAAAACAAGCGTTGACAGGAACAAAGCAAGCGCTGATAGCTCAAGCGTTGACAAGTTAAAGTCAAGCGTTGACAGATTGAAGACAAGCACTAATGGAAGATATAAGCTACACGTTTATTATATTTATTATGTTCTAGAATACTTCTAGTAAGGATAGAAACGACAATGTATTTTCTATGTTTATCTTTACCTAGAATAGTTGATACGTAGCTTATTGTACAAGGCTTCTTAGTCTATAAAAAAGGCCTTTTGGTTAATGTTCAATATCAAGTTTTATATAAGTTTTCATTCGTAAACATCTTTCATTGTAAGCAAGTTCGACATTCATAATCAAAGTGAAAGTTTTGTTTACATCTTGTGTTCTTGTTTAAGTGTTAAATTCCGCATAACACTTAGATTCACAAAGCATATACAAAGGTTTCTCTACGTGATATACTTGATCTAATCTCGTATACACAAAGCTAATCGATCTAAGTTTGGGATCAACAAGTGGTATCAGAGCTTGTTGAGGAACTTTTGATCTTTGAAGAACACCAGAACCATACACGAACACCAAAACCCTAATTTTCTTAGAAACCCTAAAAACACAAAAACCCTAACAACATCATGTCTGAAGCAATAACCTCCTCCTCCTCAGCCTTACCAAACATCAAGATTCCCATGCTTGATGCAACCCACTTTGACTTATGGAAGTTCAACTTTGAACAATATCTGGGGATCTATGACTACACACTCTGGGAGATTATTGAATATGGAAACTCATTCAATAAGGCTCAAAAGATTCTTGATGCCATTAGTCAAAGAACAGCTGTTGAAGGATGCCCTGAAGAGGATAAGAAAGAAAAACCTGGAGATGGTAGAGCTGTAGGTGCTGAAGATATTGCAAAGAAAAGGGTTGACATGAAAGCCCTAAATATTCTAAAAGTCTCTTTGGGACAAGAAAACCAGCACAAATATAGAGGCTATGAATCTGCTAAGGATCTTTGGGAAGCACTTGAAGTTGCATATGGTGGCAATGCAGACACTAAGGAAGAAAAGAAAAAGCAACTTCTGCATGATTATGCTGTCTTCAAAGCTCAACCCAATGAAAAACTGAGTAGTGTGAGAAGCAGATTTCTTGACATCACAAGCAAGTTGTCCTTCATGGGGACACAAGTTGGTGATGTTGACACCAATGCTACCTTTCTTAAAAGTCTTGGTGAGGCATGGAAGATTGAGGCGAGATCTATTCTTGCCAATAATACTTACAAGAGCTCCTCGTTTGATGACATCTACAACAAACTAAGACTGTTGGAAGATGAAACTCTTTCAGATCATGGAAGCAAATCTTCCACCAACAACATGGCCTTCTTCTCTCATAGTGAAGGTCAATTCAATCAGAAGGACTCATATATGCATCCAGTTACTAGATCATCATATGTCAGCGCTGGAACAAGTCCTGTCAACGTCTCCTTTTCAGACGCCGACACATTCATGAATGACTCTCCAAGAGTTAAACCTGCTGGTTTGGATTTGGATACTGTGTGTGCTTACATTGCTTCTTTGCCCAATGGTTCAGTGATTACATATGAGGACCTTGAGCAGATAAGTGATGAGCACTTGGAAGAGATGGACATCAAGTGGAACATGGATCTTGCTAGTATAAGAGCAAATAGGTGGAATAGAAGGTTCAAGAAGAAGATGACCTTCAATGCTAAAGACACTGCTGGATTTGATAAATCCAAAGTTGAATGCTACAACTGTCATCGTACGGGACACTTCATGAGGGAATGCAGATCTCCTAGAAGATCTGATGCTGGTATACCCTCAAGTCAGATTGTTAAAGCTCAGGATTCCAAAGCCATGGTTGCAGTACAAGGAATTGATGATACAGGATGGGATTGGAGCTATCTGGCTAAGAATGCTGAAGAGGGCAAAGCTTTGGTTGCTGATATTGAAGAAGAAGAGCATGTTGAATATGCTCTCATGGCACACTCCTCCTCTTCATCTGATAATGAGGTATATGATGATGCTTTTTGTAGCAAAGGTTGTAGGTTAAACACTGATAGACATAACAAAGAGGTGTTAAAACTAAAAGATGATATGAGCACTGAAAGGTGTAAATTGTCCAATTACCAACTAGCGCTTACTGAAACTGAGAAAACCGTTTCTGAATACAAGAAAATGGAATTTGATTTAAAAGATAAGATAAATATCTTAAAACATGAGCTAGAGGGTAGTATGGATATTAGAAATATCATGACAAAGGTCAATAGAGACCTACAGGCTAAGTTAGATGAGGCCATTAAAAATAAAGATAATGTTGACCTCAAGATTCAAAGATTTGATAGAGCCACCCAAACCCTAGGAGACTGTGTAGCTAAACAAAGGGATCCTAAGGACATGACTGGGATTAGGATGAATGATTACTCTCTGGTTCCACCACCAGCTGGTGACTTCTATGGTGTCCTTAGAAAGGATTTATCTTGGACTGTTATACCAGAATGCCAAGAAGAGGAATTCATTCCTCCACCAAGAGTTGTCACTCCAGTGGAAGAGTATCAACAAAAACTAACTGACCTAAATGAGTGGAAGAAAGCTAACCCTACTTTATTTGTTAAGGGAGGTTTGCTATGTGAAAGTCCCAATGAATCACCACCCATTAAGGTTACTCATCCAGTCACTGGTAAAGCTGTTGACCTAGGCTCAAACACTGTTAGAAGACCTACCATTAAATATGCAGAAATGTATAGGAATAATAGGTCACCCAAGAGCCAAGTTAACAATCATGGAACAGGTTTCTTCTCTACTAGACCTAAGGTTGTGTCTAAGAAAGCATGTTACACTTGTGGTAGCTTTTCACATTTGGCATACAAGTGTGTCAACGCTCCCAAAGCCAGCGCTGATAGGAACAATTTCAGCGCTGATAGGAAGAAAGTCAACGTTGTTAGGAAGTCAAACGTTGTCAGACCCAAACCTTGTGTGCAGCAAAGTCCACAAGTGATTAGACCTGACCCATTCTTCTCTAGAAGGTCTAACACTCATGGACAAAGACCTTTTCAAAAGACAAACACCTGGTCAAATAGGCAATGGGTTCCTGTAGCAAACCCTAGGTTCAACGCTGACAAGGGTAATTTCAGCGTTGACAGGACAAAATCCAACGCTGACAGAAACGTGACCAGACCTAAATATTTGCAGCCACAAGGTAAGAGGTCTAAAGCTTCTTCAAGCTTAACATGGAGACCCAAGAAAGATCAAAACCCTAATAATAATGGAATTTCAATGACTTGCAATAGATTTAATTACATTTCAAAGTTCATTACAAAACCTATTGGGGTTAACTGGGGTTTTCATCCTAAAAAGGATGAGAATGGGGTTGTTGTGAGAACTAAGTCTGTTCTTATTGAACAACCAGATGAATCCAAGTCTTCTGAGACTTGGGTTCCCAAAGAAAACTAATTTGTTTTCTTTATGTGCAGGGCATTCAAAAGCAGATCAATGATTATGGATATTGGGATAGTGGATGCTCAAGGCACATGACAGGAAAGGAAGACTATCTGACGAACTTCACTCCTATTAAAGATGGTGATAAGGTATACTTTGGAGGTGGATATGGGACTATCACAGGCAAAGGAACCCTTCTCACCAATAATCTATGTTTTGAGAACGTCTTCCTGGTAAAAGAACTGGATTATAATCTGTTTAGTGTATCACAAGTTTGTGATAACAAAAATAAGGTTCTTTTCACTGATACTAAGTGTTTGGTGTTAAGCAAGGATTTTAAGATCCCTGATGAGAAATATATTGAGTATAGAACACCTAGGCATAAGGACATATATAATGTGAATTTAAATGGGATTAAAGTGAATCCAAATATGTCTTGTTTTTATGCTAAGGCCTCAGTAGATGAAAGTAATTTGTGGCACAGGAGACTAGGGCACATAAATTTTAAAAAATATAAATAGACTTGTGAGGCTTGGTTTAGTTGATGGTTTGCCTGAGAAGGCCTTCCACAATGACCACTCTTGTGTTGCATGTCTTAAAGGCAAGCAGCACAAGGTCTCATTCAAGTCCAAGCAGGTGCATACTAGTTCCAGACCTCTTCATATGCTTCACATGGACCTATTTGGTCCAACAAATATAGAAAGTTTGAATGGTAAATCATATTGCTTTGTAGTCACAGATGACTTTTCTAGATTTACTTGGACATTCTTTCTAACTATGAAAAGTGACACAGCTGATGTTCTTATTGATTTTATCACTCAGATTGAGAAAAGGTCTGGAAATGAGGTTAAAATGCTTAGGAGTGATAATGGTGGAGAATTTAGGAACAAGAAGCTAGATGATTTTTGTGCCAGGAAGGGAATTACCAGGCAATTTAGTATTGCTAGAACCCCACAACAAAATGGGGTTGCTGAAAGGAAAAATAGAACCCTAATTGAAGCAGCCAGAACAATGTTGGCTGATGCTCACTTTCCTATAGCCTTTTGGGCTGAAGCCGTTAATACAGCATGCTATGTGCAAAATAGAGCATTGGTTAACAAAATTCAGAACAAAACACCTTATGAGTTACTTTGGGGAAGAAAACCTAATATTGGTTTTCTCAGACCTTTTGGTTGTCATGTAGTAGTTTTGGACACTAGTGATGCCTTAGGGAAATTTAGTGCAAAAGGTGATGAAGGTTACTTCATGGGGTATTCAGTCCAAAGCAAGGGTTATAGGGTTTATCTTAAAGAGGACAAACGTATTGTTGAGAGAGTACATGTTAGGTTCTTAGAGAATAAACCTAGTGATCCTGAGAGTGGTCCTAATTGGTTGTTTGATTTAGAACCCTTATCTAGAACTTTAAATCATATGCCTGTCACTAATCCAAACATTGTGAAGGTAACTTCAAATGTTGTGGAGGAACAATTTGTTGATGTTTCAGGTACACAGGTTAATGAGAGGGTTGGATCACAAGCAGAAAAGGCATCTCATACATTTGAATATGTCACAATTCCCATCTGGATAGATGCTTTTGCTGCTGCTGCTGCTGCTGGACAAGATAATGGTGGTCTCCAAATACCACCAGATACAAACATGCATGGTTCTTCAGGCGCTGACAAAGGCAAATCTAGCGCTGACAAGACCAATTCAGAAGTTGATTGCTCAGACGTTGACAACAACAGTTCAAACGTTGTTAGCCCAAGCGCTGACAAACAAGGTTCAGACGTTGACAACACCTTTGCACATCTTTTCTCTTCCACTTTTGAACAAGGAGGACCTTCCAATGTTTATGAAGAGATTCCTGTTGATCAAAGAGAGTCTGATGAAGAAGATATTGGCAACATGGAGCGTGAAGTTGAGGACACCAGACTTTTTGAAGGAGGAGTTCTCACTTCCACCATGAAGAATCACCCCACATCTCAGATCATTGGTGATATTATGACTCCAGTTCAGACAAGAAGATCTCATCAAGGACTTGGTGGATTTATTGCCAATATACACAAGAAGGTTGATACCCCTCTTGTGCAAGCATGTTTGTTTGCATGTTTTCTGTCACAAGAAGAACCCAAGAAGATATTTGATGCTCTCAAAGAACCAAGTTGGGTGGAAGCAATGCAGGATGAGCTTCACCAATTTGCAATTCAGGATGTTTGGGAGCTGGTTGATTGTCCTAGATATGTCAGACCTATTGGGACAAGATGGGTTCTCAGGAACAAAAGAGATGAAAGAGGTATTGTGGTCAGAAACAAGGCAAGGTTAGTGGCTCAAGGTTATACACAAGAGGAGGGGATAGACTATGAGGAGGTCTTTGCACCAGTTGCAAGGATTGAAGCTATTAGGATTTTTCTAGCCTATGCTTCTTGTATGGGTTTCACAGTCTATCAAATGGATGTCAAGAGTGCTTTCTTGTATGGCACCATTGTTGAGGAAGTTTATGTCATGTAACCTCCTGGTTTTGAGGATCCAGAGCATCCAGATAGAGTGTATAGAGTCAAAAAGGCTATGTATGGCCTTCATCAAGCCCCTAGAGCATGGTATGGTACTTTGTCTACATATTTAGTGGACAATGGATTCAAGAGGGGCACCATAGATCAGACACTATTTACAAAGAAGAAAGGCAAAGATGTGTTGCTTGTGCAGGTCTATGTTGATGATATCATTTTTGGGTCTACTGATCCAAAGATGAGTGAGGATTTCTCCAAGCTTATGACAGACAAATTCAAGATGAGTGCTATGGGGGAGATGAACTTCTTTCTTGGTTTACAAGTTCAGCAGAAAGAGGATGGTATCTTCAACTCCCAGGACAAATATGTTGCTGAGATCTTGAAGAAGTTTGGCTTTTCTCCACATGAAAAGAGGGCTACTACTCCTATGGATAGAGAACACCCTTGGGGAAAGATTGGAGATGGGAAAGATGTTGATGTCAGGCATTATAGATCCATGATTGGATCCTTGATGTATCTTACTGCTTCCAGACCTGATATCATGTTTGCTGTGTGTGCTTGTGCACGCCATCAAGTGACTCCCAAAGAATGTCACCTTTATGCTGTAAAGAGGATCTTTAGGTACCTAAGATGCTTTCCCAGTCTTGGTTTGTGGTACCCAAAGGATTCACCATTGGAGCTGATTGCATATTCAGATAGTGATTATGGAGGTGATAAGTTTGATAGGAAATCCACAACTGGTGGATGTCAGTTTCTTGGGAGCAGATTAATATCTTGGCAATGAAAGAAACAAACAGTGGTGGCTAACTCTACAACTGAAGCAGAGTATGTGGCTGCAGCAGCATGTTGTGGTCAAGTGTTGTGGATTCAGAACCAGCTGTTGGACTATGGGTATAATTTCATGCATACTAAGATATTTGTTGACAATAATAGTACTTTATGCATCATTAAGAATCCTGTACATCATTCTAAAACTAAACACATAGAAATTAGACACCATTTTATAAGAGATTGCTTTGAGAAAGGTTTAATACAACCAGATAGGGTTGACACTGAGGAAAATGTGTCAGATTTATTAACTAAACCTTTTGATACTGGAAGATTTCAATACTTGGTAACAAGTATTGGAATGGTTAATCTCACTTAATATGTGTTTTGGATTCTTTTTGTAAAAGTATGTACAGGATGATGCATTATTATTGGTCTTATTGATGATTTAGATTTTCCACTATATTTTTCTAACACTGACAAAGGTTGCTTGAACACTGATAAGTGTTTTTGCAACGTCGTCAGCAATATAATTGGCTAACGCTGACAAAGCTTCCTTCAACGCTGTTATGTGTTATCGGGGCGTTGTCAGTAACAATGTTAGTTTTGTGGTTTTTAATCTAAATGTGCAGATGGTGTTAGCAGTATACCATTGGATACAGAGTTGCTTATGGATCAATGGAGTAGCATTTGGAAAAGTTTTTATTTATGGATGATGGTTGGAATGTTTCATTCCTATCTTGACATAAATTTTTTATGTTCATGCATGATTTTAGCAAACTTTTTGTATCATAGTTTAAGGGGAGGTTTTAGGAACCTTTAGGATGTTTGGGTATCCATATGATACTCTTATCACACTTCTAGATTGTGTCCACAAGTGAGTATGGGTTAGTTTTACTAAACCATGAGGCACTGTAGCATGCATAGTATATCAACTTTGCATGCTGCCAAGACATTTTTGGCCTAGAATTGGTTGTGGTCTATTGGGAGTCTTGGGAATAATTTTGATATGGGATTTACCTGGGAGTAACAAGGATTTTATAAGGTAACTTTGTTGTTAAGAGTTTTGGTTAGCAAGGGACACTAGAGGACTGTTATGTCTATCTTGCTTATGCAAGTGTGCATAACTGGACAGTGCTTGCCGCCCTATAATAATTATCAGCTTTTGGTTATCTTCTCTAGGATAAATTACTTGTTAAGGTCATTTTTCACTTTTTAAAAACAATTTTATTTTTGGACGCTGACAAGATTTTTCCAAGCGTTGTTGAGACCAAATTGGACGCTGACATGGCTTTAGGCGAACGTTGACAAGATTATAGCCGTTGGGCGTTGATAGGTTATTTTTGACCGTTGACACTCAATGGGACCTACCCAGTTGTTACTTTTTGACATATTTTCAAGCCGTAATTTTAGGAGTTGTTACTTTCATTAAATACATAAGATAACTTATAACTTTTTCAATATTTTCATGATTAGTTTTTGAAAATCTTTGCCTATTTTTGGGCCAATCACATGCATTCTTTATCTCCTATAAATTTGGCTCCTATTTTTAAACAGGGTATCTATAATTCTTGTCTAACACTTTTCTCTTATCAACTTCATCTTCTACACTTCACATTAACAGCTTTCATCAATGGCACCAAAGTTTAACTCAGTAGAATTGGAATTAGGGTTCAAGTCTCAACACAACATGATTGCTTATCTTGTTGCTGATAATGATTTGTTTCCTCAATACACACAAATGGTGGCATATTTGAACGCATCCCCAATAAGGTATGCTCTTTCTCATGCACCACTCATTCCAGTCACACACATTAAGCAGTTTTGGAACACTGTTAGTTCCTCAACAGTTAATGGAGTGACCACATTAACTTCTATTGTTCATGGGAGGTCTTGGGTGGTTACTGAGGCCTTGGTACGCCAGGCCTTGCATCTTGATGATGCTGATGGTATAGTCACCCTTCCCATAGGAGAAATAGAACAAGGGCTTAGGGCTTTGGGATATCCTTTTCCTGGTGAAGGTACTCTTAATAAGTATCATAAGCAGGAATTTCCCCCAGCCTGGAAGTACCTCATCCACATCCTTCTTCAATGTTTGAGTCCCAAATGTACTGCACACAATGAGATCAATAGATCCATTGCCAGTGCTATTGTGTGCACTGCAACAGGGCAAAAATATAACTATTCTAAAATGATTTTTGAAGGGATGTGTAAAAACAAGGGGACAAAAATGACTTTAGCTTATCCCCGTTTTCTGCAAATGATTTTTGATGATCAAGGCTATTGTTCAAGGGATCACAATGATTTTTATAAGATCCCAGAACAAAAGAAAGCTATTTTTACAAAGATGAATTCACCACCTCTTAGAGACTTACCTTTAACCCCAGCCATGCTTGCTGTTATTGCAGCAACACAACCCCAACCAGATCCCCAACCTCAAATTGACCCTCAACCACAACTTGAACCCATTCCTGAACCTTTACCCTCACCTGAACAAATGCAAATTGACCAAGAACCCTTTGACACTGACACATCAAATGTTGGCGTTGATGTGCCTATTTCCGACGCTGATACACAACCATCACAATCCCAAACACCCCTTAACCAACCCACATCTACCCATTCTTCCACACCATCTTCCACACCACCTGAATATAGGTTGATAAAACGCCAAAGGGCTACTGGAGTGTTCTCCTCTGGTGGTCCTAGCCATGAAGCAGAGAGAACCACCACCACAAGTGTGGCTGGTGACCTGGATGAGGCTGGAACTATTGGTTCTGGCTTAGATGCTGACTAAGGCAGTCCCACCATCATTAAGTCCTCATCCTTGCCCAATGAACCTGACTTGGGAGGTCAAATCCCCATTTCAGAAGAGGGCAGTCTGGAACCAATGACTCTTTTGGAATTGACGGCAGTCTGCATTCGCTTGCAAAAGCAAAATGCAGACTTAGTACAAATTGTCAGCTCACAAGGCCTTGAACTCAAGCAATTGAGGGAGAGGATTGTTGTTTTGGAGAGTGATCATGCTAGGAGGGGTATGGAGGAGTCTTCCAAAGGGGAGGAAGATCAAAGAAATCTGAGTGATAAGGGCAGCCAAGATGGTCAATCAATGGATGTTGCTGAAGCCCTTACAACTTTGAAGGAACAAACAGGTTTTGATACGTCCTTAATCTCTCCAACCAATCTAAATTTATCATTTACAGCTATGTTGAGAGAGGTTACACAAGGCGCTGAGGGAAAATATTTGAGCGTTGACAAGACAAATTTGGACGCTGATAGAAGTATTTTGGGCGCTGATAGAGGAAATTTGGGCGTTGACAGACCTGCATATGAAGGTGATGTATTCCAGTCATCATCTATCATCAAAGAAGTTTCTACTCAGGTATTACCATCTACCTTACCAACCATTGCACCATCAGATAAGGGTAAGGGTAAATTGGTAGAAGAATTTGTTCCCAAGGATGCAGCCCAAGTTGAATTTGATAGAAGATTGGCTGAACAAATGATGGAACAAGGTGAAAAGGAAAAGTCACCATTTGTTGTGACTTCTGAAGAAGAAAGTGATGGAGCTAGCTCAGACTCAAGTGTGATGATTATAGAACCAGAAAGGCTTGAGTATGGTGATGAGCTTGCTAGGGAAAAGTTGAGAGATTTAAAATTGCAGGTTGACTTTGACATGCCAGAGGTGGTTCAAATGTACAATTCTTGGGAAGAAAGCTGTATGGATAATCCAGACTTGACCATTTCAGATCAAATATGGGGTTTGGAGCTTCTTCTTAGAGTTCAGAAGGATTGTAAGGTGATTTTGAAGCACAAGGCAAGCAATATTCTCTCAGAATTGAAAAGGGATAGAAGAGAGCTCTACTTTATGTTGCTCAGATGTCATGGAGTTGGATGGACACATCAGAATTTGAAGGCTTTGACATTTGATGAGTTGGAACATAGGGCTTATCCTATTTGGGTGAGAGTGCAGGAAGCAAACACTCTCAGACTTCTTTCAGATGAAAGAAAGGAGCAACTTGCAGAAGAGATGGAAATCAAGAAAGCTATGATAGTTCCCAGGCCAGTGAAGAAGGGATTTAAACTTGAGTTTCCAAAAGATATGAATCCACTATATCCAAGTGAAGCAATTATTAGAAGAGCCTCAAGCTCTCCCCATTAGAAGCTTCAGATATGGTGCAGGTGTTATCATTAGATTCCAGGAATCCAATTGTGAGTTATGATGAAGATGAATGTGGATTCTGGAAGATTGGCAGATTTGGCAAGGAGGTACACACTTTTACCACTCTCATATCTTTATTTGCAAGTTGTGATAGAGAAGACTTGGTGGACCTTTGGAGGTTACCAGAGACCAAGTATGAGGCTGAAGCACCAACTTCAGCTAATGGAATAAAACTTTGGACCACATTTAGAAGAATGTGTGGGACAAATGAGGAAGATCCTGAAATATGGAAGGATCTTGAAGATGACCTCAGTGGTCTTCAATGGAGGTTATATTCAGCTGCTGGTGTATACCATTTGAGTTCTACAAAGTTTGCTGAGTATCTACTTGTGGATGCTCAATATTTCATATCCAAGGCTGTTTTGGAAAAGATGAAGGACACTCAGCTGGAGATAGATTATTCAAGTGACGTGGCAAAGAATTTGATCAGATTTATTCATTACCAATATGAGAAGGTTTGTCAGACTCCTCCAAGTTCTTAATGCTTATTCAGAAACTTGATCATAAGAGTGGATATCAAGTTTAGGGGAGGATTTTTGGGAATAAATTAAGGCCAGATCACTTGAGCGCTGACAAGAACAAAACAAGCGTTGACAGGAACAAAGCAAGCGCTGATAGCTTAAGCGTTGGCAAGTTAAAGTCAAGCGTTGACAGATTGAAGACAAGCACTGATGGAAGATATAAGCTACACGTTTATTATATTTATTATGTTCTAGAATACTTCTAGTAAGGATAGAAACGACAATGTATTTTCTATGTTTATCTTTACCTAGAATAGTTGATACGTAGCTTATTGTACAAGGCTTCTTAGTCTATAAAAGAAGGCCTTTTGGTTAATGTTCAATATCAAGTTTTATATAAGTTTTCATTCGTAAACATCTTTCAATGTAAGCAAGTTCGACATTCATAATCAAAGTGAAAGTTTTGTTTACATCTTGTGTTCTTGTTTAAGTGTTAAATTCCGCATAACACTTAGATTCACAAAGCATATACAAAGGTTTCTCTACGTGATATACTTGATCTAATCTCGTATACACAAAGCTAATCGATCTAAGTTTGGGATCAACATTTTATTGAAGTAAAAGACAAAAGACGAAGTCGAAAGATCAAAAGTGGAAAAAGAACGGAAGTCCAAGACCAATTCTAAAGATTTATCGAAGAAAAAGTCCAAAGACGGAAGTTTAATAAAGTCGAAGAACTCAGGTCTAATTTATGAAGAAAATTACAAGATGAGTTCATAGAAATCCCGAGACGAAGTCTTAAAAGTCAAAGAATTTAAGAAGACTGAAAGACCGAGGACCAAGAAAGAAAGAAAGAGGAAGCCACCAACCACTCCCCTCTCCTATAAATACCACCCTCACAACATGTGAGGAGTTTTTTAGTTTTTAGTTTTAGTTTTAGGATTAGATTAGGAGTAGGTAGTTTATCTCTCTAAACTTATGCTTTCTCTCTAGATTAATTTGTGTTTAAGCTTTTGTTATTGAATCTTTACTTTTTAATTAAGCTTTTAATTCATCATCTTCATCCTTTCTAGTTTGATTTGTTCCTATTCATCATTGTTCATGTTCTTGAGTTTTTTTATGATTTTGGTCAAGTGGGTTTTGATTGATTTGGTTATGTTTGTTAGTTTTTATGATTTGTTTCGATTGATTATTGTTTGTTGATGCTTATTGGTTGTTTTAGTTTAATCTTTCGTTTGATTTTAATTGATTTAAGGATAAATCATGTTTACTGTACACCCCTTGTTCTTCAGTTTGCTGTTTCTGTATCTTATTCATTCCCAGGCAACCTTCATCCGGAACTTGAAAAGTTCCGAACGAAGCATCCTTCATCGGGAAGTCAAGAGTTCCGAATGAAGCAACCTTCATCCGGAACTTGAAAAGTTCCGAATGAAGCTACCTTCATCCGGAAGTCTAGAAATTCCGAATGAAGAAACCTTCATCCGGAAGTCTAGAAGTTCCGAATGAAGCAAGCTTCATTCGGAAGTTTCAAACTTCCGAATCAAGGCCTGTCAGTTTTTTGTTTGTCTTTCTTTTTAAGTTTTTGTCTTTTAATTTCAAGTTTTATTTTTCCCACCTTTTTCTTTATTTGAATTTCTTTTTGCTTTACTTTCAGTTTAAGTTTTTTTTTTGCATCATTTACTTTATTTACCTTTTAATTTTCTCGCAATTTACTTTTCGCTAAGTTTTTATTTTTCATTGTTTCTTTTTACCGTTTTACTTTATTTCTATTTGTTTCAAGGTTTCATTTTTAATTAGTTTTAGACAACGACATCTCTTTCATTTGATTCACCAAGAACAACTGAGTCGCACAATTAACCAGAGATCAATTCGAAGAGATACCGAGAACGAATTTTTCAACTAGTAAAAATCCTGTTATTATACTCTCATCAAGGTTCGTTCCCAATGACTTCTGAGAAAATCTCTAGAAATTCGATGCGAAGCGAGGATATTGATAGAGATGATCGATACAGGCACACTATGTTTACACAACTCCTTTAAATACAAGAGTCAATTTCTTCATCGAGAATCTATCATTAACATGAATGATATTAGCAGATTTGGTCAGTCTATCGACGATGACCCAAATCGAATCAAATTCAGATGATGACCTTTGCAATAATTAGACGTCTATTAATGTATGAGGCGATGTCTGCCTTCATAATTTGACATCAGTACAACTTCTTCAGATAAAGATACATTTAAATCAGAAATGGCATGAATAGAATACTTAAACTTATGAGATTCCAACATAACTATATCTCACAATCCTCCATATTTAGACAACCACAAGTGGCCTTTTAATCATTTAACGCCATCGGCTCTTATTACTAATGGTTCACATTAGCCGCGAACCACCTTTTATTATCTATATTATCCTTTTTACAAACATCGTTTATTTTTATATTGTTCGGCAATTTATTTTGGACATTCATTATTAAGAAACACATCCTAATTGATTCTTTATCCTTTCTATATAATGTGTCAGTATCTATATTTACCTTTCCTGGTGAAATAATTATCATAACCAAAATTCACTCAGAATTTCCTTCTTCATATTTTCTAAGTTTTAGTTTCGTCTCCACTATCATTTTTATTAGTTTTACTTAATCCGACGTTTTAAAGTGTCGATAAATACTACAAGTAATTAAATAATAAATATTTAATTTTATGAAACGTAAACGTAAAAATTTTAAATTTCTTAGTTCGACCAATTATATGAAAATGTTCAAAATAAATTTGAATTCACTTAACAAGACTTTTGGTTGATTTATTGAAAATACTTAATAAGATTCGTAAATGTTCGAAAAAAATCTTTGGTTATACTTTGTTCAAAATTTTCTTAGCTGAAAAGCAAAAGTTGTCGCTTCAAATTTCAGGTCATGGTTTAAATGGTTTCCTCAATCCCTCTTAGGTTGTCTTGAGGTATACACAAACATTTACCCCTAAACAGGAGTTTAGTTAAATGTTCTAGGTTTAAGGGAATGATTCCTTAAAAATTCTTTTGATAAAACATTTGTCAAAACATATTTGCACTTTCTTTTTGGTAAAATCCAATGTCTTAAAAGGGCTCTTAATTTTTGAAGAGTCAATATATATATCTTACCATTATTAATCAAACAGTAATTTTATGTAAAGGATCAAGCCTTAAATCACATGTTAAATACTCAAGGTACAAGTTTTCATTGTTCGGCCAATTCAGGGCAATCTATAAATAATTCTTAACTCCTTCCTATTCTTATAAACAAACAGATGGTCCTTAATGATCACAAGCATGAATTTATCAAATTACAGCCTACACACGTGATTCACCAAATTTATGCATGCTACATGTGCATTGGTCAAATCCAAACAACATAACATGAAACTCATAATGTTCATTACGAGTTCTAGATGTAGTGATTGAAATAGATAATCTTCTTTGCGGACGCGAAGTTTATGATAACCATGCCGTGGATCAAATTTTCGAATATACGCTAGAACCTTGTAAATGATCGAACAAATCTATCATCTTGGGTAGTGGATATAGATTTTGATCTTCAATTTACCTAGTTTACGGTAATCAATAAACATAAGGAATGATATCACCATAGCTCTTCATAATGATGAGCTTGGTAGAATAAAAGCTTTCTCCGACAATTTTCTCAGTTGTACGGTAGCACTTTCGATTCAGATGGTGCTGAAGTACAGTGCACACGCCACAGGTGCAGCACCAGGAATATAATCAATACCAAATTCAACTTGCCTTAATGGCGAAAGTCTAGGTAATTCACCAACAAATACCTCCTAAAGTTTCAGATAACAGAAACATCTTTTAATATATTTACTTTAAGTTCTTTCTAGATTACAAGATCTATGATCAGTTTATAACCATTCATGGTATAATTTCAAGTCTAAAAGCAGGATATGGTCATCCATCAAGAATTATTTAGATCACTTTTGATAATCAACATCTTATCATTTAGGGGAATTCTACTCGAGTTCCCATCAATTAAGACAATATCGTCATGTCATAATCAATCAATTCATTCTACTGGCACTATCAATTTTCCAGTTTCACTACCGTCGATAAGATGTGAACTTCTCAAAAGACTAATAATAACTCAAAATCCTTCACAAATTCAAGGATATATGGAGACACAACTACCATTAAAAGAGTAAGGTCAACGCATAATCTACGCGAGAGAATTTCAAATCAGATACAGACGAAAACCTTTAATGAATATGAATATATTCCATGTTTTCTTAATTTGAGTACGCATTCGAAAGCTCCTCGGATCGTTACCCAGGTCATTCAAATGAAAACTAATCAAAAGAAATGATAGGAACGTCGATACATCCAATCGGGTATCAACACTCGGTGATCAGATATTTTTCCAAAGAATCTCGCCACGGGAGAATTGGACAAGAAGGGAATATCAATTGTCAAATAAGACAAGTTCCATAGATGAGTAAATTCGACTCAAAAGAATAAATAGTACGGGCACATATGTAGGTGTCCCTATCAATACGTCCCTATTTTTCACTTCTTGCAGATCTCATAAAATTTAATCTTTCACAATCTTCAAAGAAATTGTAATGTTTATTAACAATTTTTATGGTGACTACTAATCAGTCTTGCATGGTCCCTTCCAAATTGTATGTAGGCGCGCAACTATATACAATTTCAAGATTAACGATGCAATACTCAGTTCGTCAAAACTTTGTCATCATGTTTAAAATATATATTCATGCTTAATTCAAAATGAATTTACAGATATGTTCTTTATCATGGAAACAATTAAGTTTTCCAAGGTATTTCATAAATAACTTTACTTCGATAACGATTACTCATAAATCTCACTTTGAATAATCCATATAGTGATGAAAATCTAATTTTTCTCAAGGAATACTGTTTTATCTTATAAAAACAATGAGTGATCTGCACAAGAGTGATGAAGAGTTGTTCACCAAGAACTGACTACAATATGATAGGAAATGAGCTTTAGCCAAATAATCATGAGGTTCATGACCTCGATGGCACTCAAAAAGAATAATCCACAACGCAACTCAATTCGAGATGAGTACTTGTTCAATGGCTGCATCACTAATGCGAGCATTAGGATGAAGCAATAAAAGATAGATAACATCGATACATGTTGGATTTAGCAATCAATGGTAGTCTTTTCATTAATCACAAACAAGTAAAAATTGTACCGTAACATATTATGTGTCACTATGTCATACAATTCCAAGCACTCATCCTACCAACTGATGTCTCAGTTAAGTTAGGGATTATTTTTAAAAGATACCACAATGAATACTAATCTACAAGAGTCATTAGGTGTCCCACCTGTCCCGGAAGATCCATCGGTCCCAATTTAGAAGAAGATTTCTTCAATTTATTTATTGGACACTGGGCATCCTCATCATTGGACAATGGCCTAGGAACGACGCTTAACACGAATCAACAATCAAAAACCTTATAATTTAATTACAGAACTTAACGACTTCCTCTTAACAATTTCATATTCCATACGAGTTAAATTTTACTTTATTCAAGTTTCAACCAAATCATACTCAATGCGATATCCTACCTCATTCTCCAATATTTTCAACTTTATTCTTAGATCTTAAAAGGGCAATAAAAGCTTGATATGATCAACACTTAATTTCCAATCCTATAGCTTTTACATCAATAGTTATCAAATGAGTCACTAGTATGAAATGACTCACACATTCGATTAGACTTCTCGGAAAGGTACTAGTGGCATGAGGCTTTTGGGTAATGGTTCCAATGACAACCTCAAGTGCAACATTCACCCTTTCGATTTCCAAATTTAAGAATTGGGTGACGCCGAATCAGATGACATCTTTCTAGGTGGTAATGGTTTTGTCCAACTCCACTCTATAAGTAAAGATCGTCATGACATCGATATCAGATTTAATCTCGCCAATTGTTCTTCAATATCACAATCAACTAATATATACATTTCTACGAGTATCAACCATTTTGTTGGGATAATAAATATCCACAACTTGGTTTAGATCTGGAATAGCTAGAATTCCTGCAAATTAGATTAACTTGCTAGGGGATTTAGGGTTCCTTGTGCCAATCTACGTCGTATAAATACCTCGTATAAATATTAAAATAATCATCAAACAATCATGTAATCAAATTACATCATATATATATATATATATATATATATATATATATATATATATATATATATATATATATATATATATATATATATATATATATATATATATATATATATATATATATATATATATATATATATATATATATATATATATATATATATATATATATATATATATATAAAATCCAAGTTATATATATATTAAAATAACACTTCTCAGTCTGGCCTTGTCGGTAACTCGGGAATTCTTCGGCACCGTTATAGTCAAAAGATTTTTAGACATTTTGAGAAAAATGTTTATTGTTAAAAGATTTTGAAATGTTTTATTCAAAACCTTGGTTTTAAAAATCTTTTGTTCTCTATAACGAGAGCTCTAGTACCAAACTGTAACACCCCTAAATTTACACAATTCAATACAGCGGAAGACTCGTTGGTGTTACGGGATATCACATTACTCACATCATAGACAACGCTTAAAAATCACATCGTTTAATAATAAAGCATTTCCATTCATAAATATCAGATTTACATAGGTCCCAAGTCAAATTATTTTATACAAATTTTACAAAGCATTTGAATGGAAATTGTTTTTTAAGTGCGGGCCATGAATTCTTGTCGTCTTCTCGAGAATTACCTTCAAGTACCTAAGATAAAACATGTTAAAAGAAAAGGTCAGCGAAACGCCGAGTGAATTCATAGAGTTTAATGAAACCGTTAGTATAACATCGATATATAATTATTACCGAAAATCATTTTGTACAAATCCTTGTAGTAGGCCATAAAATAGCCAAAGTCATTTTATACAAATCCTTATCAAAAATCATAATATAGGCTTTTGCCATCAAAATCATTATACGAACCATTGTCATTAAAACATCATACAATACGTTTTATAACGTTGTATAAAGTTAAATAAAAACCGTTATATGAATATGGTTATGTAAAACCAAAACACGAACATAATATCAATAATAAGACCCCGTCTTGCTAGTCAGGCAATACATCGTAATTCAGTGTGTATAGCAGTATTTCGTTATTTGGATTATTATAAGCCGCATGACATTGTTACCTTACTCCAACAAACAACGGGTAGCTAACCCGAAACTCAATTTGCCCATCTAAATTAGCGTGTCGTCACAAAAATCACACTATGGAAATCTTCTCATACATAAATTCGCTTACCAATCAATGTGGTACGACGGGGATCAACCGTCAAGGCGCGAACTGGTGTGATCGTCCCCAAATAGTACTATTATATGCATAAGAGTCTACCAAATCTCGGTAGTTCACAATTCATGCTAATGGGACTTTTAGTGACATAACCTAACTTTAATAATCCATTTTATTTCATACATCGGGTCATATAATCATTCATCGGGTCATACAATCATTCGGGTCCAAATCAATAAACAAACAATTGGGACAACTAGTGTCCTATTTCATAAAAACTAACATGTTATCTCACTCGCGGGTTTATAAAATGTTTCATAAAAAACATTTAAAAGAGTGCGAGGCTATGAACTCACGTTGATGTGGGAAGGCGGTTATCGGCGATTTGGATGTACGGTACGTGCTTCAATCACGGAAACCTAGACAAATAATACTCGTCTTAGACTCTTGTCCAATGACTTTATAAAAATAATGGCTATGTATATATATGATGATGATTTATAAGTATGATGATGATCAAGTGGGATTTTACATCTTTATTCAACATTATAATGTTATGTGTTGGTAATTTTATAGACTAGTTCACTAGTTCAACTTGTTTATATTTTGAGGCCCAATAGGCCCATTATAAGCCCAATATATTATATTGGCCCAATTATACTTTTAATATCAGTATTATACTTTACATGTTGGGCCCAAGTGGGTTAAGCCCAATAAGTAAGTTTATAAGTATTTTACCAAACTAGTCGGGTTAATAGTCCAATAAGGCTACTTTGGCACGTTAATGTCTATATGTTGTATAGCTCGGGTTTTATCGGTTTTTACTTGTTATATAAGTTTATACATCAATATGTGAGTTTATAAAAGTTTACATTAGACGGGTCCGACCGTCTAAGTTTTATTTGACAAAAACGTTAATCTTTCTATTTTAGCCGAAAAGACGTAAAACTTAGGTATATAGTTTTATAACTTGGAAAAACATTTATACTTGTATTTTATATAACATGTCCCATTTTAATATCAATATATATATATATATATATATATATATATATATATATATATATATATATATATATATATATATATATATATATATATATATATATATATATATATATATATATATATATATATATATATATATATATATATATATATATATATATATATATATATATATATATATATATATATATATATATATATATATATATATATATATATATATATATATATATATATATCTTTATTTATAACTATTATCAACTAGTGGGTTTTATATATGTATATTTTATATAATTTTTTGAGTGCTTATATTATATATTATTTATTTACAAAAATCAGTCCTAAATCTTAAGTCCACTAAAATGTCCATATCTAGAGTTCTATAATGATACATGACCTCAAATTTTTATAACATAAACTACATGATATGTGCTTCATTTTATTCCTTATAGCTACTGATGAATTAACCTCTAATTATTTTAATAAATTCTTCCAAAACAGTATAGGCAGATTTGCACTCTAATCTTGTTTTGATCATATCTCATTTATTTTTATGATTCTATTGTATGGCCAACTCTCACATGTATATAAAACTTATTACTTACTGTATAAAAATTAATCTATGCCATTTTTACAAATTTTCATATGGTCATCTTCTGTTTTATACATCCTACTTGTTTAGGCTAGATTTCATCATTCTTTTATATAACTATTAATCATTTTGACCATATTAATCAACACAAGATCCCCACACAATGTTTTTATCATCATATATCATCATACATATATACATTAAGAAGAAAATATACATTTACATTTACATAATAATCAAGAGAATGGAAGAATGAATCTTGTTACCAACCAAGATTATGAAGGTGATGATCAAAACATGGATTTTGATCACACAACTTGTGATAAATCAACACCAATCTTCAAGACCACCAATACTTGTAAACTTTATATATAAATCAGCCCCTTTTCACCAAGAAATCTCCTCTTTGGATGTTAGAATCACCTCCAATCTTCAAGGCTTCAAGGGTTCTTCATCATGTGTGTAGATAACACATGATTTTATGGTAAAAATTGATCAAGAGGGGTGTTTGTTGATGATTTTGGGACGGAACAAGGAAGAGAGAAAGGGAGGATGAGAGAGTTTTAGGTGGTATTGCATGATAATGAAATGTGTAAATGGTTTAGAGTGAATGGTTTTGTAAGTTTATAAAACAAGTGTTAAACTTCTTTGTGAAGTTTTGACACCTAAGGGTGTGGTGTCCATGGCTTAGCCGTCCCATATAGTGGGGTGGGCAAGTGTAAAACTTGTCCCATCCCACTAATTTACGGGTACTCCTCGATTCTAGTTTCCTCGATTTGCGTGCCCTCGGGTCGTTTTACGAAAAACGTTTTTATAAATTATGAATCAACGACACAAAACGAATCTAATAAAAATTGTCTCATCAAAAACGGAGTTCAAAAACGTAAATACGAAATCCTAAGGTTTTCGGTTTAGTCGTAAAGGACGTTAAATTATAATCGTAAGTCCTAATCTCTTCTCGTAAATTTGTGAGTTTATGAACCAACACAAATTTAAAATCTCAAAATAATATTTACTGTTAAATTTATTTTCTGAAATGTCGGACTGTCACCAAAACGGTGTATGTAAACGTAAGCACGTAACGTAGAATCCTCCGGTTTAGACGTAGTCGATGCTACTTCAAGACGTAAATCCAAATTTATTCCCAAAAATGAGTGAGTTCTAATATAACATTAAAATAATGTTTTAAAATAATAATTGAGAATAAAATATCAACCATAAATTGACGGATTGTCACAGAAGATGTTATTCTTCGCGACAAATTACTGAAAGTTCATCTTCTTATTGCTAAAATTGAAGCGTTGAATTCTGCTCCTATTTCCGAGTCTTTACCTCCGTCTATTACTCCCGTTGAGAATAATGACACATTTATGGAAGAAATCGACATTCACTCAATACCTCCGGGTATTGATGATGATGATACGGAGGGGGATATTCTTTTTGATAATTTGCTGCATGAAGATATTGTCCCAAGTCACCCTCCCGAGCACCTTTTATCCCAACCTATAGAAACCATTACCGAGGATGAGTGCTTTGACCCGTGAGGTGGCACTGACCATTCCATGATTGACACCTTTATGGCTTTGCCTCTCAGTAATAATTATATGTCTTTTGGGGCTGACATTTTGATTCCTTTACCCACCCCACCTCCCGTGGATCATGATTTCACATACTTTTCGTATGAAAGGACTTTTCTACCCTTCAAGACTTATCCTCCGGCCTCTCCTTTATTATTTTCCTCCGGGAACGAGGACAAGATCTTTGATCCCGGTATTACATTCGAGGCTTCCCCATGGACCATTTAATTCGGGGACGAGTCAGGCTCGTGACTCGGTGAACCAAAACAAGCGCTTTTCGGGAGGCAACCCGCGTATCTATCCTTTTTATCCGTTTTATAATAAGTGTAGGGGAGACCCTACTATGTGTTTATTGTTTTCTTTCTTATCATATGCAGGGATTCGAGCTTTCAAAGATCCATTCTTGATGACTTTTGACGACCCATGATTCCGTGTTCCCGTCTTCCCGGTTCTATCCTAAACTCTTTTGATTCTCTATTTTATATTCTTCAATATTAAAATAGTAATCACTTTAGTTGTCTCTTCCTTAGCAAGATTTAAACAACATGCACAATGTCCTAAGTGTAGGGGAGTTTACTCCCACATGCTTAAACAAGGGAAATGTTTATATCAAGTGTAGGGGGGATTTCTATCGAGGTTAAGTGGGCGTTTCCTTGTATATATCCTCATTTTAATCGGAAAATCTAATTTTTCGACATTTTTCAAATTTTTTTTTATCTATTTTGGCCTAGTAGTTTTTCCTTTGTTATCGTTATTTACTTTCTTTGCTAAAATAAAATTTTAATAAAGTGTTTTAATTTTTCAACGTCATGAATCTTTTGACTCAACCCGAGTTTACTTATCTAAGTTTACTCTAGCTAGTATCCTTAACGTGTTTAAGTCAAATTTTGCTAGGCTTTTATATAGGGGACTTTAAAACGCGAAAGTCTTAACTCTTACGGGTTAAGAACAAGAACTTTTTGCAAGTTCCTATAATTGATCCTAGAGAGTCGTTTATCAAGGGAACTTTAAAATGCAAGTTCTAAACTTGAAAAAGTCTAAGAAGATGCAAGATCATATAGATGACTTGAAAACCCAAAACTTTAATTTAATTGGCTAAGCATCCACGAGTCTCATTCCTTGAGATTTTAAATTGTGGAGAACGAGAGATGATAGAGTTAATTATAAGTTTGGTATTCTTTCATGAATTTATTTGAGTTAATTATGAGATTTTTCTCCCATCGCTTGTTAATAAATTTAACTGCAATAAGTAAGGTTGTATGATTTGAAAAGTTACTTAGCTTCTAGCCCAAGATCGTTTAAAAGTTGCTCGGTATTAATTAGAGTTCATAGCCAAGGCATAACTTATTGAAGCGGGATGCGAAGATTGGCGAGTCCGAAAAGGTCCTAACAAGACATGAGGGCTACATTTTGTTGCTAAAGATCCAAAAGTGATGTGAAGAATCATTTATCAAAAATCAATATGAAGGATCGAGACACACGATGAAAAGCAAATACTCCCATAAAGATCATGGAGAAATCTATCCGAAAAGACCCTAGCAAGGTACGAGGATAAATAGATCCAAGTCCTAAAAGGAGGCGGATCGTTGTATATCAAAATCCCAAATAAAGATTGGAGAAAAATGAAGAAGTCGTGGTCCAAATATGAAGAATCTCTCAAAAAGTTCAAGTGAAGAAATTCCTATTATGAAGAGAAGACCATTATTTCATGAACATCTCTCAAGCTTTGAAGTATGAAGTCAATGCCAAATATCGATCCGAGAAAGGTCTCAAATCGTGAAGCGAGTTATGCCAAGATATGAACTTTATGAGGTCCCGAGAAGCAGTTTTAAAAGATTTTGTCCTTTACCTAACTATTGATTAAATCGTCCTACTTTATTTTTCAGCCTAAATAACTATCGAAATAAGTCAACAATGAATCCTCGTGATCATTCAAGACAACAATAAAATATAAGAGATACACCTAGGAATAAGGGAGTCTAAGTGAATAATTGGGCCACATGAGTTTGTGTTAGTTTGCTAACTTATAATAACAATGATCTCGTTTTTAAGCTTGGTATGGGGAACGTGAAACTTGAGGGTGATGAACATTCATGACATCCAAAACCCTAATTTAAGTCTTTTATCTCTTTACTTGTTTTCTTCCTTTGAATATTTTATAATTTTCTATCTCTTTAATGTCTTGTGTTAAGTAAAGGCCAAGGTGGACTGATTATGATGGAAAATGAAAAACTTGCTTTTTAATTAATGCATTGCATGAGGTCATTGCAATGGTCAAGTGTAGGGGATTTGATAGGTGTGAAAACACCCATCCTTTTACCACTTAATTATAATAATAACCAAGCCAAAACGTGTATTTTATGTCGTAAATGTCGGAATTATGCGTGGTTTGTGTTTTTGTTGTAATTTAGGACCAAAATGTGAAAAGGGAAGAAAACACGGGCTTTCACGGGCTTTTATCGAAGAAAAAGACAAAAGACGAAGTCAAAAGATCAAGAGTGAAAAAGAGCGGAAGTCCAAGGCCTATTCTGAAGATTTATCGAAGAAAAAGTCTAAAGACGGAAGTTTAATGAAGTCGAAGAACTCAAGTCTAATTAATGAAGAAATTATAAGACAAGTTCAATTTATCCATCGACAAATCCCGAGACAAAGTCGAAAAAAGTCGAAGAATTTAGAAGACGAAAAGACGTGAAGAAGAAGAAAGGAACAACACATGCTAATCTCCCTATAAATAGAATCCTTAACCTCATTTGTGAGGTGTTAGCTAAATTGACAACTTAGTCTTTCCATTTTACTTTCTTGCACTTTCATATTGTCATCTTAATTTCTTGTCTTTAAGTTCAAGTAAGTTTTAATTTTGTGTTGTTGAATCTTTAATTTTGATCAAGTTTTTATATTAATCTCTCATTCTACCTTTCTTGTTTTGCTTAATCTTTATGCCTATTTTCTTATTGTCATGCTTATTTGATTGTTTGTTATGATTTTATGTTTTTGATTGTGCTAGCTTATTGATTTTATAACTTATTGTGTGCTTTTCTTAAATTTAATTAAGTGCTTTCAAAGTTATTTTATAAAAAGTTAATTTTAAATATTTTGATTATTTAGTGTTTTTAAAAGTTTTTAAATTTTGGGTTATTAGCTTTTTCTTAGAATTATTTTGGTTAAGTTTTAGGTAAGTGCTTATTTGATTTATAGCTTATTTTTAGTTTTGCTTAATTTTTATATATTCCGAACTAGTAAACCCCAACAACCCGAACTACCTACATTTTTCATTTTCACGAATTACATCTTGTCTTAGTATTCCGAACTGTATGTGGGATAGTTTCCCGAATTAGGTTAGGAACTACTTATTCCTAACTACATGAAAACAAGTATTTCTCGAACTACATGAGAACAAATATATTCCGAAATATATATGGAAATCACTGATTCCGAACTAAACACCAAGACCACAACATTCCGAACTAGTTTCGGAGTCAACATTCTGAACTAGTTTCGGAGTCAACATTCCGAACTAAACCCATATTCCGAAAAACATTCAATAGAATTGACCTACATGCTTGTGTGCTTGTTTTCCATTCCCGCCAAAATTGAGCTAGTAGCTTGGGTGCTTGAGCTACTAGCTTGCCTGCTTGTTTATTATTTAGTATTGTTCCGTAATCGTTTTGTTTAATCTAAAAGTTATTCCGATTTTTATTCTGAAATTCACGTATTTTTAGTTGTATTTTTCGTCAATTTTTTGTATTAATATTTTTTCGAAAATTTTAAGTTTTATCTTTTATTTAGCGCCCGCTTTAGTTTTTACCTCGTTCAGTTTTAAAGTGGCCACTTAGTCCCATTTCCTCCTTTTTCATTAGGTAAACTTTATTTTCAAGTCGAAATTTAGTTTCTACTTTTAGATTTATTTTCATTAATTGTTTTGTTTTAATTTACGTTTTAGTATTTGTTTGCTCCTTTATTATTAGTTATTTGTTTTTGGCTTATTTTAAATACTTTTCGCATTTACTTTTTAATTAGTTATAGACAACGACAACCTTTTATTTTATTCACCAAGAACGACTGAGTCACACATTTAACCGGAGATCAATTCGATTAGACTGGTTCAACGAACTTTTTAACTAGCAAAATCTCACTTTCAGTACCTGATAGGTGTGAAAACACCCATTATTTTACCACTTAATTATTATAATAACCAAGCCAAAACGTGTATTTTATGTCGTAAATGTCGGAATTATGCGTGGTTTGTGTTTTTATTGTGTTTTAGGACCAAAAGATGAAAAAGGAAGAAAACACGGGCTTTCACGGGCTTTTATCGAAGAAAGCGAGAAAAGACGAAGTCAAAAGATCAAGAGTGCAAAAAGAACGGAAGTCCAAGGCCTATTCAGAAGATTTATCGAAGAACAAGTCTTAAGAAGGAAGTTTAATTAAGCCGAAGAACTCAAGTCTAATAAATGAAGAAATTATAAGACGAGTTTAAATTAATCCCGAGACAAAGTCGAAAAAGTCGAAGACCTTAAAAGACGAAAAGACGTGAAGAAAGAAAGAAAGAAAAGAGCAACACAAGCATCCCCTCCTTTCCTATAAATACCCTGCATTTCACCACATGAAAGGGGGGTTAGTCATTTAGGAATAGTTAGTTTAGATTAGGAGTAGTGTAGTTTTTACTTTCTCTCTCTAGTTTTATTTCATGTTCTAAAGCTTTAATCTTTAATTTTGTTTTGAATCTTTAATCTTTTAAATTCTAGCTTTTTAATCATCTCATTTTTCCTTTCTTGATCGTTTAATCTTAATATTTTCATAATCCTTGTTCGTGTTGATTTCGTGTTCTTAATCATAATCTTTTTCATCACATTTTTACATAAAGTTTAAATCTTTTTAATTTTCGTGGCTTGTTTTTGATGTTTTTATAAGTTTAATCTTTAATCTAGGCTTTTTAGTTAGCTTATTGGTGTTTTGTTTAGCTTATTGTTCTTTAAAAGTTGAGTTTTTAGAGCTTATTTTCGTCCCTTTTCTTGTTCCTAGTTTTTAGGAATTTCTGATTCGATTTCGCAACTTTTTCTTAATTGCAAAATCTTGCTTTTTAAATTTTGCGAAATCTGATTCGATTTTGCAATTATTGCGACATTGTGCACTATTGCGACATTGTGCAATTATTGCGACATTGTGCACTATTGCGACATTGTGCACTATTGCGACATTGTGCACTACTGCGACATTGTGCAATTATTGCGACATTGTGCACTATTGCGACATTGTGCAATTATTGCGACATTGTGCATTTATTGCGACATTGTGCATTATTGCGACATTGTGCAACATTGCGAAATCTTTCATTTTCTAGCAATTGCGAAATTGTGTCTTTTGCTAATTGCGGAATTATGTCAATTTTGACATAATTGCGAAATCTTGGGTTTTAATTGCAAAATTATTTCATATTTTTCTAGAATTGCGAAATTAATTAGTTTTTATTCAAATTTAATTTTTAAATTTATTTTTCCCGCCATTTTTTCTTAGCTTTATTTTAATTGTTTCGTCTTATTTTTCTTAAGCTTTATTTTAATTTGTCGTTTCTTAGTTTAATTCTTAAAGTATTTTATTTTCAAGTTTTTAAATTTACGTTTTGTCAAGTTTAATTTTACGTCATTTAAATAATTTTCTTTTAAAGTTTTAATTTTTTCGCCATTTACGTTTTAATTACTTTTAGCTTTATTTTCCGTGTCATTTACTTTGATGTTTTGCAATTTAATTTCACTACAACCCCCATTTATTTTATTCACCAAAGACGACTGAGTCGCACTTTCAACCGGAGATCAATTCGATTAGACACCGAGAAAACGAACTTTTTACCTAGCAAAATCTGAATTTCATATGGCGCCGCTGCCAGCTCTTTTCGTGAAGATTAACGGTTTTTTGTGAGAGACGCGTTGGATTTTGGGATCCGTTCACTCGTGAACGTTATTTTTCGTGTCAAAAATTTTCAAAAATCCATAAAAATAAAAAATTTAAAAAATACAAAAACATTTAAAAAACTCATAAAAAGCATTTCTTTTTCACAAGTTTTGCGCCAAAAATATTCTTATCTATTATTCTTCATAGATTCGTCTTGTGTACGGTGTGGGAGACCATGGTATGGTTATCAAACATGTCATTGGTGTACTTGTGAGCGGTGTGGCTCTGATATTGACGATACACAATTTGGATTTTGTCCATTTTGCAATTCAACAAATTCATACTTCTTCTCTTACAATACTTTCTCACCCTCTCCCGTATATGACGATCCTTATCCTCAAAATGCACCGGGTTTTTCTCCATACCCGTGGTGCAATATTTGTAGGGGCCCTTACGATGCTTCTTCTTGTCAACCGATGAATATCTTTGAGCCAATTTCGTGCTATGATTCCGGTTTGTATAACCTTGAGCCCCCACATCACACCCTCAATCATCAATCCTCTCAGGGAATTAGTCTTGACCAACAACTCACTACTTTGAATGACATTCTTGAAAGTTTAGCTCAACTCCGAGCTGACTTGCATCAGGAAAGGCCCCCTTTGCTTGATGGTGACCAAATCTTGAAATCCACCTACACCTTTTTGAGCCAATTTGGTCGTTTTACCTTCTTTTCTACACCAAAATGTTTACTTACAGCGTGGGATATAATGGGTTTAATTGAACATACTCAGGAGATGATCAACAAAAATTGCTTCATGAGCTTCTTAAAGATGTGGAGGTTATCAAGGAGGAGTTAGTCGACTATATCACTCCTAACTGGAATGGTCCAGTCTATTATGATGATGATGACGAGGATGATATCTACAATCTCAACCCATCTTCTGAGATTACTACTCCTACTCTTGATATCCCTAATGCGACTAAGGATTGTGATACAATGAGTGAGATTAGTGAATTTGGTCTCGACAACTTATTTGAGGAGGTTTGTGATGTCTCCACTTTTGCTGAGCTTAAGGACGAGGTACATTTTAATAATGATTTCCAATTCGAGCCCGAGATTGCGGAAATTATCGAACGAGAGCTAGCTCTTTTACCTCCACTTATTCCTACAAGTGAGGTCGATTTTTCCAACGTCGAGGCCGAACTTGATGAGTTGGAACGTCTTATTTTTCTTAATAATGACGAACAAACTCACTTGACCAATCATCCAATTCTCAAGGAGTTACCTAATCAACACTCCTCAAATGAGAATTATGTTTACCACATTCGTGCGGATTTAACTTATCAACAATCCCCACAAATGAATGATGGACTCGTACTTGATCGTGATCTTTTCGAGCAAGTTTCTAAAATCCTCAATGCGGGGCACGACAAACCTTGGTTTGACGCCCCTATCGATGATGAAGAAATCGAAGAGATTAACGTTCATGAGGATGAGTGCTTTGACCTGGGAGGTGCCATTGATTATTTTATGATTGATAACCTTACGGCTTTGCCGCTTTCTGAGCATCAATTGTCTTTGGGGAATGACAATTTTCTTACCTTACCCACCCCACCTCCCGTGGATCGCAACCTCACATACTTCTCGTATGTTGAAAGGACTTTTCTACCCTTTAAGACTTATCCTCCGGCCTCTCCTTCATTAATGTCCTCCGGGAACGAGGACAAGGTCTTTGATCCCGGTATTACATTCGAGGCTTTCCCATGGACCATTTAATTCGGGGACGAGTCAGGCTCGTGACTCGGTGAACAAAAACAAGCGCTTTTTGGGAGGCAACCCGATTATCTATCTATCTTTATCTGTTTTTCTAATAAGTGTAGGGGGAGACCCTAGTATGTGTTTGTTGTTTTCTTTCTTATCATGTGCAGGGATTCGAGCTTTCAAAGATACATTCTTGATGACTTTTGACGACCCGTGATTCCGTGTACCCATCTTACCGGTTCTATCCTAAACTCTTTTGATTCACTATTTTATATTATTTAATATTAAAATAGGAATCACTTTAGTTGTCTCTTCCTTAGTAAGACTTAAACAACGTGCACAATGTCCTAAGTGTAGGGGAGTTTACTCCCACATGCTTAAACATTGAGGACAATGTGTAGGGGGTACTTCTATCGAAGTTAAGTGGGCTTTTCCTTGTATTTGTCCTCATTTTAACCGAAAAATTTATATTTCGACATTTTTCAAAATTTTTGATCTATTTTGGCCTAGTTGTTTTTCCTTTGTTGTTGTTATTTACTTTCTTTGCTAGAATAAATTTTTAATAAAGTGGTTTTAAATTTTTCAACGTCGTGAATCTTTTGACTCAACACGAGTTTACTTATCCAAGTTTACTCTAGCTAGTATCCTTAACGTGATTAAGTCAATGTTGTTCCCATTCAATCCATAACACAAGATTTAGAGAGAAAAATAGTAGAAAAGTAGAAAGAGAAAGTAGAAAGAGAAGTGGAAGGTTTACACTAAAACTAGGTGTTTTATGAAATGAACCAACACCCTCTTCCACATGTGGAAGAGGGTTATATATGCCACGGCTCTAAGGCCTTTGTGGGCTTCATCTTGTGTCGGGCTTGGCATTCACTTGGGCATATAGCCCCTAACAAAGACAATATTAGCTTAAAGTCCAAGCCCGCGTTTCCCGACTAACCTATTACTATACAAGACCAATAACGACTAAGATGACTTGTTACATTCTTGTACGACTATATAAAATATAAGGCTAACAATCTCCCCCAATGTATCGGTCATCTTAAAAAGCTTAAAAGCATAAGATGGTTGAGTGAATACATTCTTGTAGAGGAGATCTTCCTGCTTTGGTCTTGTATCTTGGTCTTGATCTTGTTTGTAACAGCTTTGTTCCTTCATGCTTTCGTGATCTTTATCTTGAGCCTTTGTCATTCGACTTTGAGTGCTTGAGATCTTCATCTGTGCTCCTTGTGACTAAGATGACCTATTGCATTCTTACATTCTTAGGTATCTTGATTATCGCCATCTTGTGCTCTTGTGACTTCTGAATCGACATCGGTAGCACAGCTATGCCACCTTCTTGATATGCAGCAACATATATAGACACGGATAAAATGGCTTTGAACATTTCATCCTAACTCGGTAGCGTTTTACCTCCGGTCGGTTAAGAGCGTTAAACGGTATTAAATACCGTACCTGTGATCAGGTAGATTCGATTTAGAACCTCCTTGACAGGGTTTCCCGGCGGTAGTAGCCAGTTCTCTTTACTCGATCGTCTCAAAGCAGACTGCGAACGTAAAGAGTGAATAAAAAAGGATACTGTTATCCGTTTGATTAGAGTCGTCAATTTAGAATTCCTGGAACAAGTTTGATTCTATAAGAATCTCACCATTGTTGCTTTCCAGTTTGCCACAAGCTTGATTTATAAGAATCTGGCATGTTACCTACCGCAGTGCTGTTTGATGCCGACATTGGAAGGATTTCCATTCGTCACTGTGAACACTAAAGAGTGTCACTCTGAATGTTCTGGCAAGATCACACGGATTTTGCGAAGAAACCTGGAATCAAGTTTGAATCAATTAAGAATCGAAACTTAGTTGCTTTCCAATTCTCACAAGTTTGATTCGTGTAGACTCGCACAAGTTACCTACTATGAGCTTGTTTGATGCTGGATCAAGCAGGATTTCCATCTTCATTGTGAATCGTATCACTCAGATGTTCTGGCAATATCACAACGATAATGCGTAGGACTCGATTGTATCCTAATGAGATGATAGATAGATCTCGTTTGGCTCTAGACTTAGTAAGTGCATTTTGGTATTCGGGGGCTGGAGCAGACTGCCACCTTTTCAATATTAACTGACTCGGAGTGAGAAAGTCAATAGATACGTGTTGATCTCCGTGACAATGAGACAAGTTTCTTTTGAGAGAAACTCTAATGGCTGGGGAAGGGTTGTGCATCGCATCACTGGGTCCATGACACTTGTCTTCAAAAGATGTGTTAACCCGGTTTCTACCTAAGTTGCATAGAATATTCAACTCCTTCAATGCTTACCAATACGTCATCATTAGCACCTTGTTGTGATTGTTCTAGTGCTAACTTAAGTAATTAGTCCGCATTCAGCTTCATTCCACTCCATTTTTCCTAAGGACAACTATTTCTAGCTATGGAATGTCCTTGGGTAGATCCCTCCGGTTCTGGTTGGATCATAGGACTTAGTTTCCTATCCTAAACCACCTTTTGACTCCATCGTTTCGTCGTGGATAGTAGGTTGTTTTGGGTATAGATCGTAACCATAAACCATTGAAAACCATTCAAAGTGTTTGATAAAAATCAAAACTTTTAACACTTGAAAGTTTTACATTTCCGAAAAGCTCCCCTACACACATGCATCGATATACGAAATGGTTTAGCATGTGAAGGAAAGAGTTGCACTTGAGTCTTTAAGATCACATGTTGTAATATATTACATTTTAATCACATTTTCTCCCCCTATCTCTAATATAAAAACATAATATTAGAGATACCAATTGATTAAAATATGACATTTTCTAAAAACCGATTGGGAGAGAAACATGTGTGCACGCATGAATTATGGAACATATTCAGTCAGGACGCTCCCCCTCAACAATATATGTGTCTTGAAACAAAATTTGACAAAATTTTAGAAAAACGACACCACAAAATATGTTGAGGTACGGAGTTGAGATGCCTTTACTGATAATATATATGACAGATTTAATCACATTTTCGGAATGTGTTAGATACATAAAATATGAAAATTTTAGAGATGTACCCAACAACATTTAAAGGCTTGATTTTAAAACGCTCTCCCTCAAAAATTGATCAAAATAACATATGACAATTTTGAGATATGAAAACCACATATGAGGAAGGGAGTGTTGAACACACAATTTTGAAAGATTTAGAAAAACCTTTTGAGAAATTCTTGAAAAATTGTGTTCAACGGTTTTAAAATAATCAGGATAGAAGAATTCTCTTCTATTGCTTAGGGAAAGCGCACTGAAACGTACACTCCCCTTTCGGGTCCGTTTTTCATGAGCTCAAAACTTTGATTGTTTTGTGACTAGCTCATGACCGAGAAAAATAAATTTCCCGTTGTGAAGGATAAGTTATCATCCGTGATAAACTTTCCTTAAGTTGAAGTTCGAGTTCTAAGCTGACATTTACTTAGAAATCGTTTTTCATGAACTTAAAAACTTTGAATGTTTTTATGAGAAGCTCATGACCGAGAAATATGAATTTCTCGTTGAGAAGGGTAAGTTATCGTCCGAGATAAACTTTCCTTAGTTGAGGTCCGAGTCCTAAGCTGTGATGTGCTTAGAAGTCATTTACACGAGCTTAAAACTTTCGAATAGTTTTAATAGAAGCTCGTATCTGAGAAAATCGAATTTCTCGTTTTGAGGATAAGTCATACTCAGGATGAACTTTCCTATCTTGTGAGCCCGGGTTACAATCTGTAATTTGACTATAAGCCATGTACACGAGCATAAAACTTTTGAATAGTTTTAATAGAAGATCGTGACCGAGAAATATGAATTTCTCGTTTTGAGGGTAACTTATCGTTGAAGAGATAAAGTTCCCTTTCTTTGACGTTCGAGTTACAACCTGATATGTGACTGTATGTCATTGTAGAAGCTTAATTTAGAATCCCCTGAGACGCTTGTTTCTCTGATATCTATTTCTTCAGCAACCAAACTCTAAAAGTGTCTTTTGTTGAGCGGTATGAATATGGAAAACCTTTGTGTTCTTGTTGAAACTTTACTTTATTACCTACACTTTCATCAGTAGTTTGTATGCTTGCATGTGGGGTAGCGATATCTTGATGAGAACCATGTGGGGGTTCACCTTGAACCTTTGTCGAGCTAGAGGGAAATATCTTTCTAGTAGGAACCCACCTAAGACCTATTGTTTTGAATGTTCTACCCGTTGGTATCCACCTAAGACAAGGTCGAGGAGACATAGTTTTCTCATGCACAACGGAAGACTTAGTTATAGAAAACCTATTTCCTTTAGGGTTCCGTCTCTGAGGTGCTCTAGCTTTTTGGTTCACGTTGTTCAGGACTTTAGTGATACAATCATCATGAATGGCATTAAACACGCATTTGTTACATTTCGTGCAAACAAAGTGCTTAGCATCTGAGAAGGCTCTAGAGTTCCTAGGGTTTGCAGAATTGTGCACATCATAGAAGGGTCTAGAATTCCTAGATGTGTGAACAACTCTCCTAGGTTGTGGTTTAGTCCTATCTCTTGCTTGTGTATTGTTTTTAGCATCCTCTAGATAGCTTTTGTGACCCACGTCATTTGAACTACGCCTAGGCAAGTTCTTGGAGCTATTTCTAGAGTTGCTTGAAGCATTCATGTGATAGGGTTTAGCAGATGCAGTCTGGCTTAAGGAGGGTCTAGTTTGTGGAGTGACTGGTTTAGGCAACTTGCTACGCACGTCAACTTGGGATGCAAACCTCGAATTCGATGTTTTGGGTCGTTCAGATTTAAACGCATTCGGTTGTCTAGCAACTGAGCGATTTCTGAATGATTGAGAAGGAGGTTTCCCCAAGACTGACTGTTTTGGTAACTTAGTATCCACACTATTTCCTTTAATATTCCTTAATTCGTTTTTCACCGCTGTCAGTGCAAATTTTTTTTCCTGAATCTAAGCCTTTAATTGCTCATTTTGTAGAAGTAATTGAGCAACACGTTGTTCTAACTTAATGTTCATATTATCAAATATGGCGTTATCAGCATTCGCATCTTACTTTCTACAGTGTCGATAGGTTGCACAGCTAATTCAGTTAATGAAGCAGGCGGAGGACTTGGATTTTGAGAAGCCAACTTTGATTCTAACAAATTTATTTGTTTCACAAAATGTTCTTTTTCTGCGTTAAAATCTTGAATCTTACGATCCAATTTTTGTTCAAGAACAACATTTGCTTTCTCAAGTTTTTCAAAGTAAGCCTCAAATTTGTTATTTTTCTTTGAAAAATCAAGTTTGGCATCCTCAAAATCTTTAGTTTTCTGAGCTAACAGACTATCAAGCTCGTGAATCTTAGAATCAACATCCTGAGAAGTCTCTCCTCCATTAGTACTCGTATCTGATGAATCAGGTGTGGTATTGCTATCAACCTTTTACACTAGATACGTGTCAAGAATGGGTTCAGATTGCTCAGTATGTTGAGGACCATCGTATTCAGCATTTAAATGTACCATAGCCATTGGCTGGTCATCATAAATGGGTCTGATATCCGCATCATTGGTTGTTTGATCATTCCCTGAGCTGGTACTGATATGCTGCGTTTCTGATTCTGTCCCGCTGCTCTCTATATCAACCGAAGAAGCATCCAATGCTTGATCTATATCGACAGTGCTCTCTTTCATCTGCATCAGTCTTTGATTCACCCTTCTTTGAAAGTGCCTTTGATGGCGTGTTCTTTCAGCAATTGACTTCTTTATATTATGTTGAAGAAGTGTCTCTTTGAACGCTTGAAGATCTACGAGAGTATATTTGGTAAAGTATGTGCTTGTGAACTCTCGATCGTTTTTGGATAAGCCACTTGAGTCAATGAATTGCTGGAACTGATTGTTGAGAGCTAAAAAGACCTCCATGGATATATTCTCGTGAAAATCGTCTTTGTCAAGTTCTTGTTGAAGATGGTCCACATTAAGTAGCATCGTTATGATGAATGTCTCAACATCTTGAGCAAATAGTAGAAAGAATACCCGTTTGAATCCAATTTCAAGACGAGTGCCTTTTAGGTCTTCTCTTGAAAGAACCTGAAGGTGTGACTGAAGCAACTTTATGTGTTCCATGCATCTTTCTTTTGCTTTCGACATCATGTATTTGATTGCATGAACGGTTTTGGTGGTAGAATCCTTGTTTGAAGGTTTAATGATTGGAGTCTCAGTATTTGTCTGAACCTCTGGATTCTGCATCTTCTCTTTATTCATCTCAGTCATGGACGTTGTTGGTGTTGAATCCACGAAGATGTCCAGTGAACGAATGTCTCGAAGAGGATATGATGTGTATGGATTATGGATCTTAGTGGATGTGTTGTGATTTGATTGTGGTTGAAATTCCGAAAATTCCAATTTTTTTCCCAGTCCGACAATAAATTCCTCAGTCCGACAAAACGGTAAGCCGAAAAAATTTTGAATCACCAAATTTTGAAATCGAGTTAGAAATAGCCAAAAACTATTAGGGAAAAAAAATTTGAAAAATGAAAATTTTTGACAAAAATAAAACCTAAAATTGGCCTAAAAATTTGAATTTTGGTCCGAAAATTCGAATTTTTGGTCGAAAAATTTTTCGCTTCGCCAAAATTTGAAATTGAAGCTTAAATGGCCTAAAAATGGCCTAGGAAAAAATATTTTTTTTTTTAATCTTCGTGTAAATTATGTTCCGAAACTAGTCTAGATAGTGGCTAAGTCTAAAAATTACTCAAACAAAATATCCATCGGAATACATGTCGTAATGTCCACCGGAATACTTGTCGGAATGTCCTATCAGAATACCTGTCGGAATGTCTAGATCGGAATGTTCTATCGCAATGCACTGTCGCAATGTTAGATCGGAATGTTCTATCGCAATGCACTGTCGCAATGTTAGATCGGAATGTGGCTTGAACAAATTGGACAGAGTAACGACTCAATATCCCTTGAAACCGTCGGAATCCCAGATCGCAATGTACGATCGGAATATCTCATCGGAATAAGGTATTGAAATCAGGGTGATCGCAAAGTAGAATCCTTGGATTATTGCGATCGAGCCTCACACTTTGTACTTTCCGATGGTAACACTTGCTTAAATTTCGGAATGAAAAAAAACAAGAAATTTCGCAACTTTTGATCCAAAAGATTTGTGTTTTAGCCAAAACCAAGATACCCAAATCACTACTACTAGTATGTAGATGATTTGTATCAAGAAAAGACCATAAAAACACAAAAAGAAATTTTGGGACGTGAGATTTAGATCAAAAAAGCCACGAAAAATCAAGAACACAACTCACTAATCTTCAATCACGTATCCACTATAGGCTCTTTATACCAAATGTTGTTCCCATTCAATCCATAACACAAGATTTAGAGAGAGAAATAGTAGAAAAGTAGAAAAAGAAAGTAGAAAGAGAAGTGGAAGGTTTACACTAAAACTAGGTGTTTTATGAAATGAACCAACACCCTCTTCCACATGTGGTAGAGGGTTATATATGCCACGGCTCTAAGGCCTTTGTGGGCTTCATCTTGGGCCGAGCTTGGCATTCACTTGGGCATATAGCACCTACCAAAGACAATATTAGCTTAAAGTCCAAGCCGGCGTTTCCCGACTAACCTATTACTATACAAGACCAATAACGACTAAGATGACCTATTACATTCTTGTACGACTATATAAAATATAGGGCTAACAGTCAAGTTTTGCTAGGCTTTTATATAGGGAACTTTAAAACGCGAAAGTCTTAACTCTCACGGGTTAAGAACGAGAACTTTTCGCAAGTTCCTATAATTGATCCTAGAGAGTTGTTTATCAAGGGAACTTTAAAATGCGAATTCTAAACTTGAGAGAGTCTAAGAGTTTTCAAGATCCTATAGATGACTCGAAAACCCAAAACTTTGATTTAATTGGCTAAGCATCCACGAGTCTCATTCCTTGATATTTTAAATTGTGGAGAACGAGAGATGATAGAGTCAATTATAAGTTTGGTATTCTTGCATGAATTTATGTGAGTTGATTATAAGCTTTTTCTCCCATCGCTTGCTAAATAATATAACTGCAATAAATAAGGTTGTACGATTTGAAAAGTTCCTATTATGAAGAGAAGACCATTATTTCAAGAACGTCTCTCAAGATTTGAAGTATGAAGTCGCTGCCAAATATCGGTCCAAGAAAGGTCTCAAATCGTGAAGTAAGTTATGCCAAGATATGAACTTTATGAGATCCCGAGAAGCAGTTTTAAAAGATTTTGTCCTTTAGCTAACTATTGATTAAATCGTCCTACTTTATTTTCAGCCTAATAACTATCGTAATAACTCAACAATGCATCCTCGTGATCATTTGAGACAACAATAAAATATAAGAGATACACCTAGGAATAAGGGAGTCTAAGTGAATAATTGGGCCACATGAGTTTGTGTTAGTTTGCTAACTTATAATAACAATGATCTCGTTTTTAAGCTTGGTATGGGAAACGCGAAACTTGAGGGTGATAATCATTCATGACATTCCAAAAACCTAAAGTGGATTGATTATGATAGAAAATGTAAAACTTGCTTTGTAACTAATGCATTGCATGAGGACATTGCAATGGTCAAGTGTAGGGGATTTGATAGGTGTGAAAACACCCATCATTTTACCACTTAATTATAATAATAACCAAGCCAAAACGTGTATTTTATGTCGTAAATGTCGGAATTATGCGTGGTTTGTGTTTTTATTGCGTTTTAGGACCAAAAGATGAAAAAGGAAGAAAACACGGGCTTTCACGGGCTTTTATCGAAGAAAACGAGAAAAGACGAAGTCAAAAGATCAAGAGTGCAAAAAGAACGGAAGTCCAAGGCCTATTCTGAAGATTTATCGAAGAACAAGTCTTAAGACGGAAGTTTAATTAAGCCTAAGAACTCAAGTCTAATAAATGAAGAAATTATAAGACGAGTTTAAATTAATCCCGAGACAAAGTCGAAAAAGTCGAAGAACTTAAAAGACGAAAAGATGTGAAGAAAGAAAGAAAGAAAAGAGCAACACAAGCACCCCCTCCTTTCCTATAAATACCCTGCATTTCACCACATGAAAGGGGGGGTTAGTCATTTAGGAATAGTTAGTTTAGATTAGGAGTAGTGTAGTTTTTACTTTCTCTCTCTAGTTTTATTTGATGTTCTAAAGCTTTAATCTTTAATCTTGTTTTGAATCTTTAATCTTTGAAATTCTAGCTTTTTAATCATCTCATTCTTCCTTTCTTGATTGTTTAATCTTAATCTTCTCATAATCCTTGTTCGTGTTGATTTCGTGTTCTTAATCATAATCTTTTTCATCACATTTTTACACAAAGTTTAAATCTTTTTAATTTTCGTGGATTGTTTTTGATGTTTTTATAAGTTTAATCTTTAATCTAAGCTTTTTAGTTAGCTTATTGGTGTTTTGTTTAGCTTATTGTTCTTTAAAAGTTGAGTTTTTAGAGCTTATTTTCGTCCCTTTTCTTGTTCCTAGTTTTTAGGAATTTCTGATTCGATTTTGCAACTTTTTCTTAATTGCGAAATCTTGCTTTTTAAATTTTGCTAAATCTGATTCGATTTTGCAATTATTGCGACATTGTGCACTATTGCGACATTGTGCACTATTGCGACATTGTGCAATTATTGCGGCATTGTGCACTATTGCGACATTGTGCACTATTGCGACATTGTGCACTATTGTGACATTGTGCAATTATTGCGACATTGTGCACTATTGCGACATTGTGCAATTATTGCGACATTGTGCATTTATTGCGACATTGTGCATTATTGCAACATTGTGCAACATTGCGAAATCTTTCATTTTCTAGCAATTGCGAAATTGTGTCTTTTGCTAATTGCGGAATTATGTCAATTTTGACATAATTGCGAAATCTTGGGTTTTAATTGCAAAATTATTTCATATTTTTCTAGAATTGCGAAATTAATTAGTTCTTATTCAAATTTAATTTTTAAATTTATTTTTCCCGCCATTTTTTCTTAGCTTTATTTTAATTGTTTCGTCTTATTTTTCTTAAGCTTTATTTTAATTTGTCGTTTCTTAGTTTAGTTCTTAAAGTATTTTATTTTCAAGTTTTTAAATTTACGTTTTGTCAAGTTTAAATTTTACGTCATTTAATAATTTTCATTTAAAGTTTTAATTTTTTCGCCATTTACGTTTTAATTACTTTTAGCTTTATTTTCCGTGTCATTTACTTTGATGTTTTGCAATTTAATTTTACTACAACCCCCATTTATTTTATTCACCAAAGACGACTGAGTCGCACTTTCAACCGGAGATCAATTCGATTAGACACCGAGAAAACGAACTTTTTACCTAGCAAAATCATGAATTTCAAATGAATCATGAACTTTTTACCTTAGCTTTTCCTTAACGTACTTGAATTAAGTTTTGCTAGGTTTTTATATAGGGAGCTTTAAAACGTGAAAGTCTTAATTCATACGGGTTAAGAACAAGAACTTTTCGCAAGTTCCTATAATTGATCCTAGAAAGTCGTTTATCAAGGGAACTTTAAAACGCAAATTCTAAAACTTGAAAAAGTCTAAGAGGATGCAAGATCCTATAGATGACTTGAAAACCCAAAACTTTGATTTAATAGGCTAAGTATCCATTGATTTCACATTTTTGAAATTTTATAATATGGAGAACAAGAGATGATAGAGTTCAATCATAAGTTTCTAAAATTAATTCTTCTTTGTGCAAGTATTTTTGTGTTTGATTTAATCTCCTCGTATTTATTTTCCACGCTTGAATAATAATTGCTTAATAAATGAAGTTTTTAGCGGTTTAGGCTTGATATCTTAACTCGTAACTCCTTCTTTTTCTTCCCTTGTAATTAAAGTGAGAACACATTAAGGGTGTCAGCGTCATGGAATTTTGATCATGGGATTGCAGAAATTTGGATTACTATAAATATCATATTAATAAAGAAGAATAAATAAAAACATGTTCTCTAGGAGCCTTCGGGTGGGAGTCATGTAGCACTAACCTTGTCATTAGAGCCTTAGGGTGTATGGCAACGGGACGTGTTGAATAAAAATTGCTTCATCGTCAGGAGCCATAAGGTGGGATGGTGATGTCAATTCCCTTATTTTTGTCCAAGGAGCCTTAGGGTGTGAATTTTAAATAAGGAGCACAATTGCATCTTAAAGAGCCGCAAGGTGTTATGATGTAGTTGTTGCTAACTCCATTAATAAGGTCATATTTGACTTTGGAGGTTTTATTGTTGCTTTTAAGTAGCCATATTAGCCAAATTTCGGGTCCGGGGATTTATCCCTCAAATCGTGTTAAGTTATCCTTGATGTGGGCTTTCTTTAGTGACAACGGTTTTTGAAGTCGATGTTAGGTTTTGAGTGTTGAGTTTACACCGTTCTTGCCTTCATTTTTTGACTAATAAATATCAAATAAAGTCAAATGAGCCTTTGGGTGAATGACAAATAAAATCTAGAGATACAATTAGGAATAATAGGAGATTGAGTTTAACACAAATTACTTGTATGAGTTGGTTTAATTTTGGGGCTTATGATTGACAATGATCTTGTTTTTGCACTTAGCATGGAAAAGTGAAAAGTCGGGGACGATGAATCTATTTGAGTTTTATGATCCTAAAAGTTATTTTTCAAATAATGAAAGCAATACATTATGTCTTTGCAAATAAAGAAGTCAAAAGTTGAATAATAGTATAGTTGGTGTTTTATTTTATCATTGCGTGAGGACACGGCAATTGCTTAGCAAGGGGGAGTTTGATATGAGTGATTTTACTCATATCATTTGTATCTTAAAACGAACAATAAATGCATAATATCATGATTATTGCCTTGTATATGTGTGTTTTGTTGTTTGATGTGTGTAGGTACCAAGTTCACGAAAACCGGCAAGAACGACACGAGATTGAAGAAAAAGATCAACAAAGCCAATTTCGAGCTCGACTTAGTGGATTTAACTTCTTATGAAGAAAAATGGGCCAAGTGGGTCCCACATTGGGAAATTGGCCTCAAAAGCCCAATAAAGGATCTTAAGCTTTCACTATTATAACAAAAGCCCACAATTAAGGCCCAATACCATTTAACATGGGACGGATTGGAAGAATATTGGACAAAGCCCAAGAATATATGTGACGGTGGTGGAAAATGGGCTCAAGCCCATTAGGTCAATATGGATGCTTAAATAAAACAATTGGAACGATTTGTGTTTATTAAACACATATCTTGGTCAAAAACACCCACAACTTCTCAGTCAAACCTACACGTTTTATTTCTCACACACACAATAAATAAATACTTTTGATACTCTCTATGTTGTTACCTTTCTTTCTCCTTCACCCCAAAAATAACCAGACGCAACCTTACTATTCATAAAACCCTAGTTGATAAATCATTCAGAATTAATTGGGGGTTTTTTTGTCACACGTGTGATTCACACATGGGGGAAGATATGAGTGATTTTACTCATATCATTTGTATCTTAAATCGAACAATAAATGCATAATATCATGATTATTGCCTTGTATATGCGTGTTTTGTTGTTTGATGTGTGTAGGTACCAAGTTCACGAAAACCGGCAAGAACGACACGAGATTGAAGAAAAAGATAAACAAAGCCAATTTCGAGCTCGACTTTAGTGGATTTAACTTCTTATGAATAAAAATGGGCCAAGTGGGTCCCACATTGGGAAATTGGGCTCAAAAGCCCAATAAAGGATCTTAAGCTTTCACTATTATAACAAAAGCCCACAATTAAGGCCCAATACCATTTAACATGGGATGGATTGGAAGAATATTGGACCAAGCCCAAGAAGATATGTGACGGTGGTGGAAAATGGGCTCAAGCCCATTCGGTCAATATGGATGCTTAAATAAAACAATTGGAACGATTTGTGTTTATTAAACACATATCTTGGTCAAAAACACCCACAACTTCTCAGTCAAACCTACACGTTTTATTTCTCACACACACAATAAATAAATACTTTCGACACTCTCTATGTTGTTACCTTTCTTTCTCCTTCACCCCAAAAATAACCAGACGTAACCTTACTATTCATCAAAACCGTAGTTGATAAATCATTCAGAATTAATTGGGGGTTTTTTGTCACACGTGTGATTCACACATGGGGGAATTAAATCCCCCATGTTTTCGGAAGAAAGGAGTGGAAGAGCATGGAGACGTGGCAGCTTATGATTGGTCTTGATACATCATCCATCCATCATCCACCAATAAGAGGAGGACACATCAGCAACCAACTAGCACAACAAACACACTCTTGTGCCACGGTGGCAATCCGTGTGCACAAGGGCGTTTTTCAGCTTTCAGATCAAAACTGACAAGAGAGAGAAAAAGATAAAGATGATCTAAGGGATCAAGTTGATTCATCTCCAACAAATCATCACCCCTCACCCCTTGCGGTTAGCCTATAAATACCCTTGGTATTTTCAGTAGAAGGCATTCCAATTTTTCTTTAAAGTCATAATGTTAGAATAGATTTAGGAATATTTGTAATTTCTTTTTATTGTCTTGTAATCATTTTTGGAGATTAATAAAAGTTAACTTTGAGCAAATTTGTGTTAAATTTATTTACTGTCGAGTTTATTTGCAGTTATTTCTTAATTAATCTATTTAATATTATATTAAAAGTAATTTGGTTAAGCTTGCTCAATAGCTTTAATTAAATTATCTTTGAGAAATTTGGAAGAAAAACTTTCCGCCACTGGGAAGTTTAAAGATACTGGTTCAAATGGAGTTGACAGATCGAGTAAAGGTGAATGGTGGTTCGTTTAGTGATGTCGTTTCCGGTTCATAAGGTAACACATCGCTAACCTTCTGCTCAACGGTTTACTACAAAAAGGTTCATTTACTTTTTAATTTCCATGTTATTTAGATTAATAAGTTTAGATGCTTATGTGGTTTAAATGTATAGGATGACTTAGATTGATAAGGTTTTAATGATTGTGCTCATGGTTTATTGATTACTCGTTAGGATTGTTATTTATGTCATCTGCTCTACTGATTTATTTTTAACAGCTTAATCTTCTTTATTTACTGAAATGATTTTAGTTATTATTTGCTTGGATTTGCTGCTAGTAGAATCTGTGGTCTGTTGATGCGATTTTAATGGTGAGAGTTGCTGACAACTGTTGGATCTACTAGGATTAGATATATTGGCTTATTGGGTTTAATCTGTTTTTCAATTTAATATGCTAATGTAATATGTTATATGATCTGCTATTGATGAAATAATCTCATAGTTGAGTCTTTGTTTGTTTGATATTATTTTTAACTGATAAGTCTGGGATGGGATTTTGCTTGATTGTTGTCTGTTAGGCATTTCTAAATGGCAGGTATTTGATTCTTGTAACTATTAGATTGTCTTTTACAGAACTTTTTTTTTTGTAGTCTGCTTGAATTTGAGAGTTTTGATCTTGCTTATATTAATTTCTGTTTAGCTAAGTCTGTAGGATTTTTGTTTAGCTGGTTTATTTTTTTCTGATATAAGCGTTTAATATAGCTGCAATTTCTGAGTTGTTGTGTGTTTCTAGTTGAGTTGTTATATAAGTCTAAGTACTTTGCTGATATAGTCGTTGCCTGCTTGTTTTTGATTTGCTTGTTTAATCAGTTTTGGTATTTTTTTAGTTACTGATATATTTTACTTGTTAAAATGAATGTTGTCTGGTATTTAAGTTTTGGGCTTATTGCATTTTGATTTTGTTAAGTTTCATATGTTATCAAACTCCATTGATCTGATTAACTCAACAGTTGATATCCTTATCAGCTTTTTCACAAGATTTGTGTTAAAAAAAGTCACCTCCTGTGACAGTTTATTTTTCATTGTCTAAAATATTAATCACAAAAATTATGTCCATAGTGGGACTCGAACCCATGACCTCCTGGTCATGGGTCATGCGTGTTAACCAACTGGACTGACTTGTAGTTTTGGTTTTAATACAGTTTGTTATTTTAATATAGTTTAGTTGATCAACTGTTAGTTTTAAACAAAATAGATTTATTTACTAGTTTTAATTTTTAGAATAATAGTTAGTTTATTAAATTACATTTTTAAAAAGTTTTAATAATAAAAAAAATGTTTTTATTAATTTTAAAAGTTTAATTAGTTTTAAGTAAAATTAGATTTAATTAAATTTGTAAAAGTAGAATAGTTGTCAATAGATTTTAAAATAGTGTAAAAGTTATTTTAATAGATTAATTTTTATAGATTTTAAATACTTTAATTTTTAATAATTTAAATTTTATATAGATTTAAATAATTGTAAATTAGATAAATAATTTAGGGTTTACGATTCATGCACTTTAGGATAAAATTAAGTTTAAAATTGGTAGATTTAATTTTTAGTTTAAAAACCGAAAACCAATTCGAATCAATTGTCCAAATCGAAACAAAACGTCTCAAATTCATAAGATCTTCGTGTACAACGAACTTGGTTCACCAACGTGTTTAATTGAATCCGTCTTTGGTAATTTTAGACTATTACTTTTTCCTAAAGGTAATTTTATAATTTACCCTATAACGTATCTAATTATCACTATACTATCACGATCACATCAAAAATATTGGCGCCGCTGCCGGGGATCTTGTGTACGATTCGTCCTTGTGGAGATTGTTGATCGTTGATTTGAAGACCCTTTCCATCCTCGGAAAGTTTTGTTATTTTTCTACTATATAGTATGTATCGTTTTTCTCGTTTTTTGTGATTAGTATATTGTATTACGTAGAACAATAAATTTACCTACTTTTCAAATAAGGCCTTAGTTGGGATTTCATCACCTAGCTATTGTATTCGAATCCAAAACAAAAATAAAAGGCAAAATAGATAAATACTAATAAGAAGTTTGAACTCGATTTATACAAACTATAAGGTGGGTATAAGGCGATGTGCTATAAAAGGCCGTCTAAGAAAAAAGGTTTTTAAGTGCTTTGTGCCACCTCGTTTCCCCGCTTGCTTGTGCATATATTGAGATGGACGACCTATTAGGTTTGCCGACTCAAGTAGTAATAAATTTTATTTTTGTAGTTTACTTATTGAACCTCGAGACGTTTAGGTTTTCACCTATCGTTTCAAAGTCGACCGAGGGTAATTTACTTCCATAGTAGTTATCCTTATTCCTTGTTTTTTATCGATCATTTTTGATTGAGCAATACCAAATAAAATACCAAAAATAATCTTCTTCTTGTCTAATTTCTTTTCTTCAATCCTCTAAATTCTCGTCTTTGTAGTTTATGCAATTACGTTCGTCTAGACTTGTGATTGATTTTAATAGGATTGAAAATATTCCTCGTAGAAATAGAAATCATCAACAACGAATAGTGGAACCCGAGCTTCCACCTATTGTTGTAGAGATGGCCGATAACCGAACAATGGAGGAATTGCTCCGTGCACCCACCGAAGGGTATGGGGAAGCAATCGTTGTGCCGGCTATTTTGGCGGATCATTATGAGATTAAGACGGGTCTTTTATCGCTCATTCGTGCCGACCAATTTCGTGGCAATGAGACCGATAACCCGCATTCTCACATTCGGAATTTTCTTCGAATTACCTCGACTCTCAAGTTTAGAGATGTGCCGAATGACGCGATTAAGCTCATGCTTTTTCCGTACTCGCTCGAGGGTAATGCTAAGATTTGGTATGAGAAAGAACCACTGGGTTCGATTTTGACATGGGATGATTTAGTGTCTAAGTTCATGAATTATTTCTTTCCACCATCCAAAACAACACACTTTAAGAACGAGATCACTAAATTTGAACAAAAAGTGCATGAATCGTTTGGGGTTGCTTGGGAAATATTTAAAGATTTGTTAAGACAATGTCCACACCACGGTTTCTCGGAATTGCATCAAATAAATACTTTTTATAATGGGCTTATTATGATTGAACAAGATTCGTTAAATGCCGCCGCGGGTGCTAATCTTTTAAGAAAAACTCCGTGAGACGCGTGGGGTATAATTGAGAATAAATCTAGAGCACAATATTCACGAAACACACCGAGTGTTTCCAATGTGAATTCATCTAATATCGAGATTGCTAGATTGGACTCTAAGATTGATAATGGAATTGCGACATTGTTGAATGAGATTAGGAAGAATCCTCATGGATCGATTAATATGGTTGAGAATGTTTGTGTATCATGTGGTGGAGCACATCCTAATTATGCTTGTTCAACCACGGGGTTTGATCAAGCTAGTGCTTTTGCCGCGACGGGAACTTATGGCTCCAACGGTCAAGTTCCTCGTCAAAATCATGTTGCTCCACCGAGTTTTCCACCGGTTCAAAATAGGTACAACAATGGAAATAATGGGAACGTAAGCACGTAACGTAGAATCCTCCGGTTTAGACGTAGTCGATGCTACTTCAAGACGTAAATCCAAATTTCTTCCCAAAAATGAGTGAGTTCATAATATAACATTAAAATAACGTTTTCAAATAATAATTGAGAATAAAATATCAACCATAAATTGACTGATTGTCATAGCATTTACCCCTAAACAGGATCTTTGTCCTCAAAGATCGATTTATCTTACTACTCGCTTCTTATAGAGTTAAAGCCATGTGGGTATTTCCTCCACATTCGGTCTTTTCTCACAAGTGTAATCCATTACAATACGCGAGTTTCATCAAACATAACTACGGGAATACGATCAGGCTTAATGTTGACTTACTTTCTCTATCCATGATGTTCACGGGTTTTTGATGAATGCAACTTTTCACCGATCTAAACTTTATCAAGAAGTAATCAGATTTTCACTTGATAGATATTTTATCAAGTTCGATTTACGAAACATAATTCACGCAGCCCTTGAAGTCATAGGGTAGATCCAGCTTATATGCCTTTCAAACCAATCTTTTACATTATCTCAATGGTCCCATACAACGGGGACTTAATTCCCATGATCTTTTAGATCTTCAATTCATCTTTCTATGGTGAAATTTTTTGGCATAACTTCGCTACCCATCCTGTACTTCAAGATCTACATTTCATATTCACATAACCTCCTGCCCACTACTGGTAGTCAATAATCAAATCCTTATTTCAACAATCATTTCAGGTCTCGCCGGTCGGGTATTTTGTAAGGTTAGGTTCGTCATTATAGGCAACATTAAACCTAAAAGACATGTCTAACTCACAATGGGTGTGTGTCGGGTGTCTTAATCCCAACTCCTGCTTACAAATGTTCTCATATTTAGACCCTAACAAGATTCGATCTTGATCCTAATACGATAATTATCAATGATAATCTCTCCAAAGGAAAGCGATTATACGGTTTATTACCATAGGTCAATCATTCAAACATAAAACAAGACTTCTAGTATTTTGTATCGTTTCTTTACCTCGTCCCTTCGATTTGGGGTGGTAAACAGTACTCTCATCAAGGTTCGTTCCCAATGACTTCTGAGCAAATCTCTAGAAATTCGATGCGAAGCGAGGATATTGATAGAGATGATCGATACAGGCAAACTATGTTTACACAACTCCTTTAAATACATAAGAGTCAATTTCTTCATCGAGAATCTATCATTAACATGAATGATATTAGCAGATTTGGTCAGTCTGTCGACGATGACCCAAATCGAATCAAATTCAGATGATGACCTTTGCAATAATTAGACGTCTACTAATGTATGAGGCGATGTCTGCCTTCATAATTTGCCATCAGTACAACTTCTTCAGATAAAGATACATTTAAATCAGAAATGGCATGAATAGAATACTCAAACTTATGAGATTCCAACATAACTATATCTCACAATCCTCCATATTTAGACAACCACAAGTGGCCTTTTAATCATTTAACGCCATCGGCTCTTATTACTAATGGTTCACATTAGCCGCGAACCACCTTTTATTATCTATATTATCCTTTTTACAAACATCGTTTATTTTTATATTGTTCGGCAATTTATTTTGCACAGTCATTATTAAGAAACACATCCTAATTGATTCTTTATCCTTTCTATATAATGTGTCAGTATCGATATTTACCTTTCCTGGTGAAATAATTATCATAACCAAAATTCACTCAGAATTTCCTTCTTCATATTTTCTAAGTTTTAGTTTCGTCTCCACTATCATTTTTATCAGTTTTACTTAATCCGACGTTTTAAAGTGTCGATAAATACTACAAGTAATTAAATAATAAATATTTAATTTTATGAAACGTAAACGTAAAAAAATTAAATTTCTTAGTTCGACCAATTATATGAAAATGTTCAAAAAAATTTGAATTCAATTAACAAGACTTTTGGTTGATTTATTGAAAATACTTAATAAGATTCGTAAATGTTCGAAAAAATCTTTGGTTATACTTTGTTCAAACTTTTCTTAGCTGAAAAGCAAAAATTGTCGCTTCAAATTTCAGGTCATGGTTTAAATGGTTTCCTCAATCCCTCTTAGGTTGTCTTGAGGTATACACAAACATTTACCCCTAAACAGGAGTTTAGTTAAATGTTCTAGGTTTAAGGGAATGATTCCTTAAAAATTCTTTTGATAAAACATTTGTCAAAACATATTTGCACTTTCTTTTTGGTAACATCCAAAGTCTTAAAAGGGCTCTTAATTTTTGAAGAGTCAATATATATATCTTACCATTATTAATCAAACAGTCATTTTATGTAAAGGATCAAGCCTTAAATCACATGTTAAATACTCAAGGTACAAGTTTTCATTGTTCGGCCAATTCATGGCAATCTATAAATAATTCTTAACTCCTTCCTATTCTTATAAACAAACAGATGGTCCTTAATGATCACAAGCATGAATTTATCAAATTACAGCCTACACACGTGATTCACCAAATTTATGCATGCTACATGTGCATTGGTCAATCCAAACAACATAACATGAAACTCATAATGTTCATTACGAGTTCTAGATGTAGTGATTGAAATAGATAATCTTCTTTGCGGACGCGAAGTTTATGATAACCATGCCGTGGATCAAATTTTCGAATATACGCTAGAACCTTGTAAATGATCGAACAAATCTATCATCTTGGGTGGTGGATATAGATTCTGATCATCAATTTACCTAGTTTGCGGTAATCAATAAACATAAGGAATGATATCACCATAGCTCTTCATAATGATGATCTTGGTAGAATAAAAGCTTTCTCCGACAATTCTCTCAGTTGTACGGTAGCACTTTCGATTCAGATGGTGCTGAAGTATAGTGCACACGCCACGGGTGCAGCACCAGGAATATAATCAATACCAAATTCAACTTGCCTTAATGGCGAAAGTCTAGGTAATTCACCAACAAATACCTCCTAAAGTTTCAGATAACAGAAACATCTTTTAATATATTTACTTTAAGTTCTTTCTAGATTACAAGATCTATGATCAGTTTATAACCATTCATGGTATAATTTCAAGTCTAATAGCAGGATATGGTCATCCATCAAGAATTATTTAGATCACTTTTGATAATCAACATCTTATCATTTAGGGGAATTCTACTCGAGTTCCCATCAATTAAGACAATATCGTCATGTCATAATCAATCAATTCATTCTACTGGCACTATCAATTTTCCAGTTTCACTACCGTCGATAAGATGTGAACTTCTCAAAAGACTAATAATAACTCAAAATCCTTCACAAATTCAAGGATATATGGAGACACAACTACCATTAAAAGAGTAAGGTCAACGCATAATCTACGCGAGAGAATTTCAAATCAGATACAGACGAAATCGTTTAATGAATATGAATATATTCCATGTTTTCTTAATTTGAGTACGCATTCGAAAGCTCCTCGGATCGTTACCCAGGTCATTCAAATGAAACCTAATCAAAAGAAATGATAGGAACGTCGATACATCCAATTGGGTATCAACACTCGGTGATCAGATATTTTTCCAAAGAATCTCGCCACGGGAGAATTGGACAAGAAGGGAATATCAATTGTCAAATAAGACAAGTTCCACAGATGAGTAAATTCGACTCAAAAGAATAAATAGTACGGGCACATATGTAGGTGTCCCTATCAATACGTCCCTATTTTTCACTTCTTGCAGATCTCATAAAATTTAATCTTTCACAATCTTCAAAGAAATTGTAATGTGTATTAACAATTTTTATGGTGACTAATAATCAGTCTTGCATGGTCCCTTCCAAATTGTATGTAGGCGCGCAACTATATACAATTTCAAGATTAACGATGCAATACTCAGTTCGTCAAAACTTTGTCATCATGTTTAAAATATATATTCATGCTTAATTCAAAATGAATTTACAGATATGTTCTTTATCATGGAAACAATTAAGTTTTCCAAGGTATTTCATAAATAACTTTACTTCGATAACGATTACTCATAAATCTCACTTTGAATAATCCATATAGTGATGAAAATCTAATTTTTCTCAAGGAATACTGTTTTATCTTATAAAAACAATGAGTGATCTGCACAAGAGTGATGAAGAGTTGTTCACCAAGAACTGACTACAATATGATAGGAAATGAGCTTTAGCCAAATAATCATGAGGTTCATGACCTCGATGGCACTCAAAAAGGATAATCCACAACGCAACTCAATTCGAGATGAGTACTTGTTCAATGGTTGCATCACTAATGCGAGCATTAGGATGAAGCAATAAAAGATAGATAACATCGATACATGTAGGATTTAGCAATCAATGGTAATCTTTTCATTAATCACAAACAAGTCAAAATTGTACCGTAACACATTATGTGTCACTATGTCATACAATTCCAAGAACTCATCCTACCAACTGATGTCTCAGTTAAGTTAGGGATTATTTTTAAAAGATACCACAATGAATACTAATCTACAAGAGTCATTAGGTGTCCCACCTGTCCCGGAAGATCCATCAGTCCCAATTTAGAAGAAGATTTCTTCAATTTATTTATTGGACACTGGGCATCCTCATCATTGGACAATGGCCTAGGAACAACCCTTAACACGAATCAACAATCAAAAACCTTATAATTCAATTACAGCACTTAACGACTTCCTCTTAACAATTTCATATTCCATACGAGTTCAATTTTACTTTATTCAAGTTTCAACCAAATCATACTCAATGCGATATCCTACCTCATTCTCTAATATTTTCAACTTTATTCTTAGATCTTAAAAGGGAAATAAAAGTTCGATATGATCAACACTTAATTTCCAATCCTATAGCTTTTACAACAATAGTTATCAAATAAGTCACTAGTATGAAATGACTCACACATTCGATTAGACTTCTGATAGGTGTGTAAACACCCATCCTTTTTACCACTTAATTACAAAAATAACCGAGCCAAAACGTGTATTTTATGTCTTTTATGTCGGAATTATGCGTGGTTTGTGTTTTTGTTGTGATTTAGGACGAAAAGGTGAAAAGTGGAGAAAACACGGGCATTCATGAGCTTTTATTGAAGAAAAAGATGAAAGACGAAGTCAAGAAGTCAAGAGTGGAAAAAGAACGGAAGTCCAAGACCAATTTCTGAAGATTTATCGAAGAAAAAGTCAAAAGACGGAAGTTTATCAAAAGCCGAGAAACTCAAGTCTAATTTATTGAAGAATTTAAAGACGAGTTCAAAGAAATCCCGAGCCAAAAGTCATTAAAGACCAAGTTTAAAGAAGATTAGAAGAATAAAGGACTAATGGTGTAATTAAAAGAAGATTAAAGAAGGAAGGACTTAATCTTGCAATTAAGAGAAAAGGAAGAAGGGGAGGAAGCTTCCTAATCCTCCCCTATATATAGTTTAGGCTAGTTAATTATTTTTTTTGTTGGCTAAGTGTGATAATTAGTCTTCCACATTTACTTTCCTGCACATTTAAATTTATGCACTTTTAAATACTTGTCAAATTTAAATACCTTGTCTTGCACCTTAAATTCCTTTAATTTCAAGTAATTTTTCATTTAATTCTTGTCAATCTTTACTTTATCTTGTTAATCTCTTATCTACCTTTCTTAATCTTTGATTTTTATGTTTATGTTTGTGTTCATGTTCATGTTCTTATTTTGATCAAAGTGGGTTTTTGATTATCGTGGTTAGATTTGTTAGTTTTATTGATATAGATTGTTTGTTTATGATTATTTGTTGTTTCGTTATTAGTTTGGTTAAATCTTTTGTTTGATTTTGATTAATTTGTGGATAGATTCGTTGTTACTGTAATCCCTTGTTCTTCGGGGGTGTTTGTTTCTGTATCTGATCTTTCCCAGGTAAAGTTCCGAGTGAAGAAGTTTCGAGCCAAGGGGTTTATTCGGAAGTTTTAATTGTTCCGGATCAAACTTGTTCATTCGGAACATTAAAAGTTCCGAACCAACTCTTGTTCATTCGGAAGTCTTCCGAGCCAAGAAGTTCCGGATCAAGAGGTTTCATTCGGAAGAGTTCCGGATCAACACCAAAAGTTCCGAGTCAAGGACTTCCGAACGAAAGTTCCGGATCAAGGGTTAGCAAAAACTTCCGAATCAAGCAACTTATTCGGAACATCAAAAAGTTCCGAACCAAGTACTTCATTCGGAAGTATTCCGAATTAAGAAACTTCCGAACGAACCAAAACTTCCGAGTCAAGGAGGTTTCATTCGGAAGAAGTTCCGGATCAAGAAGTTCCGGATCAACATCTTCTTGTTCATTCGGAAGAGTTTCGAACGAAAGTTCCGGATCAAGGGCAAAGTTCCGAGTCAAGAAGGGTTCATTCGGAACTCAAGAAGTTCCGAATCAAGGGGTAACCAGAAACTTCCGAATCAAGGATTTCTTTCAAGAAGTTCCGAATCAGCAAAGTTCCGAACGAAGGATTGTTTTGGATAAAGTGACATATTCAGAATAATTTGTTCCGGATCAAGGATTTTGGTAATATTTCGAGCGAAGAAAAATCATTCCAAACGAAGGTGACATTCCGGATGAGTGATTGTTCCGAACGAAGGATTGTTCCAAATGAGCTGTATTCAGGTTCTTTTTAGTTTTTGTTTTTAAGTTTCTATTTTTAATTTTTAATTTCAAGCTTTATTTTTCCTGCCTTTTTCCTTACTCGCACTTTAAGTTTAATCACCTTAGCTTTATTTTAGCCTTGCCTTAGGTTAAGTTTTAGTTGCGTTTTAAGTTTGCCTTAGATAGTTTTAAGTTTGCGTTATTTACATTTAGTGCCTTTTAATTTCAGTCAACATTTTAATTACTTGCACTTACTTTAAATTAGACTTAGATTTACTTTAATTGCACTTTTATTTTAAAGTTTCGCACTTTTACTTTTTAATACTACAACGACACATTTCTGTTTCACCAAAGACAGCTGAGTCACATAGAGAACCTAGATCAATTCGATTAGACCAACATCAACGAATCTTTTTAACTAAGTAAAATCCAGTTATCAAATGGCGCCGCTGCCGGCTCTTTTCGTAAAGATTAACGGTTTTCTGTGAAAGACGCGTTGCTTTTTGGGATCCGTTCACTTGTGAGCGTTATTTTCTTGCACAAAATTTTTTAAAAAATCATAAGAATTAAAAATTGATAAAAATACATAAAAATTAAAAAATTCAAAAATCCAAAAAGATTTTATCTTTATTGTGTATATATATTGTCTTTGTGTTTGGTTTCTTTTTCGTTTGCATTTTCAGGTGTATGCGTACTAGATCTTCTAATTATCAAGAGCCCGAGACTCAAGAAGATTTAAGTATGTCAGGTGTCAACAACAATAATCATCCACCGCACCTCAATAATAACAACAATGTTCTTCCACAGCCCGATCTTCGGACAATGGAGGAGCTTTGTCAACCTACCATGTTTGGACGAGGAGGACCGATTGCGCCGATGCAAATCAACGCTCCTGAGTTTTCGTTGAAGCACCACATGATTCAGCTAGTGCAAACAAATCCTTTTCGAGGAATGCCTGATGATGATGCCAACAAACACCTCGACAAGTTCATTACAATCACCCAAAGCATGAAGTTGCCTGGTGCCACAATGGATGTTCTTCGCCTACAACTCTTTCCACATACTTTATCACATCATGCCGAGAAATGGTTTGATCGTCTCCCGAAGAATTCTATTCACACTTGGGATGACATGACTCAACGCTTTTTGTCGCGCTACTTTCCACCATCCATGGTCACGAGCCTTCGCAATCAAATCAGCGGTTTCATGCAAGAATCCGATGAATCTCTTTTTGATGCTTGGGAAAGATATAATGTCTTGATTGGTCGTTGTCCAAACCACAACATGCTCCCTGTGACATTAATTGATACTTTCTACAACGGTTTGACTTTTCGAGATCGTGATACGATTAATGCAGCCGCCGGTGGCACATTTATGAAAAGGAGACCCGAGGAGTGTAGAGAGTTAATTGAGAACATGACTACTCACCACAAAAACTGGGATTCCTCTGCTTCTTCAAGGAACAACCCGAGAGTCAATGTTTCTTCCACCTCAGCAAACCCTGATATGACCGAACTCACCCGCATGATGACTGAAATGAGCAAAAGTATCACGTTTCTCGCTTCAAACCAACAACAACAACAACAAGTTAAAGCGGTTGCCAATCCTTGTGAAACATGCGGAGGTCCTCACTCATACACCGATTGTCCTTCAACTCAAGGAAATCCGGAAAATGTGTATGCAGCTTATGGTAATTATTCACCGGAAAATTACCAAGCTCGACCTCAAGGGGATCGAAATTTGCTGAGTTACCGATCAAACAACTACCTTTCACCCGGTTTTTCTCCTCAAAACCAAAACCCCGCCACCAACTACAATAGAAGCAACAAAATCCCACCATGAGCTTCTAATCCTTATCACCCACCCCCTCAACAAACCCCACCCATTAACCCCGATGTTGAAGCCATAATGAGAACCCAAGGTGAGCAAATCAAGAATCTGCAAAGCCAAATTATCAATCTGAAAGGAGATATCACCAAGCAAGGAAATGAAATTAGATCCGAGCTTCGAGATAATATCCAATCCTCCTTCAGCAATCAAACAAATGATTTAAAGAATATGCTTGCTAGTTTCTTGCCCGCAGCTCAACCTTCTACTTCGAGTTCTCTACCTTCAAACACCGTCACCAATCCGCGAGCAAATGTGAGTGCTATTACTACGCGTAGTGGAATTACCATTGTCGATCCACCTATCCCACCACCATCATCTACACCTCCTCCACCACCATTTATCCCTACTCCTCCTACACCTAGTATTAGTGCACCATTACCGTCTCCGCCTCGTCATGACGATATACCTCAGAAGGACCCTTCAACATCTCAACCTCTACCTGCTACACCTGCACCTTCACCACCCAAACCCAATATCCCTTATCCTTCTCGTTTAGGCAAGACCAAAATGCTAACCAAGGATGACTCTGAAGTGACACGATATGTGAAGATGATCTCTCAAATGAACTTCAACATTAGCTTTCTTGAAGCACTTGTCCACATGCCCAAATTTGTTAAAGCATTTATGGAATTGTCTAACAAGAAGGAGAAGCTGGTTGAGCTCGCCAACACACGTTTAAATGAAAACTGCTCTGCAGTTATTCTTAAAGAACTTCCGAAAAAGCTTGGAGATCCCGGTCGTTTTGTGTTGCCTTGCGTGTTCAACAAAACTGAAGAATTTACTGCCCTTGCTGATCTCGGGGCTAGTATAAATCTTATGCCTTTGATTGTTTGGAAAACACTATCATTACCCGACCTCACTCCAACAAAGATGACTCTTGAACTTGCAAATCGCACTCTCGCTTACCCCGTTGGTATAGCCGAAGACGTGTTCATTAAAGTTGGCACATTTACTTTCCCGGTCGATTTTGTCGTTGTTGATTATGAAATGGACCCTCGTATTCCTTTAATACTTGGTCGGCCATTCTTGAGAACCGGACGAGCTTTAGTAGATGTGGCCGAAGGTGAGTTAATATTAAGAGTCGGGGATGATGCACAAGTTTTTAAATTGGGGAAGCTTACAGGCAAAACTTTTGGACGAGAATCAGTGAATATGATAAATGTGCTCGATGACTTTGTTGTCTACGATAATCCTTTATTCGACTCTTGCATTGATAATCCACTTTTTCAAGATGATGTGGATGATTCTCGCTCCACTTTGGAACCTTCTCCCATTTATGATTCTCCACCGGTCTTTGATGCTTATGATGATGAGTCTAGCTCAGATACGGATGATTATGATGACCTTACTTCTGAGTATCCTGATCTGCCCACGTATGATGATTTTGATGAGGCTGATACTCTTTCGAGCGATTCTTCTCACGATGAAGATCCTCCGCCATCACTCGATCCTACTTTGGACGACTACTCATTTGAGGAAGACTTCTCTATGTTTCTCAACACTTACTTCCCTCATGAGAGTGATGCTCCTCCTTATGATTTTGAAGATTATCGTCTTGATCCTACTTTGGATTTGAAGCACATTCTTTCTAAGGAGAAGAAACTGGTCGACACCGATATCCGCAGCACGTATGAGTTAACACCTCTTTGTCCCCCTTCTGAGGACGAGGTTGTGCTTCTTCGCGGATCTTCTTCACACTCTGCTGAGCCTGAGTGCTATTTTCCCCTAAAGGAAAAAGTGTTCGACCCCGGTATTGAAATCTTTAAGCCATCTCAGTATCCACCTGATGAAATAAAAGGAAAAATCTTTGGAACTATTAAAGACATGCTTGCACCACTTCACCCTTGCTTCCACCGTGCTCCATCGCTGCTTAAGGGAACCTTGCCTACTCTTCTTTGGCTTGACTTGTTCGCCTTAAGCCTCTGCTATTTGATGGACGAAAACTATGTCTTTGATCCTGGTGGATATGTTTCATGCTTCTTCCGTTGATAATCAAGGTCGAGTCAGGCTCACGACTCGGTAATCAAAAACCAAGCGCTTCTTGGGAGGCAACCCATGCATCTATCTTTTCGCTTTCTTTATCATAAGTGTAGGGGGGAGACCCGTTGGTTTGCTATTTCCTCTCCTCTCTTCTTAATCTGGGATTCGAGCTTCAATGATCCACTCTTGATGATTCTTGACGACCCGTGATTCCGTGACCACTTCTTCCCGGTTCTATCCTAAACTCTTTTCGATTCACTATTTTATATTTTCTCAATATTAAAATAGGAATCTCTTTAGTTGTCTCTTCCTTAGCAAGATTTAAACAAAGTGAACAATGTCCTAAGTGTAGGGGAGTTTACTCCAACATGCTTAAACATTGAGGACAATGTTTATCTTAAGTGTAGGGGGGACTTCTATCGAAGTTAAGTGGTCTTTTCCTTGTATTTGTCCTCATTTTAACCGGAAAATCAATTTTTCGACATTTTTCAAAATTTTTGATCTATTTTGGCCTATTAGTTTGTCCCTTTGTATAGTTATTTTCTTTCCTTATTTGAATAAATGTTTAATAAAGTGGTTTTAATTTTCAAACGTTGTGAATCTTTTGACTCAACCCGAGTTTACTTATCTAAGTTACTCTAGCTAGTATCCTTAACGTGTTTGAGTCAAGTTTTGCTAGGCTTTTATATAGGGAGCTATAAAACGCGAAAGTCTTAACTCTCACGGGTTAAGAACAAGAACTTTTCGCAAGTTCCTATAATTGATCCTAGAGAGTCGTTTATCAAGGGAACTTTAAAATGCGATTTCTAAACTTGAAAAAGTCTAAGAATTTGCAAGATCCTATAGGCGACTCGAAAACCCAAAACTTTGATTTAATAGGCTAAGCATCCACGAGTCTCATTACTTGAGATTTTAAACTGTGGAGAACGAGAGATGATAACGCCAATTATAAGTTGGAATTCTTTCGGGAATTTATGTGAGTTAATTATAAGCCTATTCTCCCATCGCTTGCTAATAAACTTATCTACAATAAATAAGGTTGTACGATTTGAAAAGTTACTTAGCTTCTAGCTCAAGATCGTTTAAAAGTTGCTCGGTATGGATTAGAGTTCATAGCCAAGGCATAACTTATTGAAGCGGGATGCGAAGATTGGCGAGTCCAAAAAGGCCCTAACAAGGCATGAGGGCTATATTTTGTTGCTAAAGATCCAAAGTGATGTGAAGAATCATCTATCGAAAATCAATATGAAGGATCGAGACACACGACGAAAAGCAAAAACTCCCCAAAAGTCATGGAAGAGTGTATCCGAAAAGACCCTAACAAGGTATGAGGATAAATAGATCCAAGTCATAAAAGGAGGCAGACCGTTGTATATCAAAGTCCAAAATAAAGATTGGAGAAAAATGAAGAAGTCGTGGTCCAAGTATGAATCTCTCAAAAATTTCAAGTGAAGAAATTTCTATTACGAAGAGAAGGCCATTATTTCATGAACGTCTCTCAAGGTTTGAAGTATGAAGTCGCTGCCAAATATCGGTCCGAGAAAGGTCTCAAATCACGAAGCGAGTTATGCCAAGATATGAACTTTATGAGGTCCCGAGAAGCAGTTTTAAAAGATTTTGTCCTTTAGCTAACTATTGATTAAATTGTTCACTTTATTTTCGGACTAAATAACTATCGAAATAAGTCAAAAATGCATCCTCGTGATCATTCAAGACAATAATAAAATATAAGAGATACCCCTAGGAATAAGGGAGTCTAAGTGAATAATCGGCCCACATGAGTTCGTGATAGTCTACTAACTTATCATCTTGGGTAGTGGATATAGATTCTGATCATCAATTTACCTAGTTTGCGGTAATCAATAAACAAAGGAATGATATCACCATAGCTCTTCATAATTATGAGCTTGGTAGAATAAAAGCTTTCTCCGACAATTCTCTCAGTTGTACGGTAGCACTTTCGATTCAGATGGTGCTGAAGTACAGTGCACACGCCACGGGTGCATCACCAGGAATATAATCAATACCAAATTCAACTTGCCTTAATGGCGTAAGTCTAGGTAATTCACCAACAAATACCTCCTAAAGTTTCAGATAACAGAAACATCTTTTAATATATTTGCTTTAAGTTCTTTCTAGATTACAAGATCTATGATCAGTTTATAACCTTTCATGGTATAATTTCAAGTCTAATAGCAGGATATGGTCATCCATCAAGAATTATTTAGATCACTTTTGATAATCAACATCTTATCATTTAGGAGAATTCTACTCGAGTTCCCATCAATTAAGACAATATCGTCATGTCATAATCAATCAATTCATTCTACTGGCACTATCAATTTTCCAGTTTCACTACCGTCGATAAGATGTGAACTTCTCAAAAGACTAATAATAACTCAAAATCCTTCACAAATTCAAGGATATATGGAGACACAACTACCATTAAAAGAGTAAGGTCAACGCATAATCTACGCGAGAGAATTTCAAATCAGATACAGACGAAATCGTTTAATGAATATGAATATATTCCATATTTTCTTAATTTGAGTACGCATTCGAAAGCTCCTCGGATCGTTACCCAGGTCATTCAAATGAAACCTAATCAAAAGAAATGATAGGAACGTCGATACATCCAATCGGGTATCAACACTCGGTGATCAGATATTTTTCCAAAGAATCTCGCCACGGGAGAATTGGACAAGAAGGGAATATCAATTGTCAAATAAGACAAGTTCCACAGATGAGTAAATTCGACTCAAAAGAATAAATAGTACTGGCACATATGTAGGTGTCCCTATCAATACGTCCCTATTTTTCACTTCTTGCAGATCTCATAAAATTTAATCTTTCACAATCTTCAAAGAAATTGTAATGTGTATTAACAATTTTTATGGTGACTAATAATCAGTCTTGCATGGTCCCTTCCAAATTGTATGTAGGCGCGCAACTATATACAATTTCAAGATTAACGATGCAATACTCTGTTCGTCAAAACTTTGTCATCATGTTTAAAATATATATTCATGCTTAATTCAAAATGAATTTACAGATATGTTCTTTATCATGGAAACAATTAAGTTTTCCAAGGTATTTCATAAATAACTTTACTTCGATAACGATTACTCATAAATCTCACTTTGAATAATCCATATAGTGATGAAAATCTAATTTTTCTCAAGGAATACTGTTTTATCTTATAAAAACAATGAGTGATCTGCACAAGAGTGATGAAGAGTTGTTCACCAAGAACTGACTACAATATGATAGGAAATGAGCTTTAGCCAAATAATCATGAGGTTCATGACCTCGATGGCACTCAAAAAGAATAATCCACAACGCAACTCAATTCGAGATGAGTACTTGTTCAATGGTTGCATCACTAATGCGAGCATTAGGATGAAGCAATAAAACATAGATAACATCGATACATGTAGGATTTAGCAATCAATGGTATTCTTTTCATTAATCACAAACAAGTCAAAATTGTACCGTAACACATTATGTGTCACTATGTCATACAATTCCAAGAACTCATCCTACCAACTGATGTCTCAGTTAAGTTAGGGATTATTTTTAAAAGATACCACAATGAATACTAATCTACAAGAGTCATTAGGTGTCTCACCTGTCCCGGAAGATCCATCGGTCCCAATTTAGAAGAAGATTTCTTCAATTTATTTATTGGATACTGGGCATCCTCATCATTGGACAATGGCCTAGGAACAACCCTTAACACGAATCAACAATCAAAAACCTTATAATTCAATTACTGAACTTAACGACTTCCTCTTAACAATTTCATATTCCATACGAGTTCAATTTTACTTTATTCAAGTTTCAACCAAATCATACTCAATGCCATATCCTACCTCATTCTCCAATATTTTCAACTTTATTCTTAGATCTTAAAAGGGCAATAAAAGCTCGATATGATCAACACTTAATTTCCAATCCTATAGCTTTTACAACAATAGTTATCAAATAGGTCACTAGTATGAAATGACTCACACATTTGATTAGACTTCTGATAGGTGTGCAAACACCCATCCTTTTTACTACTTAATTACAATAATAACCGAGCCAAAACGTGTATTTTATGTCTTTTATGTCGGAATTATGCGTGGTTTGTGTTTTTGTTGTGATTTAGGACGAAAAGGTGAAAAGTGGAGAAAACACGGGCATTCACGAGCTTTTATTGAAGAAAAAGATGAAAGACGAAGTCAAGAGTCAAGAGTGGAAAAAGAACGGAAGTCCAAGACCAATTCTGAAGATTTATCGAAGAAAAAGTCAAAAGACGGAAGTTTATCAAAAGCCGAGAAACTCAAGTCTAATTTATTGAAGAATTTAAAGACGAGTTCAAAGAAATCCCGAGCCAAAAGTCATTAAAGACCAAGTTTAAAGAAGATTAGATGAATAAAGGACTAATGGTGTAATTAAAAGAAGATTAAAGAAGGAAGGACTTAATCTTGCAATTAAGAGAAAAGGAAGAAGGGGATGAAGCTTCCTAATCCTCCCCTATATATAGTTTAGGCTAGTTAATTATTTTTTTTGTTGGCTAAGTGTGACAATTAGTCTTCCACATTTACTTTCCTGCACATTTAAATTTATGCACTTTTAAATACTTGTCAAATTTAAATACCTTGTCTTGCACCTTAAATTCCTTTAATTTCAAGTAAGTTTTCATTTAATTCTTGTCAATCTTTACTTTATCTTGTTAATCTCTTATCTACCTTTCTTAATCTTTGATTTTTATGTTTATGTTTGTGTTCATGTTCATGTTCTTATTTTGATCAAAGTGGGTTTTTGATTATTGTGGTTAGATTTGTTAGTTTTAGTGATATAGATTGTTTGTTTATGATTATTTGTTGTTTCGTTATTAGTTTGGTTAAATCTTTTGTTTGATTTTGATTAATTTGTGGATAGATTCGTTGTTACTGTAATCCCTTGTTCTTCGGGGGTGTTTGTTTCTGTATCTGATCTTTCCCAGGTAAAGTTTCGAGTGAAGAAGTTTCGAGCCAAGGGGTTTATTCGGAAGTTTTAATTGTTCCGGATCAAACTTGTTCATTCGGAACACTAAAAGTTCCGAACCAACTCTTGTTCATTCGGAAGTCTTCCGAGCCAAGAAGTTCCGGATCAAGAGGTTTCATTCGGAAGAGTTCCGGATCAACACCAAAAGTTCCGAGTCAAGGACTTCCGAACGAAAGTTCCGAATCAAGGGTTAGCAAAAACTTCCGAATCAAGCAACTTATTCGGAACATCAAAAAGTTCCGAACCAAGTACTTCATTTGGAAGTCTTCCGAATCAAGAAACTTCCGAACGAACCAAAACTTCCGAGTCAAAGAGGCTTCATTCGGAAGAAGTTCCGGATCAAGAAGTTCCGGATCAACATCTTCTTGTTCATTCGGAAGAGTTCCGAACGAAAGTTCCGGATCAAGGGCAAAGTTCTGAGTCAAGAAGGGTTCATTCGGAACTCAAGAAGTTCCGAATCAAGGGGTAACCAGAAACTTCCGAATCAAGGATTTCTTTCAAGAAGTTCCGAATCAGCAAAGTTCCGAACGAAGGATTATTTTGGATAAAGTGACATATTCAGAATAATTTGTTCCTGATCAAGGATTTTGGTAATATTCCGAGCGAAGAAAAATCATTCCAAACGAAGGTGACATTCCAGATGAGTGATTGTTCCGAACGAAGGATTGTTCCAAATGAGCTATATTCAGGTTCTTTTTAGTTTTTGTTTTTAAGTTTCTATTTTTAATTTTTAATTTCAAGCTTTATTTTTCCTGCCTTTTTCCTTACTCGCACTTTAAGTTTAATCGCCTTAGCTTTATTTTAGCCTTGCCTTAGGTTAAGTTTTAGTTGCATTTTAAGTTTGCCTTAGATAGTTTTAAGTTTGCGTTATTTACATTTAGTGCCTTTTAATTTCAGTCAACATTTTAATTACTTGCACTTACTTTAAATTAGACTTAGATTTACTTTAATTGCACTTTTATTTTAAAGTTTCGCACTTTTACTTTTTAATACTACAACGACACATTTTTGCTTCACCAAAGACAGCTGAGTCACATAGAGAACCTAGATCAATTCGATTAGACCAACATCAACGAATCTTTTTAACTAAGTAAAATCTAGTTATCAACTTCTCGGAAAGGTACTAGTGGCATGAGGCTTTTGGGTAATGGTTCCAGTGACAACCTCAAGTGCAACATTCACCTTTTCGATTTCTAAATTTAAGAATTGGGTGACACCGAATTAGATGACATCTTTCTAGGTGGTAATGGTTTTGTCCAACTCCACTCTATAAGTAAAGATCGTCATGACATCGATATCAGATTTAATCTCGCCAATTCTTCTTCAATATCACAATCAACTAATATATACATTTCTACGAGTATCAACCATTTTGTTGGGATAATAAATATCCACAACTTGGTTTAGATCTGGAATAGCTAGAATTCCTACAGAAATAGCTTAGATTAATTTGCTAGGGGATTTAGGGTTCCTTGTGACAATCTACGTCGTATAAATACCTCGTATAAATATTAAAATAATCATCAAACAATCATGTAATCAAATTACATCATATATATATATATATATATATATATATATATATATATATATATATATATATATATATATATAATCCAAGTTATATATATATTAAAATAACACTTCTCAGTCTGGCCTTGTCGGTAACTCGGGAATTCTTCGGCACCGTTATAGTCAAAAGATTTTTAGACATTTTGAGAAAAATGTTTATAGTTAAAAGATTTTGAAATGTTTTATTCAAAACCTTGGTTTTAAAAATCTTTCGTTCTCTATAACGAGAGCTCTGGTACCAAACTGTAACACCCTCAAATTTACACAATTCAATACAGCGGAAGACTCGTTGGTGTTACGGGATAGCACATTACTCACATCACAGACAACGCTTAAAAATCGCGTCGTTTAATAATAAAACATTTCCATTCATAAATATCAGATTTACATAGGTCCCAAGTCATATTATTTCATACAAATTTTACAAAGCATTTGAATGGAAATTGTTATTTAAGTGCGGGCCATGAATTCTTGTCGTCTTCCTGAGAATTACCTTCAAGTACCTAAGATAAAACATGTTAAAAGAAAAGGTCAGCGAAACGCCGAGTGAATTCATAGAGTTTAATGAAACCGTTAGTATAACATCGGTATATAATTATTACCGAAAATCATTTTGTACAAATCCTTGTAGTAGGCCATAAAATAGCCAAAGTCATTTTATACAAATCCTTATCAAAAATCATAATATAGGCTTTTGCCTTCAAAATCATTATACGAACCATTGTCGTTAAAACATCATATAATATGTTTTATAACGTTGTATAAAGTTAAATAAAAACCGTTATATGAATATGGTTATGTAAAACCAAAACACGAAAATAATATCAATAATAAGACCTCGTATTACTAGTCCGGCAATACATCGTAATTCAGTGCGTATAGCAGTATTTTGTTATTTGGATTATTATAAGCCGCATGACATTGTTACCTTACTACAACAAACAACGGGTAGCTAACCCGAAACTCAATTTGTCCATCTAAATTAGCGCGTCGTCACAAAAATCACGCTATGGAAATCTTCTCATACATAAATTCGCTTACCAATCAATGTGGCACGACGGGGATCAACCGTCAAGGCGCGAACTGGGGTGATCGTCCCCAAATAATACTATTATATGCATAAGCGTCTACCAAATCTCGGTAGTTCACAATTCATGCTAATGGGACTTTTAGTGACATAACCTAACTTTAATAATCCATTTTATTTCATACATCGGGTCATATAATCATTCATCGGGTCATACAATCATTCGGGTCCAAATCAATAAACAAACAATTGGGACAAATAGTGTCCTATTTCATAAAAACTAACATGTTATCTCACTCGCGGGTTTATAAAACGTTTCATAAAAACATTTAAAAGAGTGCGAGGCTACGAACTCACGTTGATGTGGGAAGGCGGTTATCGGCGATTTGGATGTACGGTACGTGCTTCAATCACGGAAACCTAGACAAATAATACTCGTCTTAGACTCTTGTCCAATAACTTTATAAAAATAATGGCTATGTATATATATGATGATGATTTATAAGTATGATGATGATCAAGTGGGATTTTACATCTTTATTCAACATTATAATGTTATGTGTTGGTAATTTTATAGACTAGTTACACTAGTTCAACTTGTTTATATTTTGAGGCCAAATAGGCCCATTACAAGCCCAATATATTATATTAGCCCAATTATACTTTTAATATCAGTATTATACTTTACATGTTGGGCCCAAGTGGGTTAAGCCCAATAAGTAAGTTTATAAGTGTTTTACCAAACTAGTCGGGTAAATAGTCCAATAAGGCTACTTTGGCACGTTAATGTCTATATGTTGTATAGCTCGGGTTTTATCGTTTTTACTTGTTATATAAGTTTATACATCAGTATGTGAGTTTATAAAAGTTTACATTAGACGGGTCCGACCGTCTAAGTTTTATTTGACAAAAACGTTAATCTTTCGATTTTAGCCGAAAAGACGTAAAACTTAGGTATATAGTTTTATAACTTGAAAAAACATTTATACTTGTATTTTATATAACATGTCCCATTTTAATATCAATATATATATATATATATATATATATATATATATATATATATATATATATATATATATATATATATATATATATATATATATATATATATATATATATATATATATATATATATATATATATATATATATATATATATATATATATATATATATATATATATATATATATATATATATATATATATATATATATATATATATATATATATATGTATATATATATATATATATATATATATATATATGTATATATATATATATATATATATATCTTTATTTATAACTATTATCAACTAGTGGGTTTTATATATGTATATTTTATATAAATTTTTGAGTGCTTATATTATATATTATTTATTTACAAAAATCAGTCCTAAATCTTAAGTCCACTAAAATGTTCATATCTAGAGTTCTATAATGATATAGGACCTCAAATTTTTATAACATAAACTACATGATATGTGTTTCATTTTATTCTTATAACTACTGATGAATTAACCTCTAAATAATTTAATAAATTCTTCCAAAACAGTATAGGCAGATTTGCACTCTAATCTTGTTTTGATCATATCTCATTCATTTTTATGATTCTATTGTATGGCCAACTCTCACATGTATATAAAACTTATTACGTACTGTATAACAATTAACCTATGCCATTTTTACAAGTTGTCATATGGTCATCTTCTGTTTTATACAGCCTACTTGTTTAGGCTAGATTTCATCATTCTTTTATATAACTATTAATCATTTTGACCATATTAATCAACACAAGATCCCCACACAATGTTTTTGTCATCATATATCATCATACATATATACATTAAGAAGAAAATATACATTTACATTTACAAAATAATCAAGAGAATGGAAGAATGAATCTTGTTACCAACCAAGATTATGAAGGTGATGATCAAAACATGGATTTTGATCACACAACTTGTGATAAATCAACACCAATCTTCAAGACCACCAATACTTGTAAACTTTATATATAAATCAGCCCTTTGTCACCAAGAAATCTCCTCTTTGGATGTTAGAATCACCTCCAATCTTCAAGGCTTCAAGGGTTCTTCATCATGTGTGTAGATAACACATGATTTTATGGTAAAAATTGATCAAGAGGGGTGTTTGTTGATGATTTTGGGACGGAACAAGGAAGAGAGAAAGGGAGGGTGAGAGAGTTTTGGGTGGTATTGCATGATAATGAAATGTGTAAATGGTTGAGAGTGAATGGTTTTGTAAGTTTATAAAACAAGTGTTAAACTTCTTTGTGAAGTTTTGACACCTAAGGGTGTGGTGTCCATGGCTTAGCCGTCCCATATAGTGGGGTGGGCAAGTGTAAAACTTGTCCCATCCCACTAATTTACGGATACTCCTCGATTCTAGTTTCCTCGATTTGCGTGCCCTCGGGTAGTTTTACGAAAAACGTTTTTATAAATTATGAATCAACGACACAAAACGAATCTAATAAAAATTTTCTCATCAAAAACGGAGATCAAAAACGTAAATACGAAATCCTAAGGTTTCCGGTTTAGTCGTAAAGGGCGTTAAATGATAATCGTAAGTCCTAATCTCTTCTCGTAAATTTGTGAGTTTATGAACCAACACATATTTAAAATCTCAAAATAATATTTACTGTTAAATTTATTTTCTGAAATGTCGGACTGTCACCAAAACGGTGTATGTAAACGTAAGCACGTAACGTAGAATCCTCCAGTTTAGACGTAGTCGATGCTACTTCAAGACGTAAATCCAAATTTCTTCCCAAAATGAGTGAGTTCATAATATAACATTAAAATAATGTTTTAAAATAATAATTGAGAATAAAATATCAACCACAAATTGACGGATTGTCACAGAAGACGTTATTCTTCGCGACAAATTACTGAAAGTTCATCTTCTTATTGCTAAAATTGAAGCGTTGAATTCTTCTCCTATTTTCGAGTCTTTACCTCCGTCTATTACTCCCGTTGAGAATAATGACACATTTATGGAAGAAATAGACATTCACTCAATACCTCTGGGTATTGATGATGATGATACGGAGGGGGATATTGTTTTTGATAATTTGTTGCATGAAGATAGTGTCCCAAGTCACCCTCCCGAGCACCTTTTATCCCAACCTTTAGAAACCATTACCGAGGATGAGTGCTTTGACCCGGGAGGTGACACTGACCATTCCATGATTGACACCTTTATGGCTTTGCCGCTTAGTAATAATTATATGTCTTTTGGGGCTGACATTTTGATTCCTTTACCCACCCCACCTCCCGTGGAACAAGATTTCACATACTTTTCGTATGAAAGGACTTTTCTACCCTTCAAGACTTATCCTCCGGCCTCTCCATTATTATTTTCCTCCGGGAACGAGGACAAGGTCTTTGATCTCGGTATTACATTCGAGGCTTCCCCATGGACCATTTAATTCGGGGACGAGTCAGGCTCGTGACTCGATGAACAAAAACAAGCGCTTTTCAGGAGGCAACCCGCGTATCTATCCTTTTTATCCGTTTTATAATAAGTGTAGGGGGAGACCCTACTATGTGTTATTGTTTTATTTCTTATCATGTGCAGGGATTCGAGCTTTCAAAGATCCATTCTTGATGACTTTTGACGACCCGTGATTCCGTGTTCCCGTCTTCCCGATTCTATCCTAAACTCTTTTGATTCTCTATTTTAAATTCTTCAGTATTAAAATAGGAATTACTTTAGTTGTCTCTTCCTTAGCAAGATTTAAACAACATGCACAATGTCCTAAGTGTAGGGGAGTTTACTCCCACATGCTTAAACAAGGGCAATGTTTATATCAAGTGTAGGGGGGATTTCTATCGAAGTTAAGTGGGCGTTTCCTTTTATATGTCCTCATTTTAACCGGAAAATCTAATTTTTCGACATTTTTCAAAATTTTTAATCTATTTTGGCCTAGTAGTTTTTCCTTTGTTATCGTTACTTACTTTCTTTGCTAAAATAAAATTCTAATAAAGTGTTTTAATTTTTCAACGTCATGAATCTTTTGACTCAACCCGAGTTTACTTATCTAAGTTTACTCTAGCTAGTATCCTTAACGTATTTAAGTCAAATTTTGCTAAGCTTTTATATAGGGGACTTTAAAACGCGAAAGTCTTAACTCTTACGGGTTAAGAACAAGAACTTTTCGTAAGTTCCTATAATTGATCCTAGAGAGTCGTTTATCAAGGGAACTTTAAAATGCAAGTTCTAAACTTGAAAAATTCTAAGAAGATGCAAGATCATATAGATGACTTGAAAACCCAAAACTTTGATTTAATTGGCTAAGCATCCACGAGTCTCATTCCTTGAGATTTTAAATTGTGGAGAATGAGAGATGATAGAGTTAATTATAAGTTTGGTATTCTTTCATGAATTTATGTGAGTTAATTATGAGATTTTTCTCCCATCGTTTGTTAATAAATTTAATTGCAATAAGTAAGGTTGTATGATTTGAAAAGTTACTTAGCTTCTAGCCCAAGATCGTTTAAAAGTTGCTCGGTATTAATTAGAGTTCATAGCCAAGGCATAACTTATTGAAGCGGGATGTGAAGATTGGCGAGTCCGAAAAGGTCCTAACAAGACATGAGGGCTACATTTTGTTGCTAAAGATCCAAAAGTGATGTGAAGAATCATTTATCAAAAATCAATATGAAGGATCGAGACACACGATGAAAAGCAAATACTCCCATAAAGATCATGGAGAAATCTATCCGAAAAGATCCTAGCAAGGTATGAGGATAAATAGATCCAAGTCCTAAAAGGAGGCGGATCGTTGTATATCAAAATCCCAAATAAAGATTGGAGAAAAATGAAGATGTCGTGGTCCAAATATGAAGAATCTCTCAAAAAGTTCAAGTGAAGAAATTCCTATTATGAAGAAAAGACCATTATTTCATGAACGTCTCTCAAGCTTTGAAGTATAAAGTCAATGCAAAATATCGATCCGATAAAGGTCTCAAATCGTGAAGCGAGTTATGCCAAGATATGAACTTTATGAGGTCCCGAGAAGCAGTTTTAAAATATTTTGTCCTTTAGCTAACTATTGATTAAATCGTCCTACTTTATTTTCAGCCTAAATAACTATCGAAATAAGTCAACAATGAATCCTCGTGATCATTCAAGACAACAATAAAATATAAGAGATACACCTAGGAATAAGGGAGTCTAAGTGAATAATTGGGCCACATGAGTTTGTGTTAGTTTGCTAACTTATAATAACAATGATCTCGTTTTTAAGCTTGGTATGGGGAACGTGAAACTTGAGGGTGATGAACATTCATGACATCCAAAACCCTAATTTAAGTCTTTTATCTCTTTACTTGTTTTCTTCCTTTGAATATTTTATAATTTTATATCTCTTTAATGTCTTGTGTTAAATAAAGGCCAAGGTGGATTGATTATGATGGAAAATGAAAAACTTGCTTTTTAATTAATGCATTGCATGAGGGAATTGCAATGGTCAAGTGTAGGGGATTTGATAGGTGTGAAAACACCCATCCTTTTACCACTTAATTATAATAATAACCAAGCCAAAATGTGAAAAGGGAAGAAAACACGGGCTTTCACGGGCTTTTATCGAAGAAAAAGACAAAAGACGAAGTCAAAAGATCAAGAGTGAAAAAGAACGGAAGTCCAAGGCCTATTCTGAAGATTTATCGAAGAAAAAGTCTAAAGACGAAAGTTTAATGAAGTCGAAGAACTCAAGTCTAATTAATGAAGAAATTATAAGACAAGTTCAATTTATCCATCGACAAATCCCGAGACAAAGTCGAAAAAAGTCGAAGAATTTAGAAGACGAAAAGACGTGAAGAAGAAGAAAGGAACAACACATGCTAATCTCCCTATAAGTAGAATCCTTAACCTCATTTGTGAGGTGTTAGCTAAATTGACAACTTAGTCTTTCCATTTTACTTTCTTTCACTTTCATATTGTCATCTTAATTTCTTGTCTTTAAGTTCAAGTAAGTTTTAATTTTGTGTTGTTGAATCTTTAATTTTAATCAAGTTTTTATATTAATCACTCATTCTACCTTTCTTGTTTTGCTTAATCTTTATGCCTATTTTCTAATTGTCATGCTTATTTGATTGTTTGTTATGATTTTATGTTTTTTATTGTGCTAGCTTATTGATTTTATAACTTATTGTGTGCTTTTCTTAAATTTAATTAAGTGTTTTTAAAAGTTATTTTATAAAAAGTTAAATTTAAATATTTTGATTATTTAGTGTTTTTAAAAGTTTTTAAATTTTGGGTTATTAGCTTTTTCTTAAAATTATTTTGGTTAAGTTTTAGGTAAGTGCTTATTTGATTTATAGCTTATTTTTAGTTTTGCTTAATTTTTATATATTCCGAACTAGTAAACCCCAATAACCCGAACTACCTACATTTTTCATTTTCCCGAATTACATCTTGTCTTAGTATTCCGAACTGTATGTGGGATAGTATCCCGAATTAGGTTAGGAACTACTTATTCCTAACTACATGAAAACAAGTATTTCTCGAACTACATGAGAACAAATATATTCCGAACTATATATGGAAACCACTGATTCCGAACTAAACACCAAGACCACAACATTCCGAACTAGTTTCGGAGTCAACATTCTGAACTAGTTTCAGAGTCAACATTCCGAACTAAACCCATATTCCGAACAACATTCAATAGAATTGACCTACATGCTTGTGTGCTTGTTTTCCATTCCCGCCAAAATTGAGCTACTAGCTTGGGTGCTTGAGCTACTAGCTTGCCTGCTTGTTTATTATTTAGTATTGTTCCGTAATCGTTTTGTTTAATTTGAAAGTTATTCCGATTTTTATTCTGAAATTCACGTATTTTTAGTTGTATTTTTCGTCAATTTTTAGTATTAATATTTTTTCGAAAATTTTAAGTTTTATCTTTTATTTAGTGCCCGCTTTAGTTTTTACCTCGTTCAGTTTTAAAGTGGCCACTTAGTCCCATTTCCTCCTTTTTCATTAGGTAAACTTTATTTTCAAGTCGAAATTTAGTTTCTACTTTTAGATTTATTTTTATTAATTGTTTTGTTTTAATTTACGTTTTAGTATTTGTTTTGCTCCTTTATTATTAGTTATTTGTTTTTGGCTTATTTTAAATACTTTTCGCATTTACTTTTTAATTAGTTATAGACAACGACAACCTTTTATTTTATTCACCAAGAACGACTGAGTCACACATTTAACCGGAGATCAATTCGATTAGAATGGTTCAACGAACTTTTTAACTAGCAAAATCTCACTTTCAGTACCTGATAGGTGTGAAAACACCCATCATTTTACCACTTAGTTATAATAATAACCAAGCCAAAACGTGTATTATATGTCGTAAATGTCGGAATTATGCGTGGTTTGTGTTTTTATTGTGTTTTAGGACCAAAAGATGAAAAAGGAAGAAAACACGGGCTTTCACGGGCTTTTATCGAAGAAAACGAGAAAAGACGAAGTCAAAAGATCAAGAGTGCAAAAAGAACGGAAGTCCAAGGCCTATTCAGAAGATTTATCGAAGAACAAGTCTTAAGACGGAAGTTTAATTAAGTCGAAGAACTCAAGTCTAATAAATGAAGAAATTATAAGACGAGTTTAAATTATTCCCGAGACAAAGTCGAAAAAGTCGAAGAACTTAAAAGACGAAAAGACGTGAAGAAAGAAAGAAAGAAAAGAGCAACACAAGCATCCCCTCCTTTCCTATAAATACCCTGCATTTCACCACAAGAAAGGGGGTTAGTCATTTAGGAATAGTTAGTTTAGATTAGGAGTAGTGTAGTTTTTACTTTCTCTCTCTAGTTTTATTTCATGTTCTAAAGCTTTAATCTTTAATCTTGTTTTGAATCTTTAATCTTTTAAATTCTAGCTTTTTAATCATCTAATTCTTCCTTTCTTGATCGTTTAATCTTAATCTTTTCATAATCCTTGTTCGTGTTGATTTCGTGTTCTTAATCATAATCTTTTTCATCACATTTTTACATAAAGTTTAAATCTTTTTAATTTTCGTAGCTTGTTTTTGATGTTTTTATTAAGTTTAATCTTTAATCTAGGCTTTTTAGTTAGCTTATTGGTGTTTTGTTTAGCTTATTGTTCTTTAAAAGTTGAGTTTTTAGAGCTTATTTTCGTCCCTTTTCTTGTTCCTAGTTTTTAGGAATTTCTGATTCGATTTCGCAACTTTTTCTTAATTGTGAAATCTTGCTTTTTAAATTTTGCAAAATCTGATTCGATTTTGCAGTTATTGCGACATTGTGCACTATTGCGACATTGTGCAATTATTGCGACATTGTGCACTATTGCGACATTGTGCACTATTGCGACATTGTGCACTACTGCGACATTGTGCAATTATTGCGACATTGTGCACTATTGCGACATTGTGCAATTATTGCGACATTGTGCATTTATTGCGACATTGTGCATTATTGCGACATTGTGCAACATTGCGAAATCTTTCATTTTCTAGCAATTGCGAAATTGTGTCTTTTGCTAATTGCGGAATTATGTCAATTTTGACATAATTGCGAAATCTTGGGTTTTAATTGCAAAATTATTTCATATTTTTCTAGAATTGCGAAACTAATTAGTTTTTATTCAAATTTAATTTTTAAATTTATTTTTCCCGCCATTTTTTCTTAGCTTTATTTTAATTGTTTCATCTTATTTTTCTTAAGCTTTATTTTAATTTGTCGTTTCTTAGTTTAATTCTTAAAGTATTTTATTTTCAAGTTTTTAAATTTACGTTTTGTCAAGTTTAAATTTTACGTCATTTAATTAATTTTCTTTTAAAGTTTTAATTTTTTTCGCCATTTACGTTTTAATTACTTTTAGCTTTATTTTCCGTGTCATTTACTTTGATGTTTTGCAATTTAATTTTACTACAACCCCCATTTATTTTATTCACCAAAGACGACTGAGTCGCACTTTCAACCGGAGATCAATTCGATTAGACACCGAGAAAACGAACTTTTTATCTAGCAAAATCTGAATTTCAAATGGCGCCGCTGCCAGCTCTTTTCGTGAAGATTAACGGTTTTTTGTGAGAGACGCGTTGGATTTTGGGATCCGTTCACTCGTGAAGTTATTTTTCGTGTCAAAAATTTTCAAAAATCCATAAAAATTAAAAATTTCAAAAATACAAAAGCATTTAAAAAACTCATAAAAAGCATTTGTTTTTCACAAGTTTTGCGCCAAAAATATTCTTCTTGCTTATCTATTATTCTTCATGGATTCGTCTTGCGTACGGTGTGGGAGACCATGGCATGGTTATCAAACATGTCATTGGTGTACTTGTGAGCGGTGTGGCTCTGATATTGACGATACACAATTTGGATTTTGTCCATTTTGCAATTCAACAAAATTCATACTTCTTCTCTTACAATACTTTCTCACCCTCTCCCATATATGACGATCCTTATCCTCAAAATGCACCGGGTTTTTCTCCATACCCGTGGTGCAATATTTATGGGGGCCCTCACGATGCTTCTTCTTGTCAACCGATGAATATCTTTGAGCCAATTCCGTGCTATGATTCCGGTTTGTATAACTTTGAGCCCCCACATCACACCCTCAATCATCAATCCTCTTAGGGAATTAGTCTTGACCAACAACTCACTACTTTAAATGACATTCTTGAAAGTTTAGCTCAACTCCGAGCTGACTTGCATCAGGAAAGGCCACCTTTGCTTGATGGTGACCAAATCTTGAAATCCACCTACACCTTTTTGAGCCAATTTGGCCGTTTTCCCTTCTTTTCTACACCAAAATGTTTACTTACAGCGTGGGATAGAATGGGTTTAATTGAACATACTCAGGGAGATGATCAACAAAAATTGCTTCATGAGCTTCTTAAAGATGTGGAGGTTATCAAGGAGGAGTTAGTCGACTATATCACTCCTAACTGGAATGGTCCAGTCTATTATGATGATGATGACGAGGATGATATCTACAATCTCAACCCATCTTCTGAGATTACTACTCCTACTCTTTATATCCCTAATGCGACTAAGGATTGTGATACAATGAGTGAGATTAGTGAATTTGGTCTCGACAACTTATTTGAGGAGGTTTGTGATGTCTCCACTTTTGCTGAGCTTAAGGACGAGGTAAATTTTAATAATGATTTCTAATTCGAGCCTGAGATTGCGGAAATTATCGAACGAGAGCTAGCTCTTTTACCTCCACTTATTCCTACAAGTGAGGTCGATTTTTCCAACGTCGAGGCCGAACTTGATGAGTTGGAACGTCTTATTTTTCTTAATAATGACGAACAAACTCACTTGACCAATCATCCAATTCTCGAGGAGTTACCTAATCAACACTCCTCAAATGAGAATTATGTTTACCACATTCGTGCGGATTTAACTTATCAACAATCCCCACAAATGAATGATGGACTCGTACTTGATCGTGATCTTTTCGAGCAAGTTTCTAAAATCCTCAATGCGGGGCACGACAAACCTTGGTTTGACGCCCCTATCGATGATGAAGAAATCGAAGAGATTAACGTTCATGAGGATGAGTGCTTTGACCCGGGAGGTGCCATTGATTATTTTATGATTGATAACCTTACGGCTTTGCCGTTTTCTGAGCATCAATTGTCTTTGGGGAATGACAGTTTGCTTACCTTACCCACCCCACCTCCCGTGGATCGCAACCTCACATACTTCTCGTATGTTGAAAGGACTTTTCTACCCTTTAAGACTTATCCTCCGGACTCTCCTTCATTAATGTCCTCCGGGAACGAGGACAAGGTCTTTGATCCCGGTATTACATTCGAGGCTTCCCCATGGACCATTTAATTCGGGGACGAGTCAGGCTCGTGACTCGGTGAACAAAAACAAGCGCTTTTTGGGAGGCAACCCGACTATCTATCTATCTTTATCTATTTTCTAATAAGTGTAGAGGGAGACCCTAGTATGTGTTTTTTGTTTTCTTTCTTATCATGTGCAGGGATTCGAGCTTTCAAAGATACATTCTTGATGACTTTTGACGACCCGTGATTCCGTGTACCCGTCTTCCCGGTTCTATCCTAAACTCTTTTGATTCACTATTTTATATTATTCAATATTAAAATAGGAATCACTTTAGTTGTCTCTTCCTTAGTAAGACTTAAACAACGTGCACAATGTCCTAAGTGTAAGGGAGTTTACTCCCACATGCTTAAACATTGACGACAATGTTTATATTAAGTGTAGGGGGACTTCTATCGAAGTTAAGTGGGCTTTTCCTTGTATTTGTCCTCATTTTAACCGAAAAATTTATATTTTGACATTTTTCAAAATTTTTGATCTATTTTGGCCTAGTAGTTTTTCCTTTGTTATTGTTATTTACTTTCTTTGCTAGAATAAATTTTTAATAAAGTGGTTTTAAATTTTTCAACGTCGTGAATCTTTTGACTCGACCCGAGTTTACTTATCCAAGTTTACTCTAGCTAGTATCCTTAACGTGTTTAAGTCAATGTTGTTCCCATTCAATCCATAACACAAGATTTAGAGAGAGAAATAGTAGAAAAGTAGAAAGAGAAGTGAAAGGTTTACACTAAAACTAGGTGTTTTATGAATGAACCAACACCCTCTTCAACATGTGGAAGAGGGTTATATATGCCACGGCTCTAAGGCCTTTGTGGGCTTCATCTTGGGTCGGGCTTGGCATTCACTTGGGCATATATCCCCTAACAAAGACAATATTATCTTAAAGTCCAAGCCCGCGTTTCCCGACTAACCTATTACTATACAAGACCAATAACGACTAAGATGACCTATTACATTCTTGTACGACTATATAAAATATAGGGCTAACAATCTCCCCCAATGTATCGGTCGTCTTAAAAAGCTTAAAAAGCATAAGATGGTTGAGTGAATACATTCTTGTAGAGGAGATCTTCTTGCTTTGGTCTTGTATCTTGGTCTTGATCTTGTTTGTAACAGCTTTGTTCCTTCATGCTTTCGTGATCTTTATCTTGAGCCTTTGTCATTCGACTTTGAGTGCTTGAGATCTTCATCTGTGCTCCTTGTGACTAAGATGACCTATTACATTCTTACATTCTTAGGTATCTTGATTATCGCCATCTTGTGCTGTTGTGACTTCTGAATCGACATCGGTAGCACAGCTATGCCACCTTCTTGATATGCAGCAACATATATAGACACGGATAAAATGGCTTTGAACATTTCATCCTAACTCGGTAGCGTTTTACCTCCGGTCGGTTAAGACCGTTAAACGATATTAAATACCGTACCTGTGATCAGGTAGATTCGATTTAGAACCTCCTTGACAGGGTTTCCCGGCGGTAGTAGCCAGTTCTCTTTACTTGACCGTCTCAAAGCAGACTGTGAAAGTAAAGAGTGAATAAAAAAGGATACGGTTATCCGTTTGATTAGAGTCGTCAATTCAGAATTCCTGGAACAAGTTTGATTCTATAAGAATCACACCATTGTTGCTTTCAAGTTTGCCACAAGCTTGATTCATAAGAATCTGGCATGTTACCTACCGCAGTGCTGTTTGATGCTGACATTGGAAGGATTTCCATTCGTCACTGTGAACACTAAAGAGTGTCACTCTGAATGTTCTGGCAAGATCACACGAATTTTGCGAAGAAACCTGGAATCAAGTTTGAATCAATTAAGAATCGAAACTTAGTTGCTTTCCAGTTCTCACAAGTTTGATTCGTGTAGAATCGCACAAGTTACCTACCATGAGCTTGTTTGATGCTGGCTCAAGCAGGATTTCCATCTTCATTGTGAATCGTATCACTCAGATGTTCTGGCAATATCACAAGGATAATGCGTAGGACTCGATTGTGTCCTAATGAGATGATAGATAGATCTCGTTTGGCTCTAGACTCAATAAGTGCATTTTGGTATTCGGGGGCTGGAGCAGACTGCCACCTTTTCAATATTAACTGACTCGGAGTGAGAAAGTCAATAGATACGTGTTGATCTCCGTGACAATGAGACAAGTTTCTTTTGAGAGAAACTCGAATGGCTGGGGAAGGGTTGTGCATCGCATCACTGGGTCCATGACACTTTTCTTCAAAAGATGTGTTAACCCGGTTTCTACCTAAGTTGCATAGAATATTCAACTCCTTCAATGCTTACCAATACGTCATCATTAGCACCTTGTTGTGATTGTTCTAGTGCTAACTTAAGTAATTGGTCCGCATTCAGCTTCATTCCACTCCATTTTTCCTAAGGACAACTATTTCTAGCTATGGAATGTCCTTGGGTAGATCCCTCCGGTTCTGGTTGGATCATAGGACTTAGTTTCCTATCCTAAACCACCTTTTGACTCCATCGTTCCGTCGTGGATAGTAGGTTGTTTTGGGTATAGATCGTAACCATAAACCATTGAAAACCATTCAAAGTGTTTGATAAAAATCAAAACTTTTAACACTTGAAAGTTTTACATTTCCGAAAATACACACATGCATCGATATACGAAATGGTTTAGCATGTGAAGGAAAGAGTTGCACTTGAGTCTTTAAGATCAAATGTTGCAATATATTACATTTTAATCACATTTTCTCCCCCTATCTCTAATATAAAAACATAATATTAGAGATACCAATTGACTAAAATATGACATTTTCTAAAAACCGATTGGGAGAGAAACATGTGTGCACGCATGAATTATGGAACATATTCAGTCAGGACGCTCCCCCTCAACAATATATGTGTATCTTGAAACAAAATTTGACAAAATTTTAGAAAAACGACACCACAAAATATGTTGAGGTACGGAGTTGAGATGCCTTTACTGATAATATATACGACATATTTAATCACATTTTAAGAATGTGTTGGATACATAAAATATGACAATTTTAGAGATGTACCCAACAACATTAAAAGGCTTGATTTTAAAACGCTCCCCCTCAAAAATTGATCAAAATAACATATGACAATTTTGAGATATGAAAACCACATATGAGGAAGGGAGTGTTGAACACACAATTTTGAAAGATTTAGAAAAACCTTTTGAGAAATTCTTGAAAAATTGTGTTCAACGGTTTTAAAATAATCAGGATAGAAGACTTCTCTTCTATTGCTTAGGGAAAGCGCACTGAAACGTACACTCCCCTTTCGGGTCCGTTTTTCATGAGCTCATAACTTTGATTGTTTTGTGACTAGCTCATGACCGAGAAAAATAAATTTCCCGTTGTGAAGGATAAGTTATCATCCGTGATAAGCTTTCCTTAAGTTGAAGTTCGAGTTCTAAGCTGACATTTACTCAGAAATCATTTTTCATGAACTTAAAAACTTTGAATGTTTTTATGAGAAGCTCATGACCGATAAATATGAATTTCTCGTTGAGAAGGGTAAGTTATCGTCCGAGATAAACTTTCCTTAGTTGAGGTCCGAGTCCTAAGCTGTGATGTGCTTAGAAGTCATTTACACGAGCTTAAAACTTTCGAATAGTTTTAATAGAAGCTCGTATCTGAGAAAATCGAATTTCTCGTTTTGAGGATAAGTCATACTCGGGATGAACTTTCCTATCTTGTGATCCCGGGTTACAATCTGTAATTTGACTATAAGCCATGTACACGAGCATAAAACTTTTGAATAGTTTTAATAGAAGCTCGTGACCGAGAAATATGAATTTCTCGTTTTGAGGGTAACTTATCGTTGAAGAGATAAAGTTCCCTTTCTTTGACGTTCGAGTTACAGCCTGATATGTGACTGTATGTCATTGTAGAAGCTTAATTTAGAAGCCCCTGAGACGCTTGTTTCTCTGATATCTGTTTCTTCAGCAACCAAACTCTGAGAGTGTCTTTTGTTGAGCGGTATGAATATGGAAAACCTTTGTGTTCTTGTTGAAACTTTACTTTATTACCTACACTTTCATCAGTAGTTTGTATGCTTGCATGTGGGTTAGCGATATCTTGATGAGAACCATGTGGGGGTTCACCTTGAACCTTTGTCGAGCTAGAGGGAAATATCTTTCCAGTAGGAACCCACCTAAGACCTATTGTTTTGAATGTTCTACCCGTTGGTATCCACCTAAGACAAGGTCGAGGAGACATAGTTTTCTCATGCACAGCGGAAGACTTAGTTGGAGAAAACCTATTTCCTTTAGGGTTCCGTCTCTGAGGTGCTCTAGCTTTTTGGTTCACGTTGTTCAGGACTTTAGTGATACAATTATCATGAATGGCATTAAACACGCATTTGTTACATTTCGTGCAAACAAAGTGCTTAGCATCTGAGAAGGCTCTAGAGTTCCTAGGGTTTGCAGAATTGTGCACATCATAGAATGGTCTAGAATTCCTAGATGTGTGAACAACTCTCCTAGGTTGTGGTTTGGTCCTATCTCTTGCTTGTGTATTGTTTTTAGCATCCTCTAGATAGCTTTTGTGACCCACGTCATTTGAACTACGCCTAGGCAAGTTCTTGGAGCTATTTATAGAGTTGCTTGAAGCATTCATGTGATAGAGTTTAGAAGATGCAGTCTGGCTTAAGGAGGGTCTAGTTTGTGGAGTGACTGGTTTAGGCAACTTGCTACGCACATCAACTTGGGATGCAAACCTCGGATTCGACGTTTTGGGTCGTTCAGATTTAAACGCATTCCGTTGTCTAGCAACTGAGCGATTTCTGAATGATTGAGAAGGAGGTTTCCCCAAGACTGACTGTTTTGGTAACTTAGTATCCACACTATTTCCTTTAATCTTCCTTAATTCGTTTTTCACCGCTGTCAGTGCAAAAAACTTTTCCTGAATTTAAGCCTTTAATTGCTCATTTTGAAGAAGTAATTAAGCAACACGTTGTTCTAACTTAATGTTCATATTATCCAATATGGCGTTATCAGCATTCGCATCTTACTTTCTACAGTGTCGATAGGTTGCACAGCTAATTCAGTTAATGAAGCAGGCGGAGGACTTGGATTTTGAGAAGCCAACTTTGATTCTAACAAATTTATTTGTTTCACAAAATGTTCTTTTTCTACGTTAAAATATTGAATCTTACGATCCAATTTTTGTTCAAGAACAACATTTGCTTTCTCAAGTTTTTCAAAGTAAGCCTCAAATTTGTTATTTTTCTTTGAAAAATCAAGTTTGGCATCCTCAAAATCTTTAGTTTTCTGAGCTAACAGACTTTCAAGCTCGTGAATCTTAGAATCAACATCCTGAGAAGTCTCTCCTCCATTAGTACTCGTATCTGATGAATCAGGTGTGGTATTGCTATCAACCTTTTCCACTAGATACGTGTCAAGAATGGGTTCAGATTGCTCAGTATGTTGAGGACCATCGTATTCAGCATTTAAATGTACCATAGCCATTGGCTGGTCATCATAAATGGGTCTGATATCCGCATCATTGGTTGTTTGATCATTCCCTGAGCTGGTACTGATATGTTGCGTTTCTGATTCTGTCCCGTTGCTCTCTATATCAACCGAAGAAGCATCCAATGCTTGATCTATATCGACAGTGCTCTCTTTCATCTGCATCAGTCTTTGATTCACCCTTCTTTGAAAGTGCCTTTGATGGCGTGTTCTTTCAGCAATTGACTTCTTTATATTGCTCATATGTTGAAGAAGTGTCTCTTTAAACGCTTGAAGATCTACGAGAGTATATTTGGTAAAGTATGTGCTTGTGAACTCTCGATCGTTTTTGGATAAGTCACTTGAGTCAATGAATTGCTGGAACTGATTGTTGAGAGCTAAAAAGACCTCCATGGGTATATTCTCATGAAAATCGTCTTTGTCAAGTTCTTGTTGAAGATCGTCCACATTAAGTAGCATCGTTCTGATGAATGTCTCAACATCTTGACCAAATAGTAGAAAAAATACCCGTTTGAATCTAATTTCAAGACGAGTGCCTTTTAGGTCTTCTCTTGAAAGAACCTGAAGGTGTGACTGAAGCAACTTTATGTGTTCCATGCATCTTTATTTTGCTTGCGACATCTTGTATTTGATTGCATGAACGGTTTTGGTGGTAGAATCCTTGTTTGAAGGTTTAATGATTGGAGTCTTAGTATTTGTCTGAACCTCTGGATTCTGCATCTTCTCTTTATTCATCTCAGTCATGGACGTTGTTGGTGTTGAATCCACGAAGATGTCCAGTGAACGAATGTCTCGAAGAGGATATGATGTGTATGTATTATGGATCTTAGTGGATGTGTTGTGATTTGATTGTGGTTGAAATTCCGAAAATTCCAATTTTTTTCCCAGTCCGACAATAAATTCCTCAGTCCGACAAAACGGTAAGCCGAAAAAATTTTGAATCACCAAATTTTGAAATCGAGTTAGAAATAGCCAAAAACTAGTAGGGAAAAAAAATTTGAAAAGTGAAAAATTTTGACAAAAATAAAACCTAAAATTGGCCTAAAAATTTGAATTTTGGTCCGAAAATTCGAATTTTTGGTCGAAAATTTTTTCGCTTCGCCAAAATTTGAAATTGAAGCTTAATGGCCTAAAAATGGTCTAGGAAAAAATAATTTTTTTTAATCTTCGTGTAAATTATGTTCCGAAACTAGTCTAGATAGTGGCTAAGTCTAAAAATTACTCAAACAAAATATCCATCGGAATGTCCATCGGAATACATGTCGGAATGTCCATCGGAATACTTGTCGGAATGTCCTATCGGAATACCTGTCGGAATGTCCTATCGGAATACCTATCGGAATACCTATCGGAATACCTATCGGAATGTCTAGATCGGAATGTTCTATCGCAATGCACTGTCGCAATGTTAGATCGGAATTTTCTATCGCAATGCACTATCGCAATGTTAGATCGGAATGTGGCTAGAACAAATTGGACAGAGTAACGACTCAATATCCCTTGAAACCGTCGGAATCCCAGATCGCAATGTACGATCAGAATATCTCGTCGGAATAAGGTATCGAAATCAGGGTGATCGCAAAGTAGAATCCTTGGATTATTGCGATCGAGCCTCACACTTTGTACTTTCCGATGGTAACACTTGTTTGAATTTCGGAATGAAGAAAAACAAGAAATTTCGCAACTTTTGATCCAAAAGATTTGTGTTTTAGCCAAAACCAAGATACCCAAATCACTACTACTAGTATGTAGATGATTTGTATCAAGAAAAGACCATAAAACACAAAAAGAAATTTTGGGACGTGAGATTTAGATCAAAAAAGCCACGAAAAATCAAGAACACAACTCACGAATCTTCAATCACCTATCCACTATAGGCTCTTGATACCAAATGTTGTTCCCATTCAATCCATAACACAAGATTTAGAGAGAGAAATAGTAGAAAAGTAGAAAGAGAAAATAGAAAGAGAAGTGGAAGGTTTACACTAAAACTAGGTGTTTTATGAAATGAACCAACACCCTCTTCCACATGTGGAAGAGGGTTATATATGCCACGGCTCTAAGGCTTTGGTGGACTTCATCTTGGGCCGGGCTTGGCATTCACTTGGGCATATAGCCCCTAACAAAGACAATATTAGCTTAAAGTCCAAGCCCGCGTTTCCCGACTAACCTATTACTATACAAGACCAATAACGACTAAGATGACCTATTACATTCTTGTATGACTATATAAAATATAGGGCTAACAGTCAAGTTTTGCTAGGCTTTTATATAGGAACTTTAAAACGCGAAAGTCTTAACTCTCACGGGTTAAGAACAAGAACTTTTCGCAAGTTCCTATAATTGATCCTAGAGAGTTGTTTATCAAGGGAACTTTAAAATGCGAATTCTAAACTTGAGAGAGTCTAAGAGTTTGCAAGATCCTATAGATGACTCGAAAACCCAAAACTTTGATTTAATTGGCTAAGCATCCACGAGTCTTATTCCTTGAGATTTTAAATTGTGGAGAATGAGAGATGATAGAATCAATTATAAGTTTGGTATTCTTGCATGAATTTATGTGAGTTGATTATAAGCTTTTTCTCCCATCGCTTGTTAAATAATATAACTGCAATAAATAAGGTTGTACGATTGAAAAGTTACTTAGCTTCTAGCACAAGATCGTTTAAAATTTGCTCGGTATTAATTAGAGTTCATAGCCAAGGCATAACTTATTGAAGCGGGATGCGAAGATTGGCGAGTCCGAAAAGGCCCTAACAAGACATGAGGGCTACATTTTGTTGCTAAAGATCCCAAGTGATGTGAAGAATCATTTATCAAAAATCAATATGAAGGATCGAGACACACGACGAAAAGCAATAACTCCCCAAAAGATCATGGAGAAGTCTATCCAAAAAGGCCCTAACAAGGTATGAGGATAAATAGATCCAAGTCCTAAAAGGAGGCGGATCGTTGTATATCAAAGTCCAAAATAAAGATTGGAGAAAAATGAAGAAGTAGTGGTCCAAATATGAAGAATCTCTCAAAACTTCAAGTGAAGAAATTCCTATTATGAAGAGAAGACCATAATTTCAAGAACGTCTCTCAAGATTTGAAGTATGAAGTCGCTGCCAAATATCGGTCCGAGAAAGGTCTCAAATCGTGAAGCAAGTTATGCCAAGATATGAACTTTATGAGGTCCCGAGAAGCAGTTTTAAAAGATTTTGTCCTTTAGCTAACTATTGATTAAATCGTCCTACTTTATTTTCAGCCTAATAACTATCGTAATAAGTCCACAATGCATCCTCGTGATCATTTGAGACAACAATAAAATATAAGAGATAAACCTAGGAATAAGGGAGTCTAAGTGAATAATTGCGCCACATGAGTTTGTGTTAGTTTGCTAACTTATAATAACAATGATCTCGTTTTTAAGCTCGGTTTGGGGAACGCAAAACTTGAGGGTGATAATCATTCATGACATTCCAAAACCCTAAGGTAAGTTTTTGATCTTTTTACTTGTTTTCTTCCTTTAAATTTTCTATCTCTTTAATAAAGGCTAAAGTGGATTGATTATGATGGAAAATGTAAAACTTGCTTTGTAACTAATGCATTGCATGAGGACATTGCAATGGTCAAGTGTAGGGGATTTGATAGGTGAGAAAACACCCATCATTTTACCACTTAATTATAATAATAACCAAGCCAAAACGTGTATTTTATGTCGTAAATGTCGGTATTATGCGTGGTTTGTGTTTTTATTGTGTTTTAGGACCAAAAGATGAAAAAGGAAGAAAACACGGGCTTTCACCGGCTTTTATCGAAGAAAACGAGAAAAGACGTAGTCAAAAGATCAAGAGTGCAAAAAGAACGGAAGTCCAAGGCCTATTCTGAAGATTTATCGAAGAACAAGTCTTAAGACGGAAGTTTAATTAAGCCTAAGAACTCAAGTCTAATAAATGAAGAAATTATAAGACGAGTTTAAATTAATCCCGAGACAAAGTCGAAAAAGTCGAAGAACTTAAAAGACGAAAAGGCGTGAAGAAAGAAAGAAAGAAAAGAGCAACACAAGCACCCCCTCCTTTCCTATAAATACCCTGCATTTCACCACATGAAAGGGGGGTTAGTCATTTAGGAATAGTTAGTTTAGATTAGGAGTAATGTAGTTTTTACTTTCTCTCTCTAGTTTTATTTCATGTTCTAAAGCTTTAATCTTTAATCTTGTTTTGAATCTTTAATCTTTTAAATTCTAGCTTTTTAATCATCTCATTCTTCCTTTCTTGATTGTTTAATCTTAATCTTTTCATAATCCTTGTTCGTGTTGATTTCGTGTTCTTAATCATAATCTTTTTCATCACATTTTTACACAAAGTTAAATCTTTTTAATTTTCGTGGCTTGTTTTTGATGTTTTTATAAGTTTAATCTTTAATCTAAGCTTTTTAGTTAGCTTATTGGTGTTTTGTTTAGCTTATTGTTCTTTAAAAGTTGAGTTTTTAGAGCTTATTTTCGTCCCTTTTCTTGTTCCTAGTTTTTAGGAATTTCTGATTCGATTTCGCAACTTTTTCTTAATTGCGAAATCTTGCTTTTTAAATTTTGCGAAATCTGATTCGATTTTGCAATTATTGCGACATTGTGCACTATTGCGACATTGTGCACTATTGCGACATTGTGCAATTATTGCGACATTGTGCACTATTGCGACATTGTGCACTATTGCGACATTGTGCACTATTGCGACATTATGCAATTATTGCGACATTGTGCACTATTGCGACATTGTGCAATTATTGCGACATTGTGCATTTATTGCGACATTGTGCATTATTGCGACATTGTGCAACATTGTGAAATCTTTCATTTTCTAGCAATTGCGAAATTGTGTCTTTTGCTAATTGCGTAATTATGTCAATTTTGACATAATTGCGAAATCTTGGGTTTTAATTGCAAAATTATTTCATATTTTTCTAGAATTGCGAAATTAATTAGTTTTTATTCAAATTTAATTTTTAAATTTATTTTTCCCGCCATTTTTTCTTAGCTTTATTTTAATTGTTTCGTCTTATTTTTCTTAAGCTTTATTTTAATTTGTCGTTTCTTAGTTTAATTCTTAAGGTATTTTATTTTCTATTTTTTAAATTTACGTTTTGTCAAGTTTAAATTTTACGTCATTTAATTAATTTTCTTTTAAAGTTTTAATTTTTCGCCATTTACGTTTTAATTACTTTTAGCTTTATTTTCCGTGTCATTTACTATGATGTTTTGCAATTTAATTTTACTACAACCCCCATTTATTTTATTCACCAAAGACGACTGAGTCGCACTTTCAACCAGAGATCAATTCGATTAGACACCGAGAAAACGAACTTTTTACCTAGCAAAATCATGAATTTCAAATAAGTCAATCGATATAATCGCTTGCAATTGCTTTTGTAGTGTCTAAACGTAATTGTTTTTCTCATTTTTCATAAAAAAATTTAAATTTTTAGTGTTATTTTGAAGTTTTAATAAATAAAATAAGTGCTTTTGACACAAATGTAGGCTTTCCGTTGGTGAAAATAAAAATAGTATTTGACTCGACTCGGTTTTTACCTTAGCTTTTCCTTAACGTATTTGAATTAAGTTTTGCTAGGCTTTTATATAGGGAGCTTTAAAACGCGAAAGTCTTAATTCATACGGGTTAAGAACAAGAACTTTTCGCAAGTTCCTATAATTGATCCAAGAAAGTCGTTTATCAAGGGAACTTTAAAACGCAAATTCTAAAACTTGAAAAAGTCTAAGAAGATGCAAGATCCTATAGATGACTTGAAAACCCAAAACTTTGATTTAATAGGCTAAGTATCCATTGATTTCACATTTTTGAAATTTTATAATATGGAGAACAAGAGATGATAGAGTTCAATCATAAGTTTCTAAAATTAATTCTTCTTTGTGCAAGTATTTTTGTGTTTGATTTAATCTCCTCATATTTATTTTCCACGCTTGAATAATAATTGCTTAATAAATGAAGTTTTTAGCGGTTTAGGCTTGATATCTTAACTCGTAACTCCTTCTTTTTCTTCCCTGGTAATTAAAGTGAGAACACATTAAGGGTGTCAGCGTCATGGAATTTTGATCATGGGATTGCGGAAATTTGGCTTACTATAAATATCATATTAATAAAGAAGAATAAATATAAACATGTTCTCTAGGAGCCTTCGGGTGGGAGTCATGTAGCACTAACCTTGTCATTAGAGCCTTAGGGTGTATGGCAAGGGGACGTGTTGAATAAAAATTGCTTCATCGTCATGAGCCATAAGGTGGGATGGTGATATCAATTCCCTTATTTTTGTCCAAGGAGCCTTAGGGTGTGGATTTTAAATATGGAGCACAATTTCATCTTAAAGAGCCGCAAGGTGTTATGATGTAGTTGTTGCTAACTCCATTAATAAGGTCATATTTGACTTTGGAGGTTTTATTATTGCTTTTAAGTATCCATATTAGCCAAACTTCGGGTCCGGGGATTTATCCCTCAAATCGTGTTAAGTTATCCTTGATGTGGGCTTTCTTTAGTGACAACGGTTTTTGAAGTCGAGGTTAGGTTTTGAGTGTTGAGTTTACACCGTTCTTGCCTTCATTTTTTGAATAATAAATATCAAATAAAGTCAAATGAGCCTTTGGGTGAATGACAAATAAAATCTAGAGATACAATTAGGAATAATAGGAGATTGAGTTTAACACAAATTACTTGTATGAGTTGGTTTAATTTTGGGGCTTATGATTGACAATGATCTTGTTTTTGCACTTAGCATGGAAAAGTGAAAAGTCGGGGACGATGAATATATTTGAGTTTTATGATCCTAAAAGTTATTTTTCAAATAATGAAAGCAATACATTATGTCTTTGCAAAATAAAGAAGTCAAAAGTTGAATAATAGTATAGTTAGTGTTTTATTTTATCATTGCGTGAGGACACGACAATTGCTTAGCAAGGGGGAGTTTGATATGAGTGATTTTACTCATATCATTTGTATCTTAAAACGAACAATAAATGCATAATATCATGATTATTGCCTTGTATATGCGTGTTTTGTTGTTTGATGTGTGTAGGTACCAAGTTCACGAAAACCGACAAGAACGACACGAGATTAAAGAAAAAGATCAACAAAGCCAATTTCGAGCTCGACTTTAGTGGATTTAACTTCTTATGAAGAAAAATGGGCCAAGTGGGTCCCACATTGGGAAATTGGCTTCAAAAGCCCAATAAAGGATCTTAAGCTTTCACTATTATAACAAAAGCCCACAATTAAGGCCCAATACCATTTAACATAGGACGGATTGGAAGAATATTGGACCAAGCCCAAGAATATATGTGACGGTGGTGGAAAATGGGCTCAAGCCCATTAGGTCAATATGGATGCTTAAATAAAACAATTGGAACGATTTGTGTTTATTAAACACATATCTTGGTCAAAAACACCCACAACTTCTCAGTCAAACCTACACGTTTTATTTCTCACACACACAATAAATAATTACTTTCGATACTCTCTATGTTGTTACCTTTCTTTCTCCTTCACCCCAAAAATAACCAGACGCAACCTTACTATTCATCAAAACCCTAGTTGATAAATCATTCAGAATTAATTGGGGGTTTTTTGTCACACGTGTGATTCACACATGGGTGAAGATATGAGTGATTTTACTCATATCATTTGTATCTTAAAACGAACAATAAATGCATAATATCATGATTATTGCCTTGTATATGCGTGTTTTGTTGTTTGATGTGTGTAGGTACCAAGTTCACGAAAATCTGCAAGAACGACACGAGATTGAAGAAAAAGATAAACAAAGCCAATTTCGAGCTCGACTTTAGTGGATTTAACTTCTTATGAAGAAAAATAGGCCAAGTGGGTCCCACATTGGGAAATTGGGCTCAAAAGCCCAATAAAGGATCTTAAGCTTTCACTATTAAAACAAAAGCCCACAATTAAGGCCCAATACCATTTAACATGGGACGGATTGGAAAAATATTGGACCAAGCCCAAGAAGATATGTGACGGTGGTGGAAAATGGGCTCAAGCCCATTCGGTCAATATGGATGCTTAAATAAAACAATTGGAATGATTTGTGTTTATTAAACACATATCTTGGTCAAAAACACCCACAACTTCTCAATCAAACCTACACGTTTTATTTCTCACACACACAATAAATAAATACTTTCGATACTCTCTATGTTGTTACCTTTCTTTCTCCTTCACCCCAAAAATAACCAGACGCAACCTTACTATTCATCAAAACCCTAGTTGATAAATCATTTAGAATTAATTGGGGGTTTTTTGTGACGCGTGTGATTCATACATGGGGGAATTAAATCCCCCATGTTTTCGGAAGAAAGGAGTAGAAGAGCATGGAGACGTGGCAGCTTATGATTGGTCTTGATACATCATCCATCCATCATCCACCAATAAGAGGAGGACACATCAGCAACCAACTAGCACAACAAACACACTCTTGTGCCACGGTGGCAATCCGTGTGCACAAGGGCGTTTTTCAGCCTTTAGATCAAAACTGACAAGAGAGAGAAAAAGATAAAGATGATCTAAGGGCTCAAGTTGATTCATCTCCAACAAATCATCACCCCTCACCCCTTGTGGTTAGCCTATAAATACCCTTGGTATTTTCAGTAGAAGGCATTCCAATTTTTCTTTAAAGTCATAATGTTAAAATAGATTTAGGAATATTTGTAATTTCTTTTTATTGTCTTGTAATCATTTTTGGAGATTAATAAAAGTTAACTTTGAGCAAATTTGTGTTAAATTTATTTACTGTCGAGTTTATTTGCAATTATTTCTTAAATAATCTATTTAATATTATATGAAAAGTAATTTGGTTAATCTTGCTCAATAGCTTTAATTAAATTATCTTTGAGAAATTTGGAAGAAAAACTTTCCCCCATTGGGAAGTTTAAAGATACTGGTTCAAATGCAGTTGACAGATCGAGTAAAGGTGAATGGTGGTTCGTTTAGTGATGTCGTTTCCGGTTCATAAGGTAGCACAGCGCTAACCTTCTGCTCAACGTTTCACTACAAAAAGGTTCATTTACTTTTTAATTTCCATGTTATTTAGATTAATAAGTTTAGATGCTTATGTGGTTTAAATGTGTAGGATGACTTAGATTGATTAGGTTTTAATGATTGTGCTCATGGTTTATTGATTACTCGTTAGGATTGTTAGTTTATGTCATCTTCTCTACAGATTTATTTTTAACAGCTTAATCTTCTTTATTTACTGAAATTATTTTAGTTATTATTTGCTTGGATTTACTGCTAGTAGAATCTGTGGTCTGTTGATGCGATTTTAATGGTGAGAGTTGCTGACAATTGTTGGATCTACTAGGATTAGATATATTGGCTTATTGGGTTTAATCTGCTTTTCAATTTAATATGCTAATGTAATCTGTTATATGATCTGCTATTGATGAAATAGTCTCATAGTTGAGTCTTTGTTTGTTTGATATTATTTTTAACTGATAAGTCTGGGATGGGATTTTGCTTGATTGTTGTCTGTAAGGCATTTCTAAATGGCAGGTATTTGATTCTTGTAACTATTAGATTGTCTTTTACAGAACTTTTGTTTTTTGTAGTCTGCTTGAATTTGAGAGTTTTGATCTTGCTTATATTAATTTCTGTTTAGCTAAGTCTGTAGGATTTTTGTTTAGCAAGTTTATTTTTTTCTGATATAAGCGTTTAATATAGCTGCAATTTCTGAGTTGTTGTGTGTTTCTAGTTGAGCTGTTGTATAAGTCTAAGTACTTTGCTGATATAGTCGTTGCCTGCTTGTTTTTGATTTGCTTGTTTAATCAGTTTTGGTATTTTTTTAGTTACTGATATATTTTACTTGTTAAAATGGATGTTGTCTGGTATTTAAGTTTTGGGCTTATTGCATTTTGATTTTGTTAAGTTTCATATGTTATCAGATTCCATTGATCTGATTAACTCAATAGTTGATATCCTTATCAGCTTTTTCACAAGATTTGTGTTAAAAAAAGTCACCTCCTGTGACAGTTTATTTTTCATTGTCTAAAATATTAATCACAAAAATTATGTCCATATTGGGACTCGAACCCATGACCTCTTGGTCATGGGTCATCCGTGTTAACCAACTGGACTAACTTGTAGTTTTGGTTTTAATACAGTTTGTTATTTTAATATAGTTTAGTTGATCAACTGTCAGTTTTAAACAAAATAGATTTATTTACTAGTTTTATTTTTTAGAATAATAGTTAGTTTATTAAATTACATTTTTAAAAAGTTTTAATAATAAAAAAAATGTTTTTATTAATTTTAAAAGTTTAATTAATTTTAAGTAAAATTAGATTTAATTAAATTTGTAAAAGTAGAATAGATGTCAATAGATTTTAAAATAGTGTAAAAGTTATTTTAATAGATTAATTTTCATAGATTTTTAAATAGTTTAATTTTTAATAATTTAAATTTTATATAGATTTAAATAATTGTAAATTAGATAAATAATTTAGGGTTTACGATTCATGCACTTTAGGATAAAATTAAGTTTAAAATTGGTAGATTTAATTTTTAGTTTAAAAACCGAAAACCAATTCGAATCAATTGTCCAAATCGAAACAAAACGTCTCAAATTCATAAGATCTTCGTGTACAACGAACTTGGTTCACCAACGTGTTTAATTGAATCCGCCTTTGTTAATTTTAGACTATTACTTTTTCCTAAAGGTAATTTTCTAATTTACCCTATAACGTATCTAATTATCACTATACTATCACGATCACATCAAAAATTTTGGCGCCGCTGCCGGGGATCTTGTGTACGATTCGTCCTTGTGGAGATTTGTTGATCGTTGATTTGAAGACCCTTTCCGTCCTCGGAAAATTTTGTTATTTTTCTACTATATAGTATGTATCGTTTTTCTCGTTTTTTGTGATTAGTATATTGTATTACGTAGAACAATAAATTTACTTACTTTTCAAATAAGGGCTTAGTTGGGATTTCATCACCTAGCTATTGTATTCGAATCCAAAACAAAAATAAAAGGCAAAATAGATAAATACTAATAAGAATTTTGAACTCGATTTATACAAACTATAAGGTGGGTATAAGGCGACGTGCTATAAAAGGCCGTCTAAGGAAAAAGGTTTTTAAGTGCTTTGTGCCACCTCGTTTCCCCGCTTGCTTGTGCGTATATTGAGAGGGACGACCTATTATTGGTTTGCCGACTCAAGTAGTAATAAATTTTATTTTTGTAGTTTACTTATTGAACCTCGAGACGTTTAGGTTTTCACCTATCGTTTCAAAGTCGACCGAGGGTAATTTACTTCCATAGTAGTTATCCTTATTCCTTGTTTTTTATCAATCATTTTTGATTGAGCAATACCAAATAAAATACCAAAAATAATCTTCTTCTTGTCTAATTTCTTTTCTTCAATCCTCTAAATTCTCGTCTTTGTAGTTTATGCAATTACGTTCGTCTAGACTTGTGATTGATTTTAATAGGCTTGAAATATTCCTCGTAGAAATAGAAATCATCAACAACGAATAGTGGAACCCGAGCTTCCACCTATTGTTGTAGAGATGGCCGATAACCGAACAATGGAGGAATTGCTCCGTGCACCCACCGAAGGGTATGGGGAAGCAATCGTTGTGCCGGCTATTTTGGCGGATCATTATGAGATTAAGACGGGTCTTTTATCGCTCATTCGTGCCGACCAATTTCGTGGAAATGAGACCGATAACCCACATTCTCACATTCGGAATTTTCTTCGAATTACCTCGACTCTCAAGTTTAGAGATGTGCCGAATGACGCGATTAAGCTCATGCTTTTTCCGTACTCGCTCGAGGGTAATGCTAAGATTTGGTATAAGAAAGAACCACTGGGTTTGATTTTGACATGGGATGATTTAGTGTCTAAGTTCATGAATTATTTCTTTCCACCATCCAAAACAACACACTTTAAGAACGAGATCACTAAATTTGAACAAAAAGTGCATGAATAGTTTGGGGTTGCTTGGGAAAGATTTAAAGATTTGTTAAGACGATGTCCACACCACGGTTTCTTGGAATTGCATCAAATAAATACTTTTTATAATGGGCTTATTATGATTGAACAAGATTCGTTAAATGCCACCGCGGGTGCTAATCTTTTAAGAAAAACTCCGTGAGACGCGTGGGGTATAATTGAGAATAAATCTAGAGCACAATATTCACGAAACACATCGAGTGTTTCCAATGTGAATTCATCTAATATCGAGATTGCTAGATTGGACTCTAAGATTGATAATGGAATTACGACATTGTTGAATGAGATTAGGAAGAATCCTCATGGATCGATTAATATGGTTGAGAATGTTTGTGTATCATGCGGTGGAGCACATCCTAATTATGCTTATTCAACCACGGGGTTTGATCAAGCTAGTGCTTTTGCCGCGACGGGAACTTATGGCTCCAACGGTCAAGTTCCTTATCAAAATCATGTTGCTCCACCGAGTTCTCCACCGGTTCAAAATAGGTACAACAATGGAAATAATGGGAATAATTTTAACCGTGGTAACCAAGGGAATTATAATCAAGGAAATGGGTTTAATGCTAATCAAAACAATCAAGGTTTTCAAAGCAATAACCAAAATGATTTGTCAAGCTACATTAAGTCAAATGAGGCAAATTTGAAGTCTTTTCAAAACAACATTCAAGGGCAAATTAATACTTTGAAACTCGATTTTCAAAATACGATTAAAGGGCAAAATAATAAGATTGAGCTTAATCAACAAAGGCTAGAGCAAAGTCAAAATCGTATGCAACAAAGTTTGGAACAAAGTCAAAATAAATTTCTTTCGATGTTTGAGGGATTTAAGTCTAAACCATAATCTTCTTCGGGTTGCTTACCTAGTAATACCATTCCAAACCCGAAGGGAGAGCTTAAGGCCATAACCGTTTATGATGATTGTGATAATTTAGAAGAAGTTAAAGTGATTGAGTTTAATCCTCCACCTAAGGAAACCTTTCTAGATGTCACCAAGGCTACTTTAAATGTGATTAGTACCTCGGTTTTCTTTGATTTCTTTCCCGAGAAATATAAAGATCCGGGTTAATTCTTGATACCTTGTGTTTTTAATGAGCTTGGGGTGTGCAAAGCTCTAGCCGATCTAGGAGCTAGCATTAACTTAATGCCCCTAGCCATTTGGAAAACTATTGACTATGCACCACTTGGTACCACTCGAATGATCATTGAGCTTGCTAATGGTACCACCACTCGTCCGGTTGGTATAGCGGAAAATGTCATTGTTAAAGTGGGAAAGTTTTTGTACTTAGCCGATTTTGCTATAGTTTATTTTGAGACCAATCCTTGTGTGCCTATTATTTTAGGACGAACATTTTTGTGCACGGCTCATGTTCAAGTTGATATGAGGAAAGAGGAGATTAAATTGTTTTATGGGGATAAAAGTATTGTTTTCAAACCGTAAAAAGATTCCAAGATTTGCTTCTAAGAAAGTGGAATGTGTAAAACTTGTTGAAACAACTGAAAGTAATAAGAAAGCTCTCTTTGATAAAGGTGTTTTTCCAATTTTGGAAACTTCATTTTGTAATGAAGAAAAATTAAAGAAAGAAGCTTGCTTTGTTAAATCATGTTGTAATCTTTCCTCATCTCCACTCACTCAACACGAGGATGATAGTTCTAAGATTGAAAAACAAATTGATGAATACCTTAGTGCACCATTTGATGCTAGTGAGTTTAATAGTGAGAATTTTGATCCCGAGAGTGATATTGCTTTAATTGAACAATCTTTGAAAATGGACTCATTTTCACTCTCTTCGAAGGATCATATTGATGTTCCTAAGGCACAATCTTCATTTGAAGAGCCTTTGATTCCTAACTTCACACCGAGTGAGGTTAGTGACTATTCATTCGATAAGTTCGCCGATGAACTTTTTTCTATCATTGATCCACTTCCACGGGGAAGTGAAGACGTTTCTGATCTCGAGATCGAGCGTGAATCTCATGTTTACCTACCATTCTCGAGGAATTCTTCGATGAATTTCCTTCGAATGAGAATGATGATCTAGTATTCGAGTGTGACACACTTGATACTTTGTCGGATATTTCTTGTGACGACAAGATTGATGACACTTTTGTGACTTACTCAAATCCTCTCTTTGAAGCTTCAATGAACAATAATCCATTGTTTCAAGAGGATTTTGAGAGCATCATACCTCCTACATCTCACAACCCTTGTGATGATGATCTTCTCTTAAAGGAAGTTGATGAGTTTCTCTATATAGACATTCCTTCAGAATTTGAGTAAGAGTCTAATGACGGTGATGAAGATACTTGGTTTGATCACCCGATTTATGATGATGATAATGTTGACCCGTAGGGAGAAATTACTTTTGCTCCGATTATCCTTCCCACTCGCTTTGATCTTAATGTGCGGGTTTTTCATGTGACTCATTTTGAGTACCATGACCCCTTTGTTCACATTCCTAAGAGTGACAAGGTCGACAAAGTCATGCAAGTTGAAACCACTATGGTTGAGACTTTTACCACACCATTAACATGTGCTTTATATGATGTTGGATTAGCATGGGGGTACGACACTGTGTTGTCTATTCCTTTCTCCACCGAGGACGAGGTATTCGACCCCGAAATCGTTGATTTAGGGAAATCTCGGTCTTTCACCGATGCAATAATTGAAAGACTTTTTAATCATCTTGGTGCGAGTTTATCTCGGGGAGCATGCTACATCCATATCGTGATTTGTGACTTCTATCTCTTTTTAGAGATTTGTGTTGGAGTTTTATCCTTTCGTTTGTCATCCGACAACGAGGATGTAATCTTTGATCCCAGCATCGTGCTTTATGTTGGATCTTATTCCATTATGCCGGTTTTCACCATTTTCCCTAAGGACCAATGAATGCGGGGATCGAGTCGAGCTCATGACTCGGTTAACAAAAGCGAGGTGCCTTGTGGGGGAGTCCCATACATTCTATCTTCTTTCTATTTTCTAACACTAATAAGGCTTGATCTTTTAAGCTCGTGCTCGTGTTTTGTTGTTTTGTGAGTCTTAGGTATGACCCTAATTTTTGAAGACTCTTGTGTTCGGTTTTTGTCGGTCCACTTGATCTTCCAATCTTTGAATGCCAAAAGGGGCACACTCTTTATCCTTTGATTTTTATCGACTAACGTTTTATCTTGAGGCATAATTAATAAACGGCTTATAGATTTGTGTGCTCTTTCCATGTTAGGATTTTGCATTAGACTCTTCGTGTTTTAGCAAGGGATTGTTACTCTTGAGCTAAGAAACATTGAGGACAATGTTTGGTTTTAGCATGGGGGAGTCAATCGATATAATCGCTTGCAATTGCTTTTGTAGTGTCTAAACGTAATTGTTTTTCTCATTTTTCATAAAAATTTTAAATTTTTTGTGTTATTTTGAAGTTTTAATAAATAAAATAAGTGCTTTTGACACAAATGTAGGCTTTCCGTTGGTGAAAATAAAAATATTTTTTGACTCGACTCGGTTTTTACCTTAGCTTTTCTTTAACGTATTTGAATTAAGTTTTGCTAGGCTTTTATATAGGGAGCTTTAAAACGCGAAAGTCTTAATTCATACGGGTTAAGAACAAGAACTTTTCGCAAGTTCCTATAATTGATCCTAGAAATTCGTTTATCAAGGGAACTCTAAAACGCAAATTCTAAAACTTGAAAAATTCTAAGAAGATGCAAGATCCTATAGATGACTTGAAAATCTAAAACTTTGATTTAATAGGCTAAGTATCCATTGATTTCACATTTTTGAAATTTTATAATATGGAGAACAAGAGATGATAGAGTTCAGTCATAAGTTTCTAAAATTAATTCTTCTTTGTGCAAGTATTTTTGTGTCTGATTTAATCTCCTCGTATTTATTTTCCACGCTTGAATAATATTTGCTTAATAAATGAAGTTTTTAGCGGTTTAGGCTTGATATCTTAACTCGTAACTCCATCTTTTTCTTCCCTTGTAATTAAAGTGAGAACACATTAAGGGTGTCAGCGTCATGGACTTTTGATCATGGGATTGCAGAAATTTGGCTTACAATAAATATCATATTAATAAAGAAGAATAAATAAAAACATGTTCTCTAGGAGCCTTCGGGTGGGAGTCATGTATCACTAACCTTGTCATTAGAGCCTTAGGGTGTATGGCAAGGGGACGTGTTGAAAAAAAATTGCTTCATCATCATGAGCCATAAGGTGGGATGGTGATGTCAATTCCCTTATTTTTTTCCAAGGAGCCTTAGGGTGTGGATTTTAAATAAGGAGCACAATTACATCTTAAAGAGCCGCAAGGTGTTATGATATAGTTGTTGCTAACTCCATTAATAAGGTCACAATTGACTTTGGAGGTTTTATTGTTGCTTTTAAGTAGCCATATTAGCCAAATTTCGGGTCCGGGGATTTATCCCTCAAATCGTGTTAAGTTATCCTTGATGTGGGCTTTCTTTAGTGACAACGGTTTTTGAAGTCGAGGTTAGGTTTTGAGTGTTGAGTTTACACCGTTCTTGCCTTCATTTTTGGACTAATAAATATCAAATAAAGTCAAATGAGCCTTTGGGTGAATGACAAATAAAATCTAGAGATACAATTAGGAATAATAGGAGATTGAGTTTAACACAAATTACTTGTATGAGTTGGTTTAATTTTGGGGCTTATGATTGAAAATGATCTTGTTTTTGCACTTAGCATGGAAAAGTGAAAAGTCGGGGACGATGAATCTATTTGAGTTTTATGATCCTAAAAGTTATTTTTCAAATAATGAAATCAATACATTATGTCTTTGAAAAATAAAGAAGTCAAAAGTTGAATAATAGTGTAGTTAGTGCTTTATTTTATCATTGTGTGAGGACACGGCAATTGCTTAGCAAGGGGGAGTTTGATATGAGTGATTTTACTCATATCATTTGTATCTTAAAACGAACAATAAATGCATAATATCATGATTATTGCCTTGTATATGCGTGTTTTGTTGTTTGATGTGTGTAGGTACCAAGTTCACGAAAACCGGCAAGAACGACACGAGATTGAAGAAAAAGATCAACAAAGCCAATTTCGAGCTCGACTTTAGTGGATTTAATTTCTTATGAAGAAAAATGGGCCAAGTGGATCCCACATTGGGAAATTAGGCTCAAAAACCCAATAAAGGATCTTAAGCTTTCACTATTATAACAAAAGCCCACAATTAAGGCCCAATACCATTTAACATGGGACGGATTGGAAGAATATTGGACCAAGCCCAAGAATATATGTGACGGTGGTGGAAAATGGGCTCAAGCCCATTAGGTCAATATAGATGCTTAAATAAAACAATTGGAATGATTTGTGTTTATTAAACACATATCTTGGTTAAAAACACCCACAACTTCTTAGTCAAACCTACACGTTTTATTTCTCACACACATAATAAATAAATACTTTCGATACTCTCTATGTTGTTACCTTTCTTTCTCCTTCACCCCAAAAATAACCATACGCAACCTTACTATTCATCAAAACCCTAGTTGATAAATCATTCAGAATTAATTGGGGGTTTTTTGTCACACGTTTGATTCACACATGGGGGAATTAAATCCCCCATGTTTTCGGAAGAAAGGAGTGGAAGAGCATGGAGACGTGGCAGCTTATGATTGGTCTTGATACATCATCCATCCATCATCCACCAATAAGAGGACACATCAGCAACCAACTAGCACAACAAACACACTCTTGTGCCACGGTGGCAATCCGTGTACACAAGGGCGTTTTTCAACCTTCAGATCAAAACTGACAAGAGAGAGAAAAAGAATAAGATGATCCAAGGGCTCAAGTTGATTCATATCCAACAAATCATCACCCCTCACCCCTTGCGGTTAGCCTATAAATACCCTTGGTATTTTCAGTAGAAGGCATTCCAATTTTTCTCTAAAGTCATAATGTTAAATTAGATTTAGGAATATTTGTAATTTCTTTTTATTGTCTTGTAATCATTTTCGGAGATTAATAAAAGTTAACTTTGAGCAAATTTGTGTTAAATTTATTTACTGTCGAGTTTATTTGCAATTATTTCTTAATTAATCTATTTAATATTATATGAACAGTAATTTGGTTAAGCTTGCTCAATAGCTTTAATTAAATTATCTTTGAGAAATTTGGAAGAAAAGCTTTCCCCCACTGGGAAGTTTAAAGATACTAGTTCAAATGGAGTTGACAGATCGAGTAAAGGTGAATGGTGGTTCGTTTAGTGATGTCGTTTCCGGTTCATAAGGTAGCACAGCGCTAACCTTCTGCTCAACGGTTTACTACAAAAAGGTTCATTTACTTTTTAATTTCCATGTTATTTAGATTAATAAGTTTAGATGCTTATGTGGTTTAAATGTGTAGGATGACTTAGATTGATTATGTTTTAATGATTGTGCTCATGGTTTATTAATTACTCGTTAGGATTGTTAGTTTATGTCATCTGCTCTACTGATTTATTTTTAACAGCTTAATCTTCTTTATTTACTGAAATGATTTTAGTTATTATTTGCTTGGATTTGCTGCTAGTAGAATCTGTGGTCTGTTGATGCGATTTTAATGGTGAGAGTTGCTGACAACTGTTGGATCTACTAGGATTAGATATATTGGCTTATTGGGTTTAATCTACTTTTCAATTTAATATGCTAATGTAATCTGTTATATGATCTGCTATTGATGAAATAATCTCATAGTTGAGTCTTTGTTTGTTTGATATTATTTTTAACTGATAAGTCTGGGATGGGATTTTGCTTGATTGTTGTCTGTTAGGCATTTCTAAATGGCAGGTATTTGATTCTTGTAACTATTAGATTGTCTTTTACAGAACTTTTGTTTTTTGTAGTCTGCTTGAATTTGAGAGTTTTGATCTTGCTTATATTAATTTTTGTTTAGCTAAGTTTGTAGGATTTTTGTTTAGCTGGTTTTTTTTCTAATATAAGCGTTTAATATAGCTGCAATTTCTGAGTTGTTGTGTGTTTCTAGTTGAGCTGTTATGTAAGTCTAAGTACTTTGCTGATATAGTCGTTGCCTGCTTGTTTTTTATTTGCTTGTTTAATCAGTTTTGGTATTTTTTTAGTTACTGATATATTTTACTTGTTAAAATGGATGTTGTCTGGTATTTAAGTTTTGGGCTTATTGCATTTTGATTTTGTTAAGTTTCATATGTTATCAGACTCCATTGATCGGATTAACTCAATAGCTGATATCCTTATTGGCTTTTTCACAAGATTTGTGTTAAAAAACGTCACCTCCTGTGACAGTTTATTTTTCATTGTCTAAAATATTAATCACAACAATTATGCCCATAGTGGGACTTGAACCCATGACCTCCTGGTCACCAGGGTCATGCGTGTTAACCAACTGGACTGACTTGCAATTTTGGTTTTAATACAGTTTGTTATTTTAATATAGTTTAGTTGATCAACTGTCAGTTTTAAACAAAATAGATTTATTTACTAGTTTTAATTTTTAGAATAATAGCTAGTTTATTAAATTATGTTTTTAAAAAGTTTTAATAATAAAAAAAATGTTTTTATTAATTTTAAAAGTTTAATTAGTTTTAAGTAAAATTAGATTTAATTAAATTTGTAAAAGTAGAATAGTTGTCAATAGATTTTAAAATAGTGTAAAAGTTATTTTAATAGATTAATTTTTATAGATTTTTAAATAGTTTAATTTTTAATAATTTACATTTTATATAGATTTAAATAATTGTAAATTAGATAAATAATTTGGGGTTTACGATTCATGCTCTTTAGGATAAAATTAAGTTTAAAATTGGTAGATTTAATTTTTAGTTTAAAAACCGAAAACCAATTCGAATCAATTGTCCAAATCGAAACAAAACGTCTCAAATTCATAAGATCTTTGTGTACAACGAACTTGGTTCACCAACGTGTTTAATTGAATTCTTCTTTGGTAATTTTAGACTATTAATTTTCCCTAAAGGTAATTTTCTAATTTACCCTATAACGTATCTAATTATCACTATACTATCACTATCACATCTGCACCCAACTTTCTTTCTTAAGTTTAATACCACCACTGCCACTACCATCATCACTATTAGTTCTATCTGCATTTGTCGCGACCTTTTTAGCAGCAACCGAAGGCATCTTTTCTTAACTTACTTTTTCTTCACCACATTTTCACTTCTCGATTCAGTCCTCACATGTTTTGTTATTCTTGTGGCAAACTGTTTCTCACCACCAGATTTGGTAACACAGATACCATGATAAGAGAAGTCTCCATCTAGCTGCGAAGATGATGATTCCTTTTGTTTGGATGGTGGAAGTTTGCTTTCAAGGCATGAGATCACCTAAGCTCTTTGTCTCGGATCTTGAGTTTCTGTTTCGTAACCATCGTATTTGTAGCTTCCTGAAATACACAAAGTAATTAATACTTGAACTTTGTGTGTCGCAATTTTTGAGGCATGGTAAGCAGGTATATGGTGTGTTTATAAGCAGTATGATAAAAAAGTTAATGCCCTGATATATATTAAGTGTGTGCATTATACATGTACCCTTTGAAGGTCTACGATTTCTTGGGATTTGGTAAACAATGAATAGATCTATTGATAGAGTGGATGAAGGAGGAAGAAGAAGATGGGTATAGAGAGAGAAAGAAGAGAGAAAAGAAAGATAGAGAGAGAAAGTAAATTTATTAAAATGAAAAGTGTAAAAATGAAAGAACCACCCCTCCTAACATGCTAGGAGGGGGTATATATAGTCCACCCTACATGTGGGCTATATGGGCTATACTGTTTACAAATGCATCACGAGCCCAATACTAGAATATATCTTTGGAGTGACTGATCCTTTCTAAATACGTAAAAACGTATTTCCAACAATCTCCCCCTAAGGGAGGTCACTCCAAGTTACAATGTCCTAAATAGTCTAAAGCTCGTGATCTATGCTAATAATGATGTGACCGAAACTTTCTTTGAGAAAACGTATTTCCAACAATCTCCCCCTAAGGGAGGTCACACCATTTTACAAAATCTTAAACCTAGCATCTATGCTTGAGTCTTCGATCTTGTTCTTGTGAATATGCTTGATGTGATCTTTGACTTAAGTCTTGAGCATGTTTTCTTGCCTTGACCTTGTGCATTCGTCACTTGTGACATTCGTCTCTTCGTGACTTCATGTTCCACCTACTTATACCTTTAAATTCTTGAAAGCTTCAGAGTTTGATACAGCGGAAGACTTGACCTTCAGACTTTCTTGAATTTGTTGAAGTACTAATTGTATGTAGTATAAGCATGTGGTGACGACTTCTTCTGGATTGTACACCGCAATGCCACCTTCTTGTTACGCTGACAGTTAGCAACAAACAATATACACGGATGAAATGGCCTTGAACATTTCATTCTAATTCGGTAGCATTTTACCTCCGGTCGGTGAAGACCGTTGGACGATATTGAATATCGTACTTGTGGCAGGTAGTTTCAATAAAGAACCTCCTTGACAAGATTTCGCGGGTAAACCCGTTCTCTTTACTCGACCGTCCAAAGCTGACTGCGAACGTAAAGAGTGAATCATTTGGATAATATTATCCGCATGATTTGAAGCCGTCAATTCATGTTCCTGGAACAAGTGAAGTTTAATTAAGAACCGCACCGTCGTTGCTTTCCAGTTGTCACTAGCTTGATTCATATAGAATCTTGCAAGTTACCTACCAAGTGCTGTTTGATGTTAACACTAGAAGGATTTCCATTCGTCACTGTAAATACTTAATAGTATTACTCTGAATGTTCTGGCAAGATCACTAAGATATTGCGTAGAGGCCTGGAACGTGTTTAAATTCATTTAAGAATTAAACCACTGTTGCTTTCCAGTTATCACAAGTTTGATTCATAAAGAATCGCACAAGTCACCTACCATGAGCTTTTTGATATTCGCTCAAGAAGGATTTACATCTTCATTGTAAATACTTTCGTATTACTCGGATGTTCAGGCAAGATCATGAAGATTTTGCGTAGGACTCTTAAGATCTTTCTTACTTTTCACAGTGTGTGAAGAAGCAAGGAAATATGAAAGTGTGTCCTAATGAGATATTTGATGATCTCAAATGGCTCTAGACTCGATCGTGCATTTTGGATTTTAGTGATCGGAGGCTGGAGAGGAGTGTCACCTTTTCAATACCAATTTATTCAGAGTGAATAAATTAATAGATAATGTGTTGTCTCCGTGTGATTAAAACAAATATCTTTTAAGAGATATCTGAGTTAGCTGGGATGGGTTGTGCCTTGCATCACTGGGTGCATGATGTCTATCTTCAATATCAAGAATCATTAAAAATGATCTCAATAGCATATGAATTGACCCGGTTTCTGCCTAAGTTGTAAGGAGGGCTACTTTCTTTACACCCTTTATCTTGACAATTCTTTTTCATTATTCAACCCCTTCAATGCTTACCAATACGTCATAACTAGCACCTTGTTGTGATTGTTCCAGTGCTAACTTAAGTACTTGGTCGGCATTCAGCTACGTTCACAATCTTTCTCCATCTTTCCTAAGGACTACTATTTCTAGCTATGGAATGTCCTTGGGAAGATTCCTCCGGTTCTAGAGAAATCATTGGACTTTAACCTATCCTACCATCCTTATGTCACCACAATCTTCACCGTCGTGAATAGAGATGTTTTGGGTAAGTGTATGTCACCATGAAATCCATTTTGAAGTGCAAATCCATTTTGCTCCCCCTTAACATATGCCACGATATCTGAAAACATTTTGCACATGTCGGAATGAGCTAACACGTTAAGTCAAACCATTTGTGATTAATCATTTCCCATATTAAATCACATTTTCTCCCCCATATTAAAAATATTAACCCAATCGATGTTTTTAATATCAATTGATTTAATAGCATTTTAAGAAAATTTGGGAAGAAAAATGCAAAGCCAAGTATCTTCATGAGTTACACAAGCTCCCCCTCAAATTAATGAGGGTCTACTTGAAACGTAAATTAAATACCTTTTAAACACAAGTGTAAGGTATTTATCACGTGCAAAGATCATATATGATGATGAATTCACAATATTAGCAATTTACGAGGTTGGACCTGAATGATGAAGAACATCATATGAAAGAAGCACATGGTTCTTGTTCACGAATGTTGGTCTTCCTCGTAACTTCTGAAATTATCTTCCCCTTTACACCACATGGACAACTGATATCGTTGTCTTGACACCAACTTGTGAACTATGGCACTTTCGACATCGAAGTGTCTGAACGCTTGACAATTGCTCCCCCTCAATTGTTGACCCGTGTTCTACTTAAAGAGCAGTAGTCGTCGTTTGAGTAGTCGCATCGTCTAGTATGTAGATATCAATTGCACCGAACTTCGTATTGTGGAGTTGATAACTTCGGATTCTGAAGTCAAAGCTTTCCGGTGAAATGCTTGACATCAAAGTGAAAAGCGGGTTACTATCTGAAATAATAGCAAACCATTTTGAGCATGTTTTAAATCTTTTAAACTTCTGCTCGAACTTTATTTACAACCCCGTGTCATTATTGAATGACATTTCTAGGTTCGTAAATATTATCGATTCCAGAAGACATGCTCTTTTTTTATCAAAACATTTTGAGCACACAATTGTTGAAAGATTTAGAAAAAAACCTGTTGAAAAATTCTTGAAAAATTGTGTTCAAAGTTTTGAAAAACAATTACTTGAGCTTAAGATGTTGAATATCTTATAAAACGAGCTCAAGTCCGATAAGTTGTAAACTTCCCGTTGTTAAGGATAAGTTACCATTGGCGATAAACTTTCCTTTTATCTGAAGGACGAGTTCTAAGCTGACATTTACTTAGAAGTCGTTTTCATGAGCTTGAAAACTTTGATTGTTTTAACGGAAAGCTCATGACCGAGAAAGGTTAATTTCTAGTTATGTGGAAAAGTTCTCTCATTTAAAAGATACAATTTCCTTTCTGAGCTTAAAACTTCGAATGTTTTAATACAAGCTCATTACCGAGAAAATTGAAATTCTCGTTATGAGGATAAGGTATCATTAATGATAATCTTTCCTTTATTTGAAGTTCGAGTTACAGTCTGACATTTAACTGTAAGTCATAGTGCATGAGCTTAAAAACTTCGAATGTTTTTAATATTAGCTCATGCCCGAGAAAACTTAATTTCTCGTTGTTAGGATAAGTTTATCATCGGCGATAAACTTTCCTTTCTTTGAAGCACGGGTTACCATCTGATATTTAATGATAAACCATTTTCACGAGCTTAAAACCTTTGAATGGTTTTAACATAAGCTCGTGTCCGAGAAAATTTAATTTCTCGTTTGAGGGTAAGTTATCGTCGCGTAGATAACTTCCCTTTCTTTGAAGTTCGGGTTACAGACTGTGATCTGACTGTAAGCCATTATGCATGAGCTTAAAAACTTGGAATGTTTTTTATATAAGCTCATGCCCGAGAAAAATGAATTTCTTGTTTTTAGGATAAGTTTATCATCGGCGATAAACTTTCCTTTCTTTGAAGAACGGGTCACATGCTGTGATTTGAATGTGAGCCATGAGTGGTAAGCTTAACCATGAATCCCCTGAAACACTTGTTTCTCCGATATCTGCTTCTTCGGTAACCAAACTCTAAGAGTATCCTTAGTTGAACGGTATACAATGGTTGGACCGCTTCGTTCTTTTGGAACATCAACTTTGGTACCTGCATTCTCATTAGGAATTTGCATGCTTTGACATGGGTTAGCGATATCAATTATAGAAGCACGTGGGGGTTCACAGTTAGCTTTACTTGTGTCAGAGGCGACCTGAGTAGATGATTCACTTATCTTAGCTGGCAAACGTTTCCTTTTGTAGAAAACCTTAAGTTTAGGCTTAAGTGAAGTATCATCTTTCTCAATTTCCTCCCTAGTAGTCTTAGTAGAATCGGAGACTATCCTAGTTAAAGGGCACTCGTTTCCTACAAGAGTGAAAGCTCTACCAGTGGGGCGTCAAACTTTACCAAAGGGTTTGATTTTAGCTATCTACTGGGACTTAATTCTAGCACGGGAGTTCACCTCATCAAGTAATTTCTTGACACAAGAGTCATGATTTGCCGTAAAGACACATTTTCTACATGTTTTACAAGTAGCATATTTAATGTCCGAGTAATTCCTAGACGATTGATCGATGCTCCTAGGAGACGTCATGCTACGGTTAGCAGTGTTGGGTAATCTAGAAAGCATCTGACTAGGTTGGACATTGCTATCTCTTACATGTGTCTTTTGAATAGCTTCCCTTTGACCAAAATCATGGCGCACATCAGTTGAACTAGTTCTAGACGTGTTCATTGAACTATTCTTAGAGAAACTAGAGGCAATCATGTGATGAGGTCTTGCTAAAACTGATTTAGTCACATTAGGCCTAGTTGCTAGAGTGACTGGTCTAGGAAAATGAACCAAATCAACTTGGGAGGCAAACCGCGGTCTCGAGGATTGTGGTCGCTCAGATCTAAATGCAGTAGGTTGTCTAACAGTCGGTTGTCTGACGAACTGATTTGTAGGCGGTTTCCCCAAGATTGATGGTTTTTCAAGCTTAGTGTCCACACTAGGTCCTCTATTTTTCCTTAACTCGTTTTTCAACGTAGCTATAGCAAACACCTTTTCTTGGACTTGAGCTTTTAAAGTCTCATTCTCTTTGAGCAATCTATCTTGGGATGCCAATTTAGACCCTAGTAACTGAATGTGTTTCAAAAGATTTTCCTTTTTGATCCAATTTTCTTTCAAGAACAACGTTTGACTTTTCAAGTTTTTCAAAGTATGTTTCAAATTTGTCCGTTTTCTTAGAAAATTCAATTTTGGCATCCTCAAGATCTTTTGATTGTTGAGCTACAATCGTTTCGAGCTCTCTATCTTTGGAATCAGAAGCAGTCAATGAGACAGTTATTAAACAATTATCATGATGTTTAGCATTTTGAACACTTTCTCCCCCATTATGACTCACATCGGATGAATCAGAAGTGGTATTGCTATCACTCTTCTCCATCCCATGTTTGTCATAATTAGGTTCAAAATGCTCAACATGCGACAGTTCATCAGCATTTTCATTGGTATACACATCATATACAACATTACAATGTACCATGTTTATAGGCTCTTCGTCATAAACGGGTAAGGTGTCATCAAGAGGGATCTCGTGAACATTCCCCGACGTGCCACTGGTATCATGTTGTCCTCCTGATTCCGTGCTCTTGCCATCATTAGGCTCCAAGTTGTCAACCGTATGACCATTCTCCTCTTGCATCTGCATCATAGATTCTTGCACTCCATTATCATACGCTTGATGAAGTCGAGATCTTTCATAAATCGAAGACGATATCGATGACATGAGTTTCAATATTGTATCACGAAGAACTGGAAGCTTGGTATGTGTATCTCGAAGAAATGATTGGCAAATCACTGAACTTTCAGACGTGATGATATTGAATTGGAGGAAAGGCGTGAGTTGTGTCACAAGAGTCTTATATGTAAGTGCGGATGCAGAGTGATTAAAGTTTTCATGGTTGAGTTGCTAGGCGAGTTGGGTCAAAGTGGTGAATATTGAGTCGATGAATATATGACGGTCTTGACCAAAGATTGTCACAAAATTCGCTCCCTCCTTGAATCCTCGAAAGAGTGACAAGATGAGACTGAAGCATTTGAAATGAAGTGATGCCACTTTCTCTAACTTTGTCTTGCAAGTGATGCAATTCTCCCTCTTGAAACATCGAAGTCAACGATTCCATTGAAGTTCGATAAACAATGACGTTAAGGATTACTGATCGATGAAAAATCCGTCGTCAATATCAAATGATAATCCCCGATAAAATCCGTAGCCACTAAAATTTAAAATTTATCCATTGTTCACAGTCTCGTCAAATAAACTTTGTCTCGTCACTTTGTCTTTGTCTGTCAAAGATTTTAAAACTCGACACTTCAAAGTTCTTTTAAATCCCGACAACGATTACGATACTCGGGCTATCTTTGTCACCTCTTTTTGTGACGTTTAACTGTGTGAGCCACAAATATAACGAAAACACGACAAAATAATACTCAATCTAAAATATTAGCCAATATCCGATTTATCGAAAACCAATTAGTGAAATTGAATCGAGCTTAATAGTTATGAGAGGCCCACTGTAAAACAAAACACTCGGCCCAACTTATAGAATAATACTCAAAAACTCCTATATATAAAAAGAAATTGGAAACAAAAATATTCAATGTCTCTTAAACTGCTTCATTGACTTGAAAAACAAAAATTTATCGAAAGAAAAAAAAAGGAAAAATGTGGCTTGATACGTGGCTGTAGATATGGTACGTGGCCCAAATATAGCCAAAATTTTAGCTCCTATAAAGGCACAACCTCGTTTCCTCCGTCCTACAATCTCTCCTTTTTTTTTGAACTAATACAATCTCTCCTCAAAACCAAATTCAGTCTTGTTTCCTCCGTCTCTTTGACTTTGCCCTACTTTCTCTCTCTTTTATACAACAATCAAATCCCCACAATCAAACACACACACTTTGTGTTATCCGCCCCCCTTTTCTTCTCCTAAATTATATCTCCTCCAAAGAAACAGAAAAAGAATGCTCCCTCTCTTTACCCAAAGTACACCTTAAAACTCTAAATCTCAACCAGGAAATCTGTTTATCACACCTCACAGAAAACAAAGGTTTAAATACGCTTGTAGCCCCTCGAAAAGAGGATCACGAATCAAAGTGATTCGTTTCTTGATGGCTGATAAAACGCACGAATCGAAACCTATTAAAAATGAAGAACCAAGATTGTCATCATCGAGATCATGCAAATGGTCTCGGGTAGGTACTGTTGATGTTTTATGGTGGTCAAGAAAGTTATTGGAGTCTTGAGTCTTGGTTTTTTTGTCGAGTCGAGTTGAGGGAGTTTTGGGTATCGTGAGTCAAGAGTATGTTACTGTTGTGGAGTCTTCGTTGGTGTTTTATCGAGGGTTTTTGTGTAGTCTGGGATTTGGTGAGGGATTTTAGAAACGAGGCTCTGTGGATGTTTGGTCGAGAGTATGTGTTGGGTGAGAGTCTTGTGGTGAGGGTCGAGGGTGAGTGGTCTGATTTTGGTTGCCGTTATGTTTGAATGTTTCTTCTTTTTTGAGTTTCTTTATCCGGAATAAAATGTCTATCCGGAATAAACTGGCTATCCGGAATAAACTGGCTATCCGGAATAAACTGGTCTATCCGGAATAAACTGGTCTATCCGAAATAAACTGGTCTATCCGGAATAAACTGGTCTATCCGGAATAAACTGGTGACAATCCGTCAATTTATGGTTGATATTTTATTCTCAAATATTATTTAAAAACATTATTTTAATGTTATATTATGAACTCACTTATTTTTGGGAAGAAATTTGGATTTAGGTCTTGAAAGCGTCGACTACGTTTAAACCGGAGGATTCAACGTTACGTGCTTACGTTTACATACACCGTCTTTGGTGACAGTCCGACATTTCAGAAAATAAATTTATCCGTGAATATTATTTTGGAGTTTTAAATTTGTGTTAGTTCATAAACTCACAAATTTACGAGAAGAGATTAGGACTTACGATTTTATTTTAACGTCTTTTACGACTAAACCGAAAACCCTAGGATTACGTATTTACGTTTTCAAACTCCGTTTTTATGAGACATTTTTTATTGGATTCGTTTTGTGACGTTGATTCATAATTTATAAAAACGTTTTTCGTAAAACGACCCGAGGGCACGCAAATCGAGGAAACTAGAATCGAGGAGTACCCGTAATAAATGGGGATGAGACAAGTGGGACACTTGTCCCACCCCCACTCAAACCGGCCTTAACAAGCCACTACACCCCTTATGTGTCAAAAGCTTCCCAAGGAAGCCTAACACATGTCCAGCTAAGCTTACCTCAAAACCCACAAGCAAAACCATTTGCACCACTTCCACCCATGCAAAACAAGCTAAAATCCTCTCTACTCTCCATTTTTTGCCGTCCACTTTATCACCATAAACACCCCATTCATACAAAATTCAACCACAAATCCTATGTTATTTACATATATGTTGATGCCCTTTTGAAGCCCTATTGATTGATGCAAGTTATAACATCCAAGGAGGAGTTTCCATGAAGTATTAGGGCTGATTTTCCACAAGGAGTTCATGAAGAATGGTGGTTTTGAAGATGGTCTTGGCTATGCACAAGTTTCTCCATCAAAATCCATGTTTTGATCACAACCTACATCATCATGGTGGTATAAAGATTGTCCTCCTCATCCTCTTGTTATTTTTACTATGTAATCATGTATTTTATTTCCTATTGTATATGTATATGATGATTATATGATGATAAAAATGTTATGTGGGGATTTGTTGTTGATAAACATGCTTAAAAAGGTGAAAAACTATAAGAAACAAGGGTAAAATCTTGTTTAAAAATGTTGGCTGTATAAAACAGTAAAGAAACAGGTCATGAACTGATAAAATGGCTTAGATTAATTGATATACAGTAAGCTATGAGTCTTGTACACATGTGAGAGTTGGCCATGCAATGGAATCATTGTAATGAGTGAGATATGATCAAAACAAGTTTAAGGTACAAATCTGAGTTCACTGTTTTGGACGATTTTTAGAAAATATTTAGAAGATGATTCAATAGTAGCTATAGAAGAGTTAAATGGAGCACATATCATTTAGTTTATGTGATAAATATTTGAGCTTCTATCTCCATATAGAACTCTAGATATGGCAGTTTTGGTGAAAGTAAAGATAAAAATCAGATTTTGGAAATTAAAGTATAATACTATTATATAAGCACTCAAAATTTAATAGTATAAAATATAAATTAAAACCCACTAACTTATATAATACATTTATATAAATATGTACAATGGTAAACAAGTGGACATTTTATAAAAATGGTAACTTGTTAAGTTTTATAAGTTATAAAACTATAAACATGATTTTTACGACTTTTTCGACTAATACCGTAAAATTAACGTTTTTGTTAAATAAAACTTAGATGGTTGGACCCGTCTAATGTAAACTTTATAAAACTTATATACTGATATATAAACATGTATAACAAGTAAAAACCGATAAAACCCGAACTATAGGACATACGGACATTAACGAGCTAAGTAAACATATTGGACTAATAATTGGACTAAATAAGTTAAACCCTTATAAAAAGAACTTATTGGACTTAACCCATTTAGGCCCAACTTGAAAGTTTAAATACTGATAATATAAGTATGAAAGGGATTAATACAAGTTAATAAACTTATAATAGGCCTATTGGACCTAAAACACGTAAATAGGTAAGACTAGAAAACTAGTATAAAAGTTATCGACACATAACACAAAAATGAGTAAATGAGAATATGTAAACCCACTTGATCATCATATATATATAATCATCATATGTATACATAATTGTTATTTTTATAAAGTCATTGGACATGAGTCTAAGACGAATATTATTTGTCTAGGTTTCCGTGATTGAAGCACGTACCGTACGTCCGAATTGCCGATAACCCGCCTTCCCACATCAACGTGAGTTCATAGCCTCGCACTCTTTTAAATGTTTTTATAAATGTTTTATAAACCCGCGAGGGAGATAACATGTTAGTTTTTATAAAATAGGACACCATTTGTCCCGATTGTTTGTTTATTGATTTTGGACCCGAATGATTGAATGACCCGATTGTATGACCCGATAAATGATTAAAGGACCCGATAGATGAAATTAAATGGATTATTAAAGTTAGGTTATGTCACTAAAAGTCCCATTAGCATGAATTGTGAACTACCAGGATTTGGTAGACGCTTATGCATATAATAGTACTATTTGGGGACGATCACCCCAGTTCGCGCCTTGACGGTTGATCCCCGTCGTGCCACATTGATTGGTAAGCGAATTTATGTATGAGAAGATTTCCATAGCGTGACCTTTGTGACGACACGCTACTTTAGATGGGCAAATTGAGTATCGGGTTAGCTACCCGTTGTTGGTTTAGTAAGGTAACAATGTCATGCGGCTTATAATAATCCGATTAACAAAATACTACTAGACGCTCCGAATTACAATGTATTGCCTGACTAGCAATACAGGGTCATACTATTGATATTATGTTCGTGTTTTGGTTTTCATAACCATATTCATATAACGGTTTTTATTTTCATACAACGTTATAAGACGTATTGTATGATTGTTTTTACGACATTGGCTCGTATAATGATTTTTAAGGCAAATGCCTATATTATGATTTTGATAAAGATTTGTTTAAAATGATTTTGGCTATTTTATGGCCTATTACAATGATTTGTACAAAATGATTTTTGGTAATAATTTTATACCAAAGTTATATTGATGGAATTTATTAAACTCTATGAATTCACTCGGCGTTATCGCTGACCTTTTCTTTTAACATGTTTTGTCTCAGGTACTTGAAGGTAATTCTCGGGAAGACGACAAGAATTCATGGCCCGCACTTAAACAATATTTTCCATTCAAATACTTTGTAAAACTTTGTATGAAATAATATGACTTGGGACCGATGTAACTTTGAAATTTATGAATGCAAATGATTTATTATTAAACGACGCGATTTTTATGCGTTGTCTATGATATGAGTAATGTGCTATCCCGTAACACCAACTAGTCTTCCGCTGTATTGAGTTGTATAAATTTGGGGGTGTAACAAAACTGGTCTATCCGGAATAAAACGGTATATCCAGAATAAATCGGTCTATCCGGAATAAACCGGTCTATCCGGCATATACTGTTCACTCGGAATATACTTTGATTCTGAAAAAACTGGTCATGCGGAAAAAAACATTCATTCTGAAAAAATAACTGTACGTACGTTCTGAAACAGCTTATCCAGTTGACAGATATGTTGGGACTCACACCCAGATAAAGAATAAAAAGACTGAGATTGGACAAATTGGATAGAAACAAGAAATCTGATAATAATAAAATAAAAAATAAAAAATTTAAAAAATTTAAAAGCTGATGATTGGAAACTGATGATTGAGAAGACGAATATTGGATAACAAAAATTTATGGAAAACTGATTGACCAAAACTGATTTTAAGAAAAACGGATAAAATAAAACTAATAATTGATAAAAATATAAAAAAAAAATTGATAAAATTGATTATAAAAGAAAAATTGATAGAAAAAAAAACTTTATAAAAAAATTGATAAAAAATTGATAAGAAACTTTATAATAAAATTGATAAGATTTATAAAAAATTGATAAAGAGTTTATAAAATGATGATAAGATTGATAAAATTGATAAGAAACTTTATTAAATTGATAGACAAAAAGATAGAAAGAAAATTGATAAAACTTTATATAAAAAAAATTTAGAAAAGATAAGATTTTTACCACCAAATCAAAAGATAACAAATATGCAAATCCTAAGATTTAACCATGGCTCTGATACCAATTGAAGGTCTACGATTTCTTGGGATTTGGTAAACAATGAATAGATCTATTGATAGAGTGGATGAAGGAGGAAGAAGAAGATGGGTATAGAGAGAGAAAGAAGAGAGAAAAGAAAGATAGAGAGAGAAAGTAAATTTATTAAAATGAAAAGTGTAAAAATGAAAGAACCACCCCTCCTAACATGCTAGGAGGGGGTATATATAGCCCACCCTACATGTGGGCTATATGGGCTATACTCTTTACAAATGGATCACGAGCCCAATACTAGAATATATCTTTGGAGTGACCGATCCTTTCTAAATACGTAAAAACGTATTTCCAACACCCTTGTTGTGAGCAAGACATAAGCAAATAAGCATTGCCTTTTCCCATGCTTGTACCAACATCTCTCACAACTCGAATAGTCTCAATGTGGTCTTTCATATTGTTAAAGCTACTAAAACACCAGATAGAGTTCTTCATCCTGAAAGACAGAAAAATGTACCAATATCAGTAAAAGCAAGAGTAAATTTGACCCAATTACCTAGAGTAGAAACAAAGTTTTCTTCCACATATGCATTCATAGCCTGATTTCTTAAATCAACCAGAAGATTTTCAGCTTTAACAACCAGAACAACAAGCAAACACGTTTCTTTTAACTCATTATCATCTACTTTTTTACAGATTGTTTGAAATTTCGATCGATTTCTTCAAATTTGTTCTAATTATAAATCGATTAAGGATATTTTCTGATGATTGGATTCTTAGATTCGAGTAATTTTTAGTTGTGTTTTATGATTACACGCTTTTAATCGCTGGAAGAAGGTGGCTGGTAAGGTTTTTATCGTCGGTTGAAGGTGGGTCGTAGAGGAGCCAATTTTTTTTATAGAAAATGAATTATGTGTTTTTTGTTTTTATATGAATTGTCCTTTGATGTACAGAGCGGATTAGATATTTGATTGAATCATAACCCTCTGATCAAGAATAAATAGATGGTTGGGATGAGGTCTTTTGATCTATACTTAGACATCTCCAATGCTAGCTTAAAGAATGACTTTTTACTATACCATCAAGTCATACATACCACTTTTTGAATTGCATAAATAGATTGATGAATGACTTTTTCTCCAATGACTTGGTAAACTTCAAGTGGTTTGAGCACTAGCTTTTTATCTTTTAAAGCACAAATCTAATCCAACTTTATTATATAAAATTATTAAAAAGCTTTTGTAAAACATTTTGCATTGGAGCCTATTTGAAGAATGACTTGTTGATTTATAAAATTTATTCAAGTATTAATGATATTAAATGCACCAAGTCATACAAGACTTGGTGCATTGCTCATGCTCTTATTGTGGGGTCTTAAGGGGATCTTAAATCATGCAATCACAAGTTTAAGCCTAAATTTGCCTAATAATGAGTAAAATTAAGATCACTTTACTTCCAGGCCTCCTTTAATGACGTAGCAAGCTAAAACAAACTTATCAACCTCAAATCAACCTCTAACAAACACAAGCAACACCTGAATTGACAACTTTAAGTACTATGAATTCAAACAGCTAATTTCCCTCCAAAACTTCAACGGCTACAATACTGAACCAAACTTGATCAAATAAGCTTGAGAAACTTGTATGCAAGCTTAGGATCACAAAACAACAACAATAACAACAATAATAACAGTAAAGATAGATGAAGGAGATGATGAACAATGATTAGTGACGTTTTTATTAAAATGAAGGTGAATTGAAGTACAAATTATGTAGGTGATTACAGAAACTAAACTAAGTACAAAACAAAGCTAATGAGAGAATTTGCTTGAAAATTAAGCTTTGTTTTGTTGTTAGTTTTAGTTAATGGATCTTATGCTAATGTGACTATTATAATTAAGGAAATTGAACATGGTAATGTCACCTACCTAGCTGGATATTTCTATTAGTGGTATTTGTTGTGGATTTTGTTGGCATTCATTTTTATTTGGTAGAAAGATTTACTGTGATTTGGGGTAAATAATATTTGCATGTGTTTCGTGAACATGTGTTATGAGTCGTATCAACAGTACGTAGGTGTGTGTGATCAAGAAATTGGGGTTCGCGTCGTGGTTCAAATGGGAGGAGGACATACATACTTCGTGAACGAGAACTTGCCGAAGAAAGGTTAGTCGATGATTACTTTGGCGACGACTTGTATGAACCTAAATATCCAAAGGAAAAGTTTCATCGAAAGTATCTTATGAGATTTACACTTAAAAAAAATAATCCATGAAATCTTAAATTATGATGTTCGTCCCGTGCCTGAGCACTTTATTTATTTAAAAAAACGATGATGCAACCGGTCGTTATAGTATTGGTCTTGTCTTAAAGTGCACATCATACGCCAATTGGCGTACGACACTACACCTGATGCATTTGATGAGTATTTACAAATCGTTGAGCGTACTTCACGAGAATGCTTAGATAACTTTTTAAGTGCATTTGGGCTTTATATCATACTAAGTATTTAAGAAAACCAACTGCAACTGATATATTTAAGATACATACCAGTGGCACGAAGTAAAACATGGACTCCCAAGAATGCTTGGGAGTAGAAAAGTTATCCAAAGGCGTTACAAGGGCAGTTTAAAAGGACTGTTCATAAATACCCAACTGTTATTTTAGAAGCTGTTGCATATCAAAAGTTATGGATTTGGCATGCATATTTTGGGGTTCTCGGAGCGAATAATGATTTAAACGTGTTATATGGTTCCTATTATTTGATGCTGAAATTGCTGATATGGATCTAGTGTGTCCGTTTGTAGTAAACTGGTCTACATATAGTAAGGTTACTATTTGGCCGATGGTATTTATACGGTGTAGTCGACGTTTGTCAAAAAAATTCTATTTCACGAGACAAAAAGACGATGAAGTTTAAGCGATTTTAAGAAGCTGCAAGAAAAGATACTGAACAGGCATTCAGAGCCCTACAAGGTCGTTAGGGTATCATACGACAACCTGCGCATCCAATGGAAATCAACAACCTCAAGACGATCATGTATAGTTGTATAGGTTTACATAACATGATATTGGAAGACGATAGATTTAAAGTTAACATGAGAGATATGTCGTGGATCCAACACTAGTTATTGTTAGAAACTTGCTCGAAAGATGTGAGTTACATGTTAGGAAGACAAAGGAACTTTGAGATAGAAAAGTGCACAATGATTTCCGAGAAGACCTAGTAGATCATATATGGAATGAAGAACAGTAGTTTCTGTTTTTTGTATGTAATGTTTAATTTTATGTAATGTTTAATTTTTATGTCATGTGCAAGTTTTATGTAATGTTTTAACTTTTTTGTAATGATTTAAATTAATGAATTTAATTTTAAGTTTATAAATATGTATTTAAGTTAAAAAAATTCATGTGACACCAGAAAAGATAGGGCATACCACTCCCCCTGAAAACTGGTGTCATATCAATTTTTGTGCCATAGCCTACTTTGGTGAAGTGACAACACTTTTTAGCACCACCGCTACGTCTCTACCGCTCCCTATGCTCTAAGGTGAATTATTTTGATTCTCGTGTGAAAATCAAAAACTTAAAAAAACATAATTGTAGTTTATCCTTAGGAAGTTTTTTTTCTTGTTTGTGCAATCTGATTGCTTCTATACTGGTAGATAGATATATGATTTACGTAAAGTTGTGAATCACCTTCGCTCTAGACAGCCTGAAGCTCCTATTCAAACCTTGGTGCCAATATTTTGGTAAAAATAAATGTTGCTGTTTTAGAAATTTATTTGTACGATTTTTGTATATATACTCTTATCACACTCTTTAAGTGTATTCTTCTCGATGGTATATGTATATTTTGAAATTTCAATGATTTATGATAGTTAATAATGATCGATCTTTCAGGTAAAATATCTTAGCGAGGATGGGACTAATGCTCTGGTTTGCGGGGCCGCATCTATCAGTAACCCAGTTAGATGACTTGCAGAGAGTTCTCATAGTATTGCAACTTACAGTTGAGGTGGAAACTTCGACCCGTTTACTTATGGTCCGTTTAAAAGTTATCCAACGCATTGGAGAAGCTGCTTATCGCTTGGAGTTACCGCAAGAACTTAGTCGAATGTTTTCCACATTTGCAATTTGAAGACGTGTTTACCTATGAAATACTTATTATACCTTTAGAAGAAATTCAACTCGACGACAAGCTCGTGTACATCGAAGAACTCGTTGATATTATGGATCATGAAGTAAAACGGCTCAAGCGAAGTCGTATACCTATCGTTAAGGTACGTTGGAATGCACGTAGAGGACCCGAATTTACTTGGGAAAACAAAGATCAATTCTATCTCAATTATCCTCATCTTTTTACTTTGTTAAGGAACAACAACGTATGAGCTTTGGGTCGAAGCTCAATTTAGCGGATGTCATAATTTATGTTAAACGCGACGTGTACGGGTTAGACATGTATTTCTATTGAAATCCCCGATTGTTTTCGCGTAAATCGTGTACGGTCCAAATTTATAAGTATCTTTTCATGGAATTTTTTCTTTTAGTGAACTTTTGTTTTATTACGTCGTACAATAAATTGATTTGTAGTCACTTTAGTCTTACATTAGACTACGAACAAACAATTTAAGCTTTACCTTTAAAATAAACGAAACATTTTACTTAGCGTGACCCGATTATTCCTTAGGAAACCACATTTATCCAAGACACTAACAATAAACCATCTACTTCTTTTCTTACCTACACTTGAACAAATATATATACACAATCCTACTTAAATTGAAAAGTTATCAAAATCCCACAAGCCACAAGCCCAAAACCGCCCCCCTCTCATTCCATTTCCCACGTTGCTTTTATTCCCTCCTTTCTTCCCCATTATTTGAATTCAAAATGTGTACATCACCTAACCAATTAAGGCAAGCCATACATTGGGAATACACTCTTCCTTCTTCTCCCTTGCTACCCAACGTACAACACCTCTTTTTCTCTTCCTCAACATTTCTCAAATCTCCATGGTACCTTCTTGCTTAGCCTCTAGTTACATCCTAACCTAACTAAATGAAACCCTAACTAAGACCTTTAAACCCCCTAACTACCTATTTACCCTATAAATAGGATAACTATTTTCATTACATCACACACCTTACAAATACATAACTTAACAAAAATAAATACTCCCCCTCCTTGTGATTTGTTGATCCCAAACTTAGATCGATTTAGCTTTGTGTTAACGAGATTAAATCAAGTATAACACGTAGAGAAACTTTGTGTTTATGACTGTAAAACCTACATTAAAATATCATGAACAGTACATGTGAACAGTAAATACACGAGCTTACGATAAAATTGAAACTTTCCATTTATAATATGGCATACGTGTCACGGCATTAAATGACAAGTATTTAAGATATTATAAATGTGACATGTTCACGACATATTAATTCACGATAATTAAAACACGAACGTACACGAGTACTTATCTAACTTAGAAAAAAAATCATGGTTTTGCCCTATGGGTTAAGGGCGTCACGGCTAGGAGAGACAAAAAGGAAGGAATGGGCCTTTTGACCCATGACCCAATACAAATCAAATAACAAGTAAAACACACCAGGAGATTACTATCATAATTTAGGTTTACAAAAAAATCAAGAAACCCTACCTTGGGAGACTAGTCGGCCGCGACAACCAAAGAAAACAAGGAGAAAGATTTTTGGTTTTGATCTAAGGAATTTACATGTTTGTGTTCGTGTTCTTTAGTCTTTTCCAATCACGCATTCGGTAACCTCATTAATCTCTTCTTTTTATTCATTCTATGATTTCATGTGTTAAACCTTAAAAACAAATCATAAAACATGTTAGGGTTTATCAAGAAGCAAGAATTAGGGTTGTTTGGGTTTTGTTTTTGTTCGGCCGAGACACAACCGAGACCCACAAGGCTCTCGGCTTGATTTGTTACACCACCACCGAGACCACCAAGTCTCGACTTGGCTTGGTTTCGGTTAGGTCGCACCATAAGGAAACCCTGACTCAAAGTCGGGGTATAATTAGCGTCTGGTTTGGTTTGATTCGTGTCAACCGAGACCAATAAGGTCTCGGTGGGACATTAGTTCGGACAGTGGGAACCCCGGCTTGAGCAGGGGTGTGTTTTGTTCAATCAGTGGCTAGCCGAGCCACGTCAGTGGCAACCACCGGCTACAGGCGATGGGTATTTTGCTTGGACAGTGGCAACCGGCTAGGTCGGGTAGCCACTATCAAGGGGTGGTTGTTTCGACTTATAATTAGAACACGGGTACGAGTACGGGAAATTTATAAAATCAGTTTATTTTAAACAATTAGCAAGATTTAGGTTATAATTATTTTACCTAATAATTCATGACTTAACCTAAATACTTAATTTAATTAAACATGTATTTTAATTAAATTCATGTAACCTAGAGTTTACTAAACCAACCATGTTAATTATTTTATAAGTTATAATACATAATCCATGACTTGTATTTTTATTAATAAACTTTACTTTATATTTTAATAATCCAGCTTATTTCTAATTATAGAAATTTATTATTTTTGGAAACTTTTTATTTTTTTAAACTTACTATTTTAGAAAACCTTCTATTTTTAGAAAGTTACTTAGTATTACAATACAAGTATTATAATACCTTATTACATGGATAATAAACAAAAGAACACAAGAATAACTACAGTTAATACATAAAACAGCTAAAACATGACAAAACATGAATAATAAGCTAAGAACACGCAGGACCAGTAAAACACATGTGTCTCAGATAACTCACACACGTCCCTATTCTTATGTAGTATTATCCGTTAAGGCGGAGTAGGTTCTTCAGCGTTTCCGTTAGCTTCTACTGGACACAAGGTATGGATTTTCCATCCTTCAGTAAGGACACTCTCTTCCTTTATTAGGATTTCCCGTATGCAGCCAGCTGTTTTCCCAGTAATTACAGATTTAAATGCTTATGTTTTATTAGTTACCTTATCTATATACATGCATGTCAGTTTCACCTAGTTATGGAGGTACCATAACCATAACACTGGAGGCACCAGTGTTATGACTTCACCACGGCGGAGTGATAGCTCGTGGCGTCCCTTCAGTTTATTTGGCCTTTATTATTATTATATTATCATGTGGGGCATATGGGTGCATCCTAGTTATAGTTTCATCCAGGATTTCAAGGTGAATGTGGTGTGTGCCTTGCATCCTTCACAAGGAGCTAATCCCTCCTACCCAGACCATATTAATTAGAGGCATCCCCTCTAATTGCATGACGAGGTCACCCCTCCAAGTATTCATGCACGTTGTTGACCTCATGACCTATGTTGGATTTTGTTATATTAAACTAATAAAAATTTTCATAAGTAAACATAAGCTATGTTTTCAGAACTAATACCAGTAAACATGTTATACGCCTAGGTTTCCCAGGACTTATTCATTTCCGCCGCCTTTCATGCTTTATATGCTCTTTATATGCTATCATTACTCTATGTCTTTCCATGCTTTATTGTATATCCGTGCACTGGACGTTATGCTCAGCCGTTTTCTATTTCCATGTTCTCAAACGGCAGGTACCCAAGGTCGCAAGTAGGATCTCAAGAGTATGTGCATTCAGATGGAAGCTATCCAGCCTTCTATATCTTATGCATTTATCATACTTTATCTTACTTTATTTCATGTTGGACATTGTTTAGTCATTTCCTTTACAATACTTATATTTGCTTAAGTTTGAGTTACTTGGACTACCGATGTTTATTTCCGGTATTTCCTTTTATGGTCATGAATGTTTAGAAATTTACCTTGCATGCTTTGATGACACGTCATATATTACTATGATATTCCATTTTACCAAATGGGGTGTTACAATTATGGTATCAGAGCCAAGGTTTCGACCTGTAGCTCTATAAAACATGACATGTGACTTACAGGTAGTCACCAGCGTCTTCCTAGAACTAACAGTTGGTTTTCATGCATTCATTTCATTTTCATTTCATGTATTCATTTCATGCATTCATCTCATTGTCGCAGGAATTTTGACTAAGTAATGGTTGGTACAGGACTGGCCCTATTTAATCGCATGTGTTTAGTCGAAACATTTTATTTGTTTAGTACACCGACCCATAGGCGTCCACACTTGCCTTTTTGTTTTGTGAACCGACCCATAGGCGTTCACTCATGGACATATCATCATATTTAATTAACCATGCATTCTAAACTGTTTAATGCATCATAAATTGTTTCATGTTTTATACACTGTTCATGCATTTCTCTATTCATGTCATATTTTATCAGACTCATTATTTATGTTGCATTTTGTTATAAATTGTCAGATGGTGAACACACGCAATGCTCAAGAGTTGGCAACAGCTGTCAATGCAGCTTTGCAAGCCCTCCTTCCCTAACTTCGCAATGAAATCAGGGACGAAGTTCATGCGGAAGTCCAGGCTCAGGGCATTCAGTTCGACCCTCATCAGTATAACAACAACAATCATCCAGCTCCATCGCTTGTTACCCTTATGACTTGGTTGAAGCGATTCAACAAGCAGAGACCCCGTTCGTTTGAGCAGACTGACAGCCCCTCTAAGGCTGAAGCTTGGATATCTCACATTGAGAAGATATCTGATGCGATGGGTTGTGACAGTGTCTTCAAGGCAAGACTGGCTTGCTATAAGTTTGAAGGTGATGTGCCGCAGTGGTGGAAATCATTCAAGCAGTCCAACAGTGGTGATGATTGGGTTGCACTATTGACATAGGACCAGTTTAAGGAGCTCTTCCTTAATCAGTATTTTCCACATTCTGAGCAGGAGAAACTCAAGAAGGATTATCATAATATCTGACAGGTTGCTGGGGAGAACAACAATGAATTCATGTAGAGGTTTCTTCGTTTGGCTAGATTTCTAGGTGCAGCAGCTGGTACTGCTGAGGAGAAAGCTGAGAAGTTTCACTGGGATCTTCGCACTTTGGTTGCCAACAGTTTGGTTTGTGCTACGTTCACTACAGTGGCACAGGTGGCCGATGCAACCCGTAAGCTTGAGATGCTTCAGGAACGAGAGGAGTTTGGTGATGGCCGATCAGTGAAGAGGTGTCTTCAATAACCAAATGTAAACCATTCATTCTTTTCATACTTTTTATTTTTATTTCATCCTTTGTTCAACTTTATATTTCAGACAGAAGACTGACGACCGGAAACCTGTGGTCGCTCAGCAACAATCATCTAAGGGAAACGGTCAGTCCAATGACCGTTCTGGTTCAGATAGGCGTGGCGGTAATGGAAATTACCGTAACAACGCCAACCACTCTAAAAACAGCAGGTCCTACATTTACCTTCTTTCATGTTAAACTGTCTTATGTTATAGTATTCTGACACTCTAGCGACTCATATTCAGGAACAATGGCAACGGTAGGGATCAGGACCGCAAAGGTTCGCAGCCTAGTTGTTCTACTTTATCTAGTAACTATTAAACCTTCTATGTAATCAAGCTTATGTTCCATGATCATGTCTCATGCATGTAATCCTGAAACAGACTCTCAGCTAGCTAGGACGCTTGTTGGAGGGTTCACGCATCCTATCTGCCCTACTTGTTCGCGCAGACATTCTGGTGTTTGCTGCCGAGGTACTGGTGGTTGCTTTAGGTGTGGCCAACAAGGCCATCAGCAGAAGGATTGTCGCCAAGGTGAGATAGAAGGCACCTCTGGACATGCCGACTCCAAACCAGCTCCTACATCAGGTTGCGTGTTCATTACTACTAGAGATCAGGTGAACAAGACTTCAGGTACCAGAACTGGGAATCTCTTTATGAATGGTCTGGTAGCATGCGTTTTGTTTGATACTAGAGCGACTCATTCAGTCATATCCACTCCTTTTGCTTCACGTGTTAGGATTTCCCCTATGCCATTAGATAATTCCTTAAGCATTTCCACGTCACTTAGGGACTCTGTGCGAATCACCCAGGTGTACAGAGATCTTCCCCTAGAATTTGATGATAGAATCCGCAGAGTTGACGCACTTCCTTTGGACATGTTCGATTTTGACATGATATTGGGCATGGACTTGTTATCCAAACACCATACTATGATAGACTATCACACTTATTAGGTTATCTTCGGTGATGTTAAATCTCCATAGTACATACACCATGGTTTTCTGCCAGGGAGGTCTGTACAAATTATTTCATCCATGGAGGTGCGTGCATTACTAACACACGACTGTCAGGGCTTCATAGCTAACATTCATGACATTACTGCCGAGTCTCCATCGATTCAAGATCAGCCTATTGTGGCAGAATTTCTTGACGTATTTCCTGATGAACTTTCGGGCATACCACCTGTTCGTGAAGTCGAGTTTGGAATTGAGCTCATTCCAGGAGCAGATCCAATTTCCAAGGCTCCTTACCGCATGGCTCCCATTGAGCTTAAGGAGTTAAAAGATCAGTTGTAGGAAATTCTGGAGCGAGGTTTCATCCATCCTAGTGCATCGCCATGGGGTGCACCGGTACTATTCGTAAAGAAGAAAGACGACAACATGCATTTGTGTACAGACTATCGTGAGCTGAACAAGATCACGATCAGGAATCGTTATCCTTTACCACATATTGATGACCTTTTCGATCAACTTCAGGGCGCCAAGTATTTCTCAAAGATCGATCTGAGGTTCGGCTACCATTAGTTACGGGTTAAAGAGCAGGATATTTCTAAGACTGCTTTCCGTACACGTTATGGGCACTACGAGTTCGTAGTCATGCCTTTCGGACTCACAAATGCTCCAGCAGTCTTCATGGATTTGATGAACCGTGTATTCCATGAGTTTCTGGACAAGTTCGTTATCATTTTCATTGATGACCTCCTAATTTTCTCCAAATCCAAGGAGGAACATGAGGAACACCTTCGTATAGTTTTGCAGATTCTTCGTCAAAAGCAGTTGTATGCCAAGTTCTCCAAGTGTGAGTTCTGGTTAAGCAAGGTGGCATTTCTAGGCCATATTGTATCTGTAGAGGGGATCACCATGGATCCTGCAAAGGTTGAAGCTATCACTAAATGGCCGAGACCTACATCTGCAACAGAGGTCAGAAGTTTTCTGGGTTTAGCTGGCTACTATCGCAAATTTGTAGAGAACTTTTCACGGTTAGCCTTACCTTTGACCAAGCTGATGAGGAAAGGAGAGAAATTCGTCTAGACTTTTTATAAAACGCGCGAGTGCTTTTAAATCAAAAATTTTGATTTAAATAACTATGGAAAAATAAAATAAAATTTTAATAATACCAAATAAAATATTTTCAATGATCAGAAAACTAATTAAAATAAAATTTAATTAAAATTCTCGAGATCTCGGGATTTACGTATGAAGAATAAAAGAAAATATAGGATATTGTAAAATTCAAGAAGCATGTATAAAGGAATAAAATAATGCCAGGAAAATACGAGTTCTCACAGTCGACCCCCTAAAGGAACTCTGGTCCCTCAGAGTTCAACTAGAGACGAAAGAAAATGCGAACAAGTGGAGTTACATTGTTTAGAACTTATTCATTGCTTCTTAGGTAATTTCTGCACAACGACGAACCTTAACAATCGGAATTCAACTACGCTTTAGTTTCTTAACTCCTTTTCAAATTTATATCAAACTCAGATCAAAATAATAACCTTTCGGTATGAAGAAATATAAAGAGATGGAGTGTGCACGAGATTTGCTTAAACGGAGAAGGTGTGCTAGATCGAGTTAAGATTGATAATCGGAAAAGAATCGCAAATCGCGCAAACTGTAAAACATGACAATCTTAAAATGTAAGAATCTAATTACAAGAGAAATAGAAGGGAAAAATGAATTACATATGAACATTTAAAATACAAGATGTTACAATTAAATGTCTAGGATTTTGTATTACTTCCAAACTCAGCTTAAGTATTTTCTTTATAAGGATTTCAAAGTAAAAAAGTAACTCAGTTTAGTTAATTATTTCGATCAGCTTAAGAGCTTTTGGGTGATTGTATGCAATTATTGTTAAAAGCTCAAGTTTATCGTTACTATTAGACAAAATCGAGTTTCCAAATTATTTAAATTCATTGTTTGAAATTATTGATTAAATCGATAATTTCATTAGTTTGAAAGTAAAGTATGACACAATCAAATACTTTAAAAAAAGCTTGACATCCTTTTAAACACTAGTTATAAATCTACCAAAGAGGATGTATAGATCCGACATTAAACTTGAAACGGGTATTTTGGTAATTTAACCCTTGATAAAATGTGTAAAACGTTCTTAAAAATTATAATAAATTTTTAGAAATCCAAGAAGGTGATTAAGGTATCAAATGGTAAACAGAGGACATATTCAGATTTTTCAAAAGGTGACAAGATAGCAAACGAATATGAAACACATAGTAGTCAATAATTAGTATGCAAACAATAGTAGGAGGTGATGAGACTGCTTTTATACATAGTCTCATCGTCCAAAATCGGCTTAAAATGCATTAAATATCATCAAATATGCCAAATATATGCTTGTGTTCGTTACATGTGTATTTTAGGTACAGATATTGAGAAAATGACAAAAGATCACAAGAAACAAGCAAAAACGAACACGGGAAACGAAGCCGCACAATAAACCAAGCCCTAATGGTGATTTTCCAAGAATAACCCTTGAAGAGATGAAGATTGTACAAGAAGGGTCCTCTAACATTGAAGAATTGACACTTTAAACCCTTGTTTATTCATAATTATAAGTTTGGTCCTTAAAGTTTGTCAAATTTACAAAAAGGACCCTCCACTTTGAAGAATTGGCAAGAATGGTCCCTAAAAAATGAAGACTTGTCAATATTAGTCCTCCAAGAAGTCAATCATACAAGTCAAGACCATAAAGTTTGAAGAAAATGCCAAAACAACCCTTCAAGTATCAAGAATTGGTAAGAAATACCCCTGAAATTACTTTACAAAACTATTTAGGGCAAAAGTCTAAAAACTGAAACTTCATTTACAAAGGAATTTCAGTTTTGTGCATTTAAACAAGGAATGAAAGAAACAAAGGAGTTGAGGGACTAAAGCTGGCAGACATCAAACCTTACCTAGGCCAACCATTGCATGACACGTGCCCCATTAACACAAAACAACCAATCACCACCCAGCTTTTTGCCACATCACTTCCCACCCACAACCGTTTATAACTAATCTTTATTAGTTAATAAATATGGCGCCTAACACCATATTTAAATCCTAATCCAGATCAAACCGTGCACTATTTACTCAAGAACAAGGATTAGGGGTTTTTGATTAAGCAAAAATTAAGCCTCCAAACTATCCAGAATTATGATTAAGTTATCCTTAATCATAACCCAACTCACAAAACACTTGCCACCTCACCACAAGAGTCACATGTTAGCTACCATGCACACGTTTTGGAGAAGATGACAAAACAGTGACAATCATCCAACGCCCCACATTATGCTTTGTTTCTAAGCTTCATTGTGAGCCTTTGATACAATTCCTACCCTTACACCTCACACAAACTGCCAAGATAACTCACAATGTTCAAGCAGATTTTCAAATCCTCAAGGGCATTTCAGGAACTTCTACACATTAGGGTTTACGTTTTTCTTTACTTTGTAGTTCACATTGTAGCCTATATAAGGCATTAGGGTTGTAACATTTAGCCCTGCTCTTGGTTTTTCCTTTATCACAAATCTGTAAATCCTCTTTTCATTTTAATGAGAAAGTGTTTGATATTGTTGATGAAATCCAAGTGCCAATCTTATTACTTGATTGTTATTGATATATGTTTGTGTTTTTGAAATCTTAAAACCTGTTTTCAAACCTTGTGCAAGAAATTGTGCAAGTGTTCAAAACTTGATATTTTGCTAAATCTTGGTTCAAACCCTGAAATTTTTGGGCTATAAGTGGTTATAGCACCCTGATAAGAGGATTATCAAGGTGTGGTAAGCTTATAGTTTGGAGATATTCAAGGAAGTGGGAACAAGTTTGCATTAATCAAGCCTTTTGTTCATTTTTTCATTTTTTCTGTTTTGAATATCACTTGTTCTATCCTTGTTACTCTTAGCAGCTTTGTGGAAGCTTGTGCCTTGTTTTGCTAGGCACATCAGCTCAAAAATTCGTGAGTGTGGATGTACATTCATGAGGTTTGAGTCCTTGTACCCAAAATCTGATAAAAGTCTTGATTTTTAGTGTACTTGTTGTTTTTGTGGCTTAAAATTGCTTGATACTGCATAATATAGATGTTATTGTGTTAGATTGGGCTTGAGATAAACTGAATCACACATTTACTTTGTTAATCTTGGATTGAAAAAAGTTAAGGGGTGTTTGGGTTAACCTGTTTAAGGTTACAAATTGGATTTGAGTTATTGTTTGTTGTTTATTTGTGTTGATATCTGATATATACTTGGTTGTATGCTATTTGCTTCAAGTTCTTGGCTTTTAAGCATCAAATTCTTAATTGTGCTATAAAAAGTTGAAATCTACTTGTTTTGACCTAAGATCTTGGTAACACTTAGATTGTATGCATGCTTAGGGATAACAAGTGATTAAACAAATTTTGTATAACCTATTAAGAAGATTTGAGGGTTTGAAATTGGATTTGTGGTCAAGTATATCAGCAAAGTACCAAATCTATTTGTTTAGTGTTCATGAGTAACATTCATTTGCTTGAATCTTGCTCTAAACTTTGAACCAATGCATGAAACTAGTTTATTTGTGTTCATTTGAATTATTTATAGCTTGTGTATGCATTTGGTGAAGTTTGCCTGGCTTATTCTTGCTAAAAGTGCTTATTAAGTTCATAACTGCTATTGTTCATGTCTGGTGCATGTCTGGTGATCTTTTGATTAATTTGTGCTAATTGGCTTGTTGAATGTGTGATTTTATTGTTGTTATTGACTCCTTGTGATCCACTGATTACTTGGGTGCCTTTGCTTAACCTGAATCCAACAAAAAGTCACATAAGACAAAAAGTGAAGAAAGTCAATCAGTGGGAACTCCTTTCCCTTGACACTAGCCACTGCTGGTGTTATTTGGTCATCAGCTTATTCATAAGCTATTCTAGCTTATTGGGACTTGCAACAACTTATTTTTTGTGATAGATCTTACTCATTTGACCCATTGATTTGAACTGGAGCATATTAGGGTTTGACTTTTAAGTTTGACTAGAAAACCAAACAATTTGACTTTTACATAAGTGCTTATTTGCTTATACTTGCTTATTCAGTGTGCTTATTGGAAAACTTTTTGATTATTTTGCTTAATTAAGTCATTTAAAACCTTTTGCAAGTTGAATCAGCACTTGAGGTAGCCTAGAACTCAAAAACGACTATTTTGTCATTTTGTAAAGAGAGCTTTTGCTTATTTCAGGCTTACTTCATGGGGTTATTCAAAATTTCTTTTCACATATCTCTTTGGTAACTCAAAAGAAGCGTGTGTGTCAAATTAGAGCTTATGGCATTAGCTTATGGCTTAATGGGCCAAAAAGCCCATTAAGATTAAGCTGTTGACTTATTAAGTTGTGATAAGCACATTTTCAGCTTTTGGGCCGTCAGAGTTTTGTTCTTAAAATCAAATTTTGAGTCAGATAGGAAGTTTTGGGCTTAATTGGACAACGTTTTGCTTATTGGGCCAAAAAGCCCAATATAGTGGACTATTTTTTATTTAAGCCTATTTTAAGGCCCAATAGGGGTATTTTGGTAATTTCAAGTTCATTTCTGTGTTATTTAGGCTAAAATAAAATAGTTTGCAACTTTTTAGAATTTTTTATAAATTTTGGATTTTTATTAATATTTTATTATTAAAAATTAGATTTTATATTTTTGCAAGTTTTTCATTTTTCTTACTTTAAGTACATTAAGTTAGGAATTTTAAAAATTTTAGATTAATTTTATTGTCATTAGATTAATTTTTAGAATTATTTTAAGTTTTATTAGTTTTTAATCATTTTTAAATAGATTTTATTAATTTTAAAGTTTTCAAAAACAGTTTTTAATTTAGGTAAGTCATTTTAGAGGTTTACAAGTTAAAAAATCTCATTTTGGGCTTTTCGTTAATTAAATTGATTTTTTTGACTTTAATTAGCATTAAAAAATTAATATTTAATTAAATAAAAGGTTCGAGTGATTTTTGATTTTTTGTAAACTCTAATTACATTTTTTAGGATTTATTGCAATTTTCTAGGAATTTTAAGGGTAATTTTTAAATATTGTCACTTTTTACGGTTTTACGTGCACGACTTTTCGTCTTAGTTTAATTCACCATCGTAACCGTCATCCTTTTCTATTCTTCTTTCTTCATAAATATAATCAGAAACACTTAATCATCTCTTACACAACACACTAGCTTCCTTGAGAACGATCCCCACTCTGGGTCATTTACTTGTGGTTTTCCTAAATCACTCGTTTAATACTTGCCACTTTTACGCTCTTTTCCTAAAGGGTAGTAAAAATACAACTATCATTTTGGCTCCGCTGCTGGGGAGGCGTGTTGTGTTTTGATTTGAACAATTGTTGTTTTTATATAGCCATAATAGCTAATTGTATTAGTAGCACTCTACTAATACGTATTATCGGTTTTTCGTTTTTTTGTGTGAATATTACTATATTGTATACGTAGAACAATAAATTCACAAGTACTCCAAAAGTGTGAAAACACTACCTTTATTGGGAGGTCATTACTCAACCATTGTATTTGAATCTCAAACAAGAAAAAAGGCAAAACAGATAATTACTTTCGTGAAGCTTAATTTTGAAAAACACAAACTATAAGGTGGGTATAAGGCGGGTATTATAAAATATACCCTAAGGAAAAAGGCTCTTAAGTGCTTCGCGGTGCCTCGTTTCCCCGCTTGCTTGTGCGTGTTTAGATAAAAAGGGCTAACCGAGGGTTTGCCAACCAAAGTATTATCTAAGTATCATATATATATATTCTTGGTTTCATTTAATTAAACCCTCTTGAACGTTTTGGTGTTCCACCAACGTTCTAAAGTCATCGAAGGCGTTCACTTCACTTGATCATTTTCATTCCTTGAGGCTCCTTTAATTAAGAGATTTGATTTGAGGAGAGATTTGTAGATTTTTGTCTACTTAATACATTCACCAAAATCCAAAAAAGGTAAAAACAATCAAAAACCACAAAAAATTAGAAAAATTAAAAACACCAAAAAGAATCTTCTTTGCTCATCCCCACGTTGTACGTGACGTTTATGCTTACTCGTAATCAAGCAAGACGTGCACATAAACGAAAAAACCGAAAGGAGACCACGCCTAACCTTTCTAGTGAGGAGTCTCCTATTTACGAACCTATCGTAGAAGAAGAACCAACCATGGCGAATCGAACTATGATGGAGTTACTTCAAGCACCCACCGAGGGTTATGGAGAGGCTATTGTGATTCCCGCCATCCTTGCGGAGAATTTTGAAGTGAAAACGGGTTTGTTGTCGATGATCCAAAACAACAAATTCCGTGGTGATGAAAAGGACAACCCGCACAACCATATCCGCCAATTCAATCGTCTTACCGCTACTTGCAAGTTTAAGGACGTTGCTAATGATTCGATTAAGATGATGCTTTTTCCGTATTCCTTAGCGGGGCCTGCTAAAATTTGGTTAGAGAAAGAGCCACCCAATTCTATATTGACGTGGAAGGACCTCGTTTCAAAATTGTGAACCAATTTTTCCCGCCCTCTAAGACTACGCATTTGAAAAACGAGATTTCATAATTTTCACAATAATTTAATGAGAGTTTTTCTACGGCTTGGAATCGGTTTAAGGAAATGTTACATGAGTGTCCTCATCACGGATTTTCTAACTTGCATCAAATTGACACGTTTTACAATGGTTTGAATGATCATGAGAGAGATTATCTTAACGCCGCCGCGGGTGGTAACTTTTTTGTGTAAAATGGTTGAGGAAGCGTTGTTGATTATTGAAAATAGGTATAAAGTCTATAGTCCTCCTAACACATCGAGTGTTCGTAAGGCTTCGTCTTCGGCTTCACCTTCATTGTCCAATACCATTGATGTTTGCCAAATTGAGGCAAATTTGGAAAACAAAATCTTTGATAAGCTTAAAGGTCTTTTAATTGAATTCAAAGTTGGTGAAAAAGTGCTCCCGCTACGGCTAAAGCGGTTGAGGTTTCTTGCATGTATTGTGGTGGAGGTCATGATTTCTTCGAGTGCATTACCAACGGTGGTAACACTTCGAGTGCCTACGCGGCCACGAGAACTTACAACCAAAACGGTCAAGTTACCCGCTCTAATCAAATGACTCCACTGGGTTTTGCTCCCAATCAAAATGCTAACAACAACTATCGAAACAATCAAGTTGGTTACAAAAACAATTTCAAAGGTAACAACTATGGGAATCAAGGGGTCAATAACAATCAAGTTTCAAACAAAAATCAAAACAATGATTTTCAAAACAACAACAAGAGTTTGCAAACTTTGAAAGATCTTCTAAATGAATTTGTTGAATACGCAAATGGAAATGATGCTAGGTTTGATAATATTCAAAGAGAGATCATTAGCCTAAGATCTGAGTCTAAGAATGACTTGAAAAAGGAGTTGAAAAATGAGAGCAAATGAGCTTAAGATCCATACAAACAAAATGGAGAGAAATGTAACTAGGTTACAACAAAACCAACAAAAAATGTAACAAGGGCAACATGAAATAAAACAAGAGATGCTTAAGGCCGATAAGAGGCAATTTATGTTTGAGGATAAAATTTCATCCATGTTTGAGGCTATAATGTATAAACCGTCTTCGAGTAGTCTTCCTAGCAACACCATATCGAACCCTAAGGGAGAGATGAAAGTGATTACCACACGAAGTGGTAAGACACTTAAGGAACCGACTCCTCAACCAATTACTCCAACGGTGGAGGAAATTGAGGAAGAACCCGAGGTGGTGGTCGAAAAGGAGCATGTCCTAATCCCGCGAAGTACCGCTCATGCCACACCTACGGTTGACCCATTACCACAATTGGAACCCGAGATTCCAAAGGCTATGCCTATGCCTCAATCCACACCACCTTTTCCCTATCCATCTAGACTTAGAAAGGAGAAACGTCAAGAGCACGACAATTACCAATTTGAGCTTTTTATGAAGATGTTTCATGATTTGCATTTCAATATAAGTTTTGTAGATGCTTTGGTCATGATGCCTCGATTTGCCGCTAACTTTAAGAGTATGTTGAACAACAAGGAGAAATTGCAACAATTGTCTAGTTGTTCATCGGTTTATCTTAACCGCATACCTCAAAAAGTCGGTGATCCCGGTAACTTCTTGATTCCAAGTGCAATCCAAGATATGGAAGAATGTTATGCCTTGGTCGATCTTGGTGCTAGTATTAATTTGATGCCACTTGCAATCTTCAAGTCGCTCAATCTTCCTAATCTTACTCCTTCACTAATGTCTATCGAATTGGCCGATCATTCCACGATTCCCGTATGCGGATTGGCCAAAGACGTTTTTGTAAAAGTTGGAAAGTTCTATTATCCGGTAGACTTTATCGTTGTCGATATTCCCACGGATCCTCAAGTTCCTCTTATTTTAGGTCGTTCGTTTTTAGATACGTCTATGTCGTTGATTGATGTGCATGCTAGAAAGATCACCTTACGTTTCAACGACGAGGAACTGTTATAAACGCAACTCAAAATTCTCCAATTTCTCATGTTTATTCCGTAGCAACCATAAACCTCGTTGATATGATCGACGTGGTTTGCGAGGAAATTTCACAAGAAGTTTTAGGTTTTGGTGACGATGAAAATAGTGGCAATCCCACTATGCTTGATCCCATTCTTGATAATTCGACACCATCCTTCACTCCATTTGAAGGTGGTGGTTTTACGTTGGAAGAATTTGATGTTCCACGTACTTGTGACGAAGACCTCGACAACGATGAGGACTTATCGATTATCAAGGATTTTCTTAACGATTTCCCATTTCCTCCACCCGAGGAGGTTATGAGCATAGAGCCAAAATCTTCAATTGAGGAACCACCAATCCTTGAGTTGAAAGATTTACCTCCTCACCTTGAATATGTATTTTTGGAGGAGGACAAGTTGCCGGTTATTATTGCGAAAAATCTTTCAAATGATGAAAAAACCGCACTTGTCGATGTTCTAAAGGATCACAAAGGGGCAATTGCGTGGAAATTATCCGACATTAAGGGGATCGATCCCAAATTTTGTACCCACAAAATCTTAATGGAGGAGGACTACAAACCCGCAATCCAATGTCAAAGGAGGGTGAACACCAAAATTCACGACATAATCAAAAAGGAAGTCCTTAAACTCCTTGACGCGGGAATGATTTACCCTATTTCCGATAGCCCTTGGGTGAGTCCTATTCATTGTGTCCCTAAGAAGGGAGGAATGAATGTTGTGCCAAACGATGCCAACGAGTTAATTCCAACTCGACTCGTGACCGGTTGGAGGGTGTGTATCGACTATCGTAAGTTGAATGACGTCACTCGTAAAGACCATTTTCCCTTGCCCTTCATGGAACAAATGTTGGAGCGTCTTGCGAGAAACGATTTCTATTGCTTTTTAGATGGTTTTTCCGGTTACTTCCAAATCCCCATCGATCCTCGTGATCAAGAAAAAAATACGTTTACGTGTCCATATGGAACGTTTGCCTATCGTAGAATGCCATTCGGACTTTGCAATGCACCGGGAACCTTTCAAAGGTGCATGATGGCTATTTTTCATGGCATGATCGAGAAGACGATGGAAGTCTTTATGGATGATTTTTCCGTGTTTGGTTGTTCGTTCACTTCATGTTTGTCGAATCTTGAGAGAATGTTAAAACGTTGTGAGGAAACCAACCTTGTGCTAAATTGGGAAAATTGTCATTTCATGGTTAAGGAAGGAATCTTCTTAGGGCACAAGGTTTCGAAAGCGGGGATTGAGGTAGATAAAGCTAAGGTAGACGTCATCGCCAAATTACCTCATCCCAAAACCGTCAAGGGAGTTAGGAGTTTCCTAGGCCACGCGGGCTTTTATCGTCGATTCATCAAGGATTTTTCAAAGATTTCTCGACCTATTACAAATCTCCTCGAAAAAGATGCTCCTTTTGTCTTTAACGAAGATTGTGTACGAGCCTTTGAAATCCTTAAGAGCAAACTTACCGAAGCTCCCATTCTTGTTGCTCCCAATTGGAATCTCCCCTTTGAGCTCATGTGTGATGCTAGTGACTACGCTATTGGGGCCGTTTTGGGGCAACGTCATGAAAAGAACTTCTTGCTTATTCACTATGCTAGCAAGACGATGACCGAGGCTCAACTTAAGTACACTACAACGGAAAAGGAATTCCTTGCCGTGGTGTATGCATTTGAGAAATTCCGACCTTACCTCATCTTGACTCGATGCATAGTGTATACGGATCATTCGGCTATCAAGTATCTTATGGCTAAACAAGATGTTAAGCCGAGATTACTTTGTTGGATTCTCCTCCTACAAGAATTTGATGTCGAAATCCTTGACAAAAAAGGAGCCGAGAATCTAGCGGCCGATCATCTTTCTCGTTTGGAAGATCCTCACCAAAGTGTTTACGAGCCAAAGGAAATCACCAAAACATTTCCTCTCGAGACACTTGGTGTAGTGAATTCTAAGCTTGATTCATCTACCCCATGGTTTGCGGACATCGTAAATTACCATGCGGGTAACTTCATCATTAAGGGTATGACGACTCAACAAAAACGAAAATTCTTTCGTGACGTCAAGTTCTATTTTTTGAACGACCCATATCTTTTTCGGACTTGTGCAGATCAAATCATTCGACGTTGTGTCTTTGGTACCGAAGCTTCTAACATCATGAGCTTGTCACGAGGGACCCACGGGTGGTCACCATGGTGTTAATCTCTCGGCTAAGAAGGTCTTTGATGCCGGATTCTTTTGTCCTACTATTTACCGAGATGCACATGCACTTGTAAAGTCATGTGACTCATGCCAACGACAAGGAAAAGCCTCACAAAACGATGAAATGCCACAAAACATCATCCAAGTGTGTGAGATCTTTGACGTTTGGGGAATTGATTTATGGGTCTGTTCCCATCATCTCGTGGTAATAAGTACATCCTTGTCGCCGTTGACTACCTATCTAAGTGGGTGGAAGCTAAGGCTTTTCCCACGAACGATGCTCGTGTGGTAGTCAAGTTTTTGAAAAGCTTGTTTTCTTGGTTTGGAACCCCTCGTGCGATCATAAGCGATCGTGGAACCCATTTTTGTAACGACCAATTCGAAAGGGTCTTAAGGAAATATGGGGTTACACATCGGCTTTCTACGGCTTATCGCCCACAAACGAGTGGGCAAGTCGAGGTTTCAAACCGAGCGTTGAAAAGGATCTTGGAGAGATCGATTGGAGAGAACCGACAATCGTGGTCGGATAAGTTAGACGATGCTTTATGGGCCTTTGGTACCGCTCATAAGACGCCCATTGGGTGCACTCCTTACAAGCTCGTGTACGGGAAGAATTGTCATTTGCCAATTGAACTCGAACACAAAGCTTATTGGGCCCTTAAGCATTGTAGATGATATTGAGACCGCGGGAAAACACCGGAAAATGCAATTGATTGAATTGGATGAATTAAGGGATATTGCTTATGAAAATTCATTGATTTACAAAGAAAAGACTAAAAAGTTTCATGATTCAAAAATTAAAAACCGGGTTTTTAACATTGGAGATCAAGTGTTACTTTTTAACTCACGTTTGAAAATCTTTTCCGGCAAGTTGAAATCCTGTTGGTCGGGTCCATTCACTATTACCCAAGTTTTTCCATATGGGACCATCGAGCTAGCTCAAAATGATGGACCCAATTTCAAGGTGAATGGACATAGGTTGAAGCACTACTTTGGCGGGGAAGTTCCATCCTTGAACTACCTCGACCAAGTCACCTTCCCCAATGATAATTAGTATCGAGGGGATCGAGTCGAGCTCATGACTCGGTAATAAAAAACGAGGTGCCTCGTGGGGGAGTCCCATGCTTATCCTATGTACATATTATCGCTTTCTAATGTAGTAACGTGAGAGGATTTGTGCCCTTCCAACCTTTGTTCTATGGTTGTTTGTGATATGTGGTTTTTAGATGATCATGATCTTCACGATTAGAGCCTCTCGTGTTCGTTTTATGGGAGCACTCGATCGTTTGCTTTGAAGAATTTCTCAATATCCATGATATATCCTTTTATGTTCTAACCTTAGGTTTTTAGCACACTTCATAAACGGCTTTAAATTTAATGGTTACACCCTTTCCATGCTAGATTAAGCATTTGACTACGTCTCTAGTATGGGGTTTTCCAACCCTTAGACTCGAAACATTGAGGACAATGTTTAACTTTAGTATGGGGGGTGGATAGATACTTGCCTTGCCAAACCTTCACGCTTTCCAAAGTTTATCTTTTTGTTTTATTGTTTTTGTTGCAAAATAAGGCTAAAATGGCCAAATTTTATAATTTTTCTCATGTTTTATAAGTGTTTGAAGACACGAATGTAGGTTTTCCGATGGCGAGAATAAGAGTAATTTTTTACTCGACCGTGCGTGTTGAGCACTTAGCTTCGATTCCTTAACTTATATTAGGCTAAGTCTCTTAAATGAGGACGAGAAATGATAGAGTTAATTATAAGTTACTATGCTAAACGTAGAGTATTCGTTTCTTTCAAAAACTCATGTGTTCTCGTTGTTTGCTTATTCTCCCTTCGCTTGTATATAAATTTTGCTTAATAAAAATTGGCTTAGCGGTTTAGTCTTAATTGTTGGTTTCTAGTCTTTTCTAGTAGCTTCCATGTAATTAAATTGGGAAAACATTAAGGTATCGTGAACTTCACGGTTTTGAAGTATTGGCAACCCGAATAATCGAAAGCTTCACCTAATAAGAAGATTTCAAGTGCTCACCTAAATCAAGCAAACAATTTGAAGCTCACAAGGCCGAAAAATCTATGCGAAATTGAAAGTGAATTATGCCTTAATCTTTGAAGCTTTAAAGATCCAAAATTCGCTTTAGCGTGAGGATATACGTCTTTGGCCACAATAAACACCTCATGGCGAGGTTAAATAAAAGGCAAGGCAAGACGGAAGTCATAATAAAAGCTTCATGGCGAAGTTGAATAAAAGATGGAGGTAAACCTATGATAATAAGGCCCATCCGTTAGGGGGCGTATAAAAGTCTTGGTAATAAGTCTCATGTTCAAAACCGTTATAAAACCGTGTTTATCGATCCTTCTTGTTGACTTAATTTTTTGACATCGTTGTCTATTAGGGGGGGTTATTAATTCGGTGGTCTTGGTTACACCGTTATGACTCTATTTTTAGACCTAAATCTCTATAATCGTATAAGTCAAAAATGTATCCTCGTGAAACATTCAAGACAAAAATAAAATATAAGAGATACCACTTAGGAAAATGGGAGTCTAAGTACGTGATTAGGGCATATGAGTAGTGTTAGCATTACTAACTTATAATGACAATGATTTCGTTGCACGCTTAGCATGGAATTGGGGTGAAAATCGAGGATGACGAAATTATTTCTAACGAAGCATTCACTTGTGAAGGTCTACGAGATCATTGGCCTATTCTAAGATGATTGATTGGATGGATTTAATGTATAAAGAAGGTTGATTAATAGATTAATATAAAGAAGATGAGATGAAGGAGATGATGGAGTAGAGAGAGAAAGGAGAGAAGGGAGAAAAGTAGAGAGAGAAAGTAAAGATGAATAATTAATTATGAAAATGATCAACCCCTCCTAACATGCTAGGAGGGGTATATATATAGCCCACCCTACATGTGGGCTATATGGACTATACATTAACTAAGTGGATCACGAGCCCATTACATAATTATCATTGGAGCGACCGATCCTTCATAAATACGTAAAACGTATTTCCAACAATCTCCCCCTAAGGGAGGTCGCTCCAAGAAACAAAGTTCTAAATAGTCTATATCTCGTGATCTATGCTAACTAAGATGTGACCGAGACTTTATTGGGAAAAACGTATTTCCAACAATCTCCCCCTAAGGGTGGTCACATCTTTTTACAAAATCTTAAACCTAGCATCTATGCTTGAGTCTTCGATCTTGTTCTTGTGAATATGCTTGACGTGATCTTTGACTTTAGTCTTGAGCATGTTTCCTTGCCTTGACCTTGTGCATTCTTCACTTGTGATATTTGCCTCTTTGTGACTTCATGTTCCACATACTTATACTTTTAAATTCTTGAAAGCTTCAGAGTTTGATACAGCGGAAGACTTGACCTTCAGGCTTTCTTGAATTTGTTGAAGTACTAATTGTATGTAGTATAAGCATGTGGTGACGACTTCTTCTGGATTGTACACCGCAATGCCACCTTCTTGTTACGCTGCATAAGACAGTTAGCAACAAACAATATACACGGATGAAATGGCCTTGAACATTTCATTCTAATTCGGTAGCATTTTACCTCCGGTCGGTGAAGACCGTTGGACGATATTAAATATCGTACTTGTGGCAGGTAGTTTCAATAAAGAACCTCCTTGACAAGATTTCGCGGGTAAACCCGTTCTCTTTACTCGACCGTCCAAAGCTGACTGCGAACGTAAAGAGTGGATCATTTGGATAATATTATCCGCATGATTTGAAGCCGTCAATTCATGTTCCTGGAATAAGTGAAGTTCAATTAAGAACCGCACCATCGTTGCTTTCCAGTTGTCACTAGCTTGATTCATATAGAATCTTGCAAGTTACCTACCAAGTGCTGTTTGATGTTAACACTAGAAGGATTTCCATTCGTCACTGTAAATACTTAATAGTATTACTCTGAATGTTCTGGCAAGATCACTAAGATATTGCGTAGAGGCCTGGAACGTGTTTAAATTCATTTAAGAATTAAACCACTGTTGCTTTCCAATTATCACAAGTTTGATTCATAAAGAATCGCACAAGTCACCTACCATGAGCTTTTTGATATTCGCTCAAGAAGGATTTCCATCTTCATTGTAAATACTTTCGTATTACTCGGATGTTCAGGCAAGATCAAGAAGATTTTGCGTAGGACTCTTAATATCTTTCTTACTTTTCACATTGTGTGAACAAGCAAGGAATAATGAAAGTGTGTCCTAATAAGATATTTGATGATCTCAAATGGCTCTAGACTCGATCGTGCATTTTGGATTTTTAGTGATCGGAGGCTGGAGAGGAGTGCCACCTTTTCAATACCAATTTATTCGGAGTGAATAAATCAATAGATAATGTGTTGTCTCCGTGTGATTAAAACAAATATCTTTTAAGAGATATCTGAGTTAGCTGGGATGGGTTGTGCCTTGCATCACTGGGTCCATGATGTCTATCTTCAATATCAAGAATCATTAAAATGATCTCAATAGCATATGAATTGACCCGGTTTCTGCCTAAGTTGTAAGGAGGGCTTCTTTCTTTACACCCTTTATCTTTACAATTCTTTTTCATTCTTCAACCCCTTCAATGCTTACCAATACGTCATCACTAGCACCTTGTTGTGATTGTTCCAGTGCTAACTTAAGTACTTGGTCGGCATTCAGCTACGTTCACAATCTTTCTCCATCTTTCCTAAGGACTACTATTTCTAGCTATGGAATGTCCTTGGGAAGATTCCTCCGGTTCTAGAGAAATCATTGGACTTTAACCTATCCTGCCATCCTTATGTCACCACAATCTTCACCGTCGTAAATAGAGATGTTTTGGGTAAGTGTATGTCACCATGAAATCCATTTAGAAGTGCAAATCCATTTTGCTCCCCCTTAACATATGCCACGATATCCGAAAACATTTTGCACATGTCGGGATGAGCTATCACGTTAAGTCAAACCATTTATGATTGATCATATCCCATATTAAATCACATTTTCTCCCCCATATTAAAAATATTAACCCAATCGATATTTTTAATATCAATTGATTTAATAGCATTTTAAGAAAATTTGGGAAGAAAAATGCAAATCCAATTATCTTCATGCATTACACAAGCTCCCCCTCAAATTAATGAGGGTGTACTTGAAACGTAAATTAAATACCTTTTAAACACAAGTGTAAGGTATTTAACACATGCAAAGATCATATATGATAATGAATTCACAATATTAGCAATTTACGAGGTTGGACCTGAATGATGGAGAACATCATATGAAAGAAGCACATGGTTCTTGTTCACGAATGTTGGTCTTCCTCGTAACTTCTGAAGTTATCTCTTGACTCCATGTAAATGATTGATATCATTGTCTTGACACCAATATGTGAACTTGGCACTCTCGGCATCAAGGATTCTGAATGCTGGACAATTGCTCCCCCTCAATTGTTGACCCGTGTTCTATTGAAAGAGCTGTAGTCACCGTTTGAGTAGTTGCATCGTCGAGTATGTAGATATCAATTGTAAGTTGCTACGGTTGGTGGAGATGATAACTTCGGATTCTGAAGTCAAAGCTTTCCGGTGAAATGCTTGACTTTAAAGTGAAAAGCGGGTTACTATCGGAAATAATAGCAAACCATAATGGAGCATGTTTTAAATTTTTTAAACTTCTGCTCGAACTTTATTTACAATCCCGTGTCATTATTGAATGACATTTCTAGGTTCGTAAATATTATCGATTCCAGAAGACATGCTCTTTTTATCAAAACATTTTTGAACACACAATTTTGAAAGATTTAGAAAAACCTTTTGAGAAATTCTTGAAAAATTGTGTTCAAAGTTTTGAAAACCAATTACTTGAGCTTAAGATTTGGAATAACTTAGGAAAGCTCAAGTCCGAGAAGTTGTAAACTTCTCGTTGTAAGGATAAGTTACCATCGGCGATAACCTTTCCTTTTATCTGAAGAACGAGTCCTAAGCTGACATTTACTTAGAAGTCGTGTTCATGAGCTTGAAAACTTTGACTGTTTTAACGGAAAGCTCATGACCGAGAAAGGTTAATTTCTCGTTACGAGGAAAAGTTCTCTTATTTAAAAGATACACTTTCCTTTCTGAGCTTAAAACTTCGAATGTTTTAATACAAGCTCATGACCGAGAAATGTTAATTTCTCGTTATGAGGATAAGTTATCATAAAAGATAATCTTTCCTTTATTTGAAGTTCGAGTTACAGTCTGACATTTAACTATTGTTAGAAATACGTTTTTACGTATTTATGAAGGATCGGTCGCTCCAACGATAATTATGTAACGGGCTCGTGATCTATTTACTTTATGTATAGTCCATATAGCCCACATGTAGGGTGGGCTATATATATCCCCTCCTAGCATGTTAGGAGGGGTTGTTGATTACCATTTTCACTTAATCATTATTCATCTTTCACTTTCTCTCTCTAACTCTCTCCCTTCTCTCCTTTCTCTCTCTAATCCCTCATCTCCTTCCTTCATTTCCTTATGATTATCATCTGAATCACTATTTGTCGGTGATCCATCCCCATAATCAAATCAAATTAAAATTAGGGCTCCAATGGAGTTCGATTCATCGTCGCTTAGTAGATGCTCAGCTGAACATCAGAAAGTTTACACCGATTGGTTCAATCTCGCTGATTCAGATGGCGATGGAAGGATAACTGGAGGCGATGCGAAAACTTTCTTCGTTATGTCCGGTTTATCCGGACACGATCTCAAGCAGGTGTGGGCGATAGCAGATTCTAGACGGCAAGGCTATCTTGGCTTTAAAGAGTTCGTTACAGCAATGCAGTTGATTTCTCTGGCCCAAGCAGGACAAGTGTTACGTAGTGACATCTTACAATCTGATGTTGATTTTGAATATCTGCACCCACCGACATTGGACGGTCTGGATGCCTTTATAGCTAAGAAAAAGCGGTCAAAAAGCGATTTTGAATCGAATGGTAGTCCTGAGGTTCAGACTTCTCCATCTTCCAGTTGGTTTACTTCGTCAAAGTCTGCAAAGAAGGTTTCATTGAGTAATGTTACGTCAATCATTGATGGGCTGAAGAAACTCTACATTCAGAAGCTGAAACCTTTAGAACAAACGTATCAGTTCAATGATTTTGTTTCTCCCTTATTGACCAACAGCGATTTTGATGCCAAACCCATGGTGATGCTTTTGGGTCAATACTCGACAGGGAAAACGACATTCATCAAGCATTTGCTTAGAAGTAGTTATCCAGGAGCTCATATTGGACCTGAGCCGACAACAGATAGATTTGTTGTGGTTATGAATGGACCCGATGAAAGAAGTATTCCCGGGAATACTGTGGCTGTTCAAGCTGATATGCCATACAGTGGTTTAACTAATTTTGGAACTGCATTCTTGTCGAAGTTTGAGTGTTCGCAAATGCCACATCCGCTGCTGGAGCATATTACATTTGTAGACACTCCTGGAGTATTGTCAGGCGAAAAGCAAAGAACACAAAGAAGCTATGACTTTACAGGTGTCACGTCATGGTTCGCTGCAAAGTGTGATCTGATCTTGCTTCTCTTTGATCCTCACAAGCTTGATATCAGCGATGAGTTCAAACGTGTCATAGCATCCCTAAGAGGAAATGATGATAAAATACGCGTGGTCTTGAACAAGGCTGATCAGGTTGATACCCAACAGCTGATGAGGGTATATGGAGCTCTTATGTGGTCCCTCGGTAAAGTTCTTAACACTCCAGAGGTTATGCGTGTTTATATCGGTTCTTTCAACGACAAACCTATTAATACGGCTACTGCTGGGCCACTTGGGACTGAGCTATTCGAGAAAGAGCAGGAGGATCTTCTTAGTGACTTGAAAGACATACCCAAGAAAGCTTGTGATCGCAGAATTAACGAGTTTGTAAAACGTGCTAGAGCCGCCAAGATTCACGCTTTTATCATTAGCCATCTTAAAAAAGAAATGCCCTCAATGATGGGCAAAGCTAAAGCTCAACAAAAACTCATTGATAACCTTGAAGACGTTTTTGCAAAGGTTCAAAGGGAGCATCACCTACCAGCAGGAGATTTTCTGTATGTTGAAAACTTCAGGGAGAGACTCGGCGGTTACAATCTTGACAACTTCCAAAAATTGAAGCCCAAAATGATCCAAACGGTCGATGACATGTTGGGGTATGACATTCCTGATCTATTGAAGAATTTCAGGAACCCATATGACTAATGTTAGAAGCTCGTGATATTTTGAGAAAAAGGGATGTTTGTCCATCGACCATCGTGTAATGGCGTTTGTATACGTTCATGTGTAGAGTAGTGTGTACCATCACTGGCGATTGTTCTTTTCAGATATTTGCAGTTTTGAAGTTGAAGTCATGAAAAAAAAAAAAAAAAAAAAAAAAAAAAAAGTTAACGTGGAAAAATATTTGTTGGATTTAACGTTTATTGTGGCCGGATTTAAAGTCAAAAGTGACGAGTCAAAGTGCCGGGATTTATTTTTAGTAGCTACGGATTTTTCATCAATCAGTAACGTAATTGTTCATCGATTTTCAATGGATTTCTTGAATTCGACATCCAACACGGGAGAATTGCATCAAGTGCAAGCCAACGCTAGAGAAAGTGGTATAACTTCATTTCAAATGCTTCAGTATCACCTAGTTACTCTTTCACGGATTCAAGGAGGGAGCGAATTCGTGACAATCTTTGGTCAAGATCGTCACATATTCATGGAATCGATGTTCACCATCTTGACACAACTAGCAGAGCAAATCCACAATAAAGACTTTAATCACTCTGCATCGGCACTTGCATATAAGGCTCTTGTGACACAACTCACGCCTTTCCTCCGATTCAATATCATCCAACCTGAAAGTTCAGTGATTTGCCAATCATTTCTTCGAGATACACATACCGAGCTTCGAGTTTTCCGTGATACGATTTTGAAACTCATGTCATCGGTCTCGTCTTCGATTTATGAAAGATCTCGACTTCAGCAAGGGTATGATAATGGAGTGCAAGACTCTTTGATGTAAGAGGAAATTGGTCATACGATTGACAACTTGGAGCCTCACGATGGCAAGAGCACGGAATCACGAGGACAACATGATACCAGTGGCACGTCAGGGAATGTTCACGAGATTTCTCTTGATGACACCTTACCCATTTATGACGCAGAGCCTGCAACCATGGTACAATGTAATGTGGTTTATGATGTATATGCTGATGATATGCCGCATATTGAGGATTCTGAACCTAATTATGACAAACATGGGATGGAAACGAGTGATAGCAATACCAATTCTGATTCATCCGATGTAAGTCATAATGGGGGAGAGATTGTTCAGAATGCTAAACATCATGATAATTATCCTATAACTGATTCTTTGACTGCTTCTGATTCCAAGATTAAAGAGCTCGAAACAATCGTAGCTCGGCAATCAAAAGATCTTGAGGATGCCAAACTTGAATTTTCTAAGAAAACGGACAAATTTGAAACATACTTTGAAAAACTTGAAAAGTCAAACGTTGTTCTTGAAAGAAAATTGGATCAAACTGTTCTAGATTCTAAAGCTGAAAAGGATAATCTTTTGAAACAAAATCAACTGCTTGAATCTAAATTGGCATCCCAAGATAACGTGCTCAAAGAAAATGAAACATTAAAGGCTCAAGTACAGGAAAAGGTTTTTGCTATAGCTGCGTTGAAAAACGAGTTAAGGAAAAGTAAAGGACCTAGTGTGGACACTAAGCTTGAAAAACCATCAATCTTGGGGAAACCGCCTACAAATCAGTTCGTCAGACAACCGATTGTCAGACAACCTACTGCATTTAGATCCGAGCGACCACAATCCTCGAGACCGCGGTTTGCCTCCCAAGTTGATTTGGTTCATCTTATTAGACCAGTCACTCCAGCAACTAGGCCCAATGTGATCACTCCAGCTTTAGCAAGACCAAATCATATGATTGCCTCTAGTTTCCCTAAAAATACCAAGACCACGTCTAGAACTAGTTCAAATGACGTTTGCCATGAATCTGATCTTAGGGAAGCTAAGCAAAAGACACATGTAAGAGATAGGAATTTCAAACCTAGTCAGATGCCTTCTAGTTTACCCAACACTGCTAACCGTAGCATGTCCAATCCTAGGAGCATCAATCAATCATCTAGGGATTCTAGATCTTACTCGGACATTAAATATGCTACTTGTAAAACATGTAGAAAATGTGTCTTTACGGCAAATCATGATGCTTGTATCAAAAAATTGCTTAATGAGGTGAACTCCCGTGCTAGACTTAAATCCCAGTGGGTCGCTAAAATCAAACCCTTTGGTAAAATGTGGCGCCCCACTGGTAGAACTTTCACTCTTGTAGGAAACGAGTGCCCTTTAACTAGGATAGTCTCCGATTCTACTAAGTCTACTAGGGAGGAAACTGATAAAGATGATACTTCACTTACGCCTAAACTTAAGGTTTTCTATAAAAGGAAACGTTTGCCAGCCAAGACTAGTGAATCATCTACTCAGGTCGCCTCTGAAACAAGTAAAGCCAACTGTGAAACCCCATGTGCTTCTATCATTGATATTGCTAACCCACGTCAAAGCATGCAAATTCCTAATGAGATTGCAGGTACCAAAGTTGATGTTCCAAAAGAACGAAGCGGTCCAATCGTTGTGTACCGTTCAACTAAGGACACTCTTAGAGTTTGGTTGCTGAAGAAGCAGATATCAGAGAAACAAATGTCTCAGGGGATTCATGGTTAAGCTGCAAACAAGGACTTACAGTCACATAACAGACTGTAACTCGATCTCCAAAGACAGGAAAGTTCATCCCGATGATGACTTATTCTAAAAACGAGAAATTCATTTTTCTCGGGCATGAGCTTATGTTAAAAACATTCCACGTTTTTAAGCTCGTGCACAAGGACTTACAGTCACATAACAGACTGTAACTCGATCTCCAAAGACAGGAAAGTTCATCCCGATGATGACTTATTCTAAAAACGAGAAATTCATTTTTCTCGGGCATGAGCTTATGTTAAAAACATTCCACGTTTTTAAGCTCATGCACAAGGACTTATAGTCACATCACAGACTATAACTCGCTCTTCAAAGAAAGGAAAGTTTATCGCCGATGGTAAACTTATCCTAACAACGAGAAATTAAGTTTTCTCGGGCATGAGCTAAAATTAAAAACATTCAAGGTTTTTTAAGCTCATGCACAATGACTTACAGTTAAATGTCAGATTGTAACTCGAACTTAAAATAAAGGAAAGCTTATCTTTTATGATAACTTATCCTCTTAACGAGAAATTCACCTTTCTCGGTCATGAGCTTGTATTAAAACATTCGAAGTTTTAAGCTCAGAAAGGAAAGTGTATCTTTTAAATAAGAGAACTTTTCTTCATAACGAGAAATTAACCTTTCTCGGTCATGAGCTTTCCGTTAAAACAGTCAAAGTTTTCAAGCTCATGAAAACCGACTTCTAAGTAAATGTCAGCTTAGGACTTGTTCTTCAGATAAAAGGAAAGTTTATCGCCGATGATAAACTTATCCTTAACAACGAGAAGTTTACAACTTCTCGGACTTGAGCTCGTTCCTAAGATATTCCAAATCTTAAGCTCAAGTAATTGGTTTTCAAAACTTTGAACACAATTTTTCAAGAATTTTTCAAAGATTTTTCTAAATCTTTCAAAATTGTGTGTTCAAAAATGTTTTGATAAAAAGAGCATGTCTTCTGGAATCGATAATATTTACGAACCTAGAAATGTCATTCAATAATGACACGGGGTTGTAAATAAAGTTCGAGCAGAAGTTCAAATTTTTAAAACATGCTCAAAATGGTTTGCTATTATTTCAGATAGCAACCCGCTTTTCATAATCAAGTCAAGCATTTCACCGGAAAGCTTTGACTCAACAACGGGAATTAATTTTCTCGGGAACGTGACGAGGAGACCAACATTCGTGAACAAGAACCATGTGAATCTTTCATATGATGTTCTCCATCATTCAGGTCCTACCTCGTACATTGCTAATCTTGTGAATTCATTATCATATATGATCTTTGCACGTGATAAATACCTTACACTTGTGTTTAAAAGGTATTTAATTTACGTTTCAGCACACCCTCATTAATTTGAGGGGGAGCTTGTGTAATTCATGAAGATAATTGGACTTGCATTTTTCTTCCCAAATTTTCTTAAAATGCTATTAAATCAATTGATATTAAAAACATCGATTGGGTTAATATTTTTAATATGGGGGAGAAAATGTGATTTAATATGGGATATGATCAATCATGAATGGTTTGACTTAACGTGATAGCTCATCCCGACATATGCAAAATGTTTTCGGATATCGTGGCATATGTTAAGGGGGAGCAAAATGGATTTGCACTTCAAAATGGATTTCATGGTGACCTACACTTACCCAAAACATCTCTATTCACGACGGTGAAGATTGTGGTGACATAAGGATGGTAGGATAGGTTAAAGTCCAATGATTTCTCTAGAACCGGAGGAATCTTCCCAAGGACATTCCATAGCTAGAAATAGTAGTCCTTAGGAAAGATGGAGAAAGATTGTGAACGTAGCTGAATGCCGACCAAGTACTTAAGTTAGCACTGGAACAATCACAACAAGGTGATAGTTATGACGTATTGGTAAGCATTGAAGGGGTTGAAGAATGAAAAAGAATTGTAAAGATAAAGGGTGTAAAGAAAGAAGCCCTCCTTACAACTTTAGGCAGAAACCGGGTCAATACATATGCTATTGAGATCATTTTTGTTAATGATTCTCGATATTGAAGAAAGGCATCATGGACCCAGTGATGCAATGCACAACCCTTCCCAGCTAACTCAAATATCTCTCAAAAGGTATTTGTTTTAATCACACGGAGATCAACACGTTATCAATTGATTTATTCACTCCGAATAAATTGGTATTGAAAAGGTGGCACTCCTCTCCAGCCTCCGATCACTAAAAATCCAAAATGCACGATCGAGTCTAGAGCCATTTGAGATCATCAAATATCTCATTAGGACACACTTTCATATTTCCTTGCTTCTTCACACACTGTGAAAAGTAAGAAAGATTTTAAGAGTCCTACGCAAAATCTTCATGATCTTGCCTGAACATCCGAGTAATACAAAAGTATTTACAATGAAGATGGAAATCCTTCTTGAGCGAATATCAAAAAGCTCATGGTAGGTGACTTGTGCGATTCTTTATGAATCAAACTTGTGATAACTGGAAAGGGACAGTGGTTTAATTCTTAAATGAATTTAAACACGTTCCAGGCCTCTACACAATATCTTAATGATCTTGCCAGAACATTCAGAGTAATACTATTAAGTATTTACAGTGACGAATGGAAATCCTTCTAGTGTTAACATCAAACAGCACTTGGTAGGTAACTTGCAAGATTCTATATGAATCAAGCTAGTGACAACTGGAAAGCAACGATGGTGCGGTTCTTAATTGAACTTCACTTGTTCCAGGAACATGAATTGACGGCTTCAAATCATGCGGATAATATTATCCAAATGATTCACTCTTTACGTTCGCAGTCAGCTTTGGACGGTCGAGTAAAGAGAACGGGTTTACCCGCGAAATCTTGTCAAGGAGGTTCTTTATTGAAACTACCTGCCACAAGTACGATATTTAATATCGTCCAACGGTCTTCACCGACCGGAGGTAAATTGCTACCGAATTAGAATGAAATGTTCAAGGCCATTTCATCCGTGTATATTGTTTTGTTGCTAACTGTCTTATGCAGCGTAACAAGAAGGTGGCATTGCGGTGTACAATCCAGAAGAAGTCGTCACCACATGCTTATACTACATACAATTAGTACTTCAACAAATTCAAGAAAGCCTGAAGGTCAAGTCTTCCGCTGTATCAAACTCTGAAGCTTTCAAGAATTTAAAAGTATAAGTATGTGGAACATGAAGTCACGAAGAGGCAAATATCACAAGTGAAGAATGCACAAGGTCAAGGCAAGGAAACATGCTCAAGACTAAAGTCAAAGATCACATCAAGCATATTCACAAGAACAAGATCGAAGACTCAAGCATAGATGCTAGGTTTAAGATTTTGTAAAAAGATGTGACCTCCCTTAGGGGGAGATTGTTGGAAATACGTCTTTCCCAATAAAGTCTCGGTCACATCTTAGTTAGCATAGATCACGAGTTATAGACTATTTAGAACTTTGTTTCTTGGAGCGACCTCCCTTAGGGGGAGATTGTTAGAAATACGTTTTTACGTATTTATGAAGGATCGGTCGCTCCAACGATAATTATGTAACGGGCTCGTGATCTATTTACTTTATGTATAGTCCATATAGCCCACATGTAGGGTGGGCTATATATATCCCCTCCTAGCATGTTAGGAGGGGTTGTTGATTACCATTTTCACTTAATCATTATTCATCTTTCACTTTCTCTCTCTAACTCTCTCCCTTCTCTCCTTTCTCTCTCTAATCCCTCATCTCCTTCCTTCATTTCCTTATGATTATCATCTAAATCAACCAACCTAATCCACCAAATCCATGATATAGAATAGGCCATTAATCACGTAGACCTTCAACTGTAAGTCATGTACACGAGCTTAAAACCTTTGAATGGTTTTAACGTAAGCTCGTGTCTGAGAAAATTTAATTTCTCGTTAATGAAGATAAGTTTACCATCGGCGATAAACTTTCCTGCCTTTGAAGAACGGGTCATCGTCTGACATTTAACGATGAGCCATTGTGCATGAGCTTAAAAACTTCGAATGTTTTTAATATAAGCTCATGCCCGAGAAAAATTAATTTCTCGTTGTTAGGATAAGTTTATCATCGGCGATAAACTTTCCTTTCTTTGATGAACGAGTTACAGTCTGTGATGTGACTGTAAGTCCTTGTGCATGAGCTTAAAAACGTGGAATGTTTTTAACATAAGCTCATGCCCGAGAAAAATGAATTTCTCGTTTTTAGGATAAGTCATCATCGGGATGAACTTTCCTGTCTTTTGAGATCGAGTTACAGTCTGTTATGTGACTGTAAGTCCTGTGTAAGCTTTAACCATGAATCCCCTGAGATACTAGTTTCTCTGATATATGCTTCTTCAGCAACCAAACTCTGAGAGTGTCCTTAGTTGAACGGTATATAATGATTGGACCGCTTCGTTCTTTTGGAACATCAACTTTGGTACCTGCATTCTCATTAGGAGTTTGTATACTTTTGCATGGGTTAGAGATATCTATTTTAGAACCACGTGGGAGTTCACGGTTTTCTTTTCTTGTGTCAGAGGTGGCCTGAGGGGATGATTCATGTAACACCCCCAAATTTATACAATTCAATACAGCGGAAGACTCGTTGGTGTTACGGGATAGCACATTACTCACATCATGGACAACGCTTAAAAATTGCGTCGTTTAATAATAAAACATTTCCATTCATAAATATCAAATTTACATAGGTCCCAAGTCATTGTATTTTATACAGGTTTTACAAAGCATTTGAATGGAAATTATTATTTAAGTGCGGGCCATGAATTCTTGTTGTCTTCCCGAGAATTACCTTCAAGTACCTGAGACAAAACATGTTAGAAGAAAAGGGTCAGCGATAACGCCGAGTGAATTCATAGAGTTTAATAAAATCCATCAATATAACATCGGTATAAAATTATTACCGTAAATCATTTTGTACAAATCTTTGTAATAGGCCATAAAATAGCCAAAGTCATTTTATACAAATCCTTATCAAAAATCATAATATAGGCTTTTGCCTTCAAAATCATTATACGAATCAATGACGTAAAAACATCATACAATACGTTTTATAACGTTGTATAGAGTTAAATAAAAACTGTTTATGAATATGGTCATGTAAAACCAAAACACGAACATAATATCAATAATAAGACCCCGTATTTCTAGTCAGGCAATATATCGTAATTCAGTGCATATAGCACTATTTCATTATTTGGATTATTATAAGCCGCATGACATTGTTACCTTACTACAACAAACGACGGGTAGCTAGCCCGAAACTCATTTGCCCATCTAAATTAGCGTGTCGTCACAATAATCACGCTGGTGTAAATCTTCTCATACATAAATTCGCTTACCAATCAATGTGGCACGACGGGGATCAACCGTCAAGGCGCGAACTGGGGTGATCGTCCCCAAATAGTACTATTATATGCATAAGCGTCTACCAAATCCCGGTAGTTCACAATTCATGCTAATGGGACTTTTAGTGACATAACCTAACTTTAATAATCCATTTCATTTCATCTATCGGGTCATTTAATCATTCATCGGGTCATACAATCATTCGGGTCCAAATCAATAAACAAACAATCGGGACAACTAGTATCCTATTTTATGAAAACTAACATGTTATCCCCCTCGCGGGTTTATAAAACATTTCATAAAAACATTTAAAAGAGTGCGAGGCTATGAACTCACGTTGATGTGGGATGGCGGGTTATCGACAATTCGGACGTACGGTACGTGCTTCAATCACGGAAACCTAGACAAATAATACTCGTCTTAGACTTTTGTCCAATGACTTTATAAAAATAACAATTATGTATACATATGATGATTTTATATTTATGATGATCAAGTGGGTTTACATATTCTCATTTACTCGTTTTAGTGTTTATGTATTGGTAACTTTCTACTAGTTTACTAGTTTTACCTATTTACGTGTTTTAGGTCCAATAAGCCTATTATAAGTTCATTAACTTGTATTAATCCATTTCATACTTGTATTATCAGTATTTATACTTTACATGTTGGGCCCAAATGGATTAAGCCCAATAAGTAATTTTTATAAGTGTTTAACTTATTTAGTTAAATTATTAGTCCAAATATGCTAACTTAGCTCGTTAATGTCCGTATGTCATATAGTTCGGGTTTTATCGGGTTTTACTTGTATTAGGTACTCATATATCAGTATATGACTTTTAAAAAGTTTACATTAGACGGGTTTGATCGTCTAAGTTTTAATTGGCAAAAAACGTTAATTTTACGGTAATAGCCGAAAAAGTCGTAAAAATCATGTTTATAGTTTTTATAACTTATAAGTCTTATTCAACTACCATTTTTATAAAGTGTCCATTTATTTAACCTTATACATATTTATATAAATGAAATTTATAAGTTAGTGGGTTTTAATTCACATTTTATACTATATTATTTGAGTGCTTATATAATAGTATTAAACATTAATTCTTCAAAATCTAATTTTTAGTTTCATCTTCACCATTTTTATCATATCTTGAGTTCTATAATGAGATAGAAGCTCATTTTTGGATGGCATAAACTTCATATTATGTGCTACAAATAAGTTAGTTATAGCTACTGCCCATTCCATGTCTAACTATCCTTAACAGTCCCTACAAAACAGACTATTCAGATTAGCACACTCATCTTGTTTTGATCATATCTCACTCATTTTGATGATTCCATTGCATGGACAACTCTCACATGTGTATGACATATAACACTTACTGTAAATGGATTCCACCTTGCAATTTTATCAGTTCATAACTTGGTTACTTACTGTTTTTATACAGCCATCACATTAAGCAAGATTTTAACCATTTTACCTATGGTTTTCCATCTTTTTAACCATGTTTATCAAATCTATCAACACCAAATCCCCACATAATATTTTTAATCATAATTCATCATCATATACATATACATAAATAAAGAAAATACAAGATTACATAATCAAAATAACAAGAGGATAGGAAGAACAATCTCTATACCACCATTAGTGATGAAAAGATGAGTCTTTGATGAACAAGGCTTGGATTTTGATGGCAAAACTTGTGATAAACCAATATCATCTTCAAGTCTACCAACCTTTATAAACTTCTCATGGAAAATCAGCCCTATGACACCAACAAATCTTCTCCTTGGATGTTAGAATCACCTCCAATCTTCAAAGCTTCAAAGTAGCATCATCATGTGTATGAGTAACACATGATTTTATGGCTAACATAGATCAAATGAGGGTTGTTTTTAATGATTGTTGGACGAATTTAAGAGAGAGAGGAGAGGAAAAATGGTGGTTTGCATGTGAAAATGGAAGTAATGGTAAGTGTTAGTGGTTTTGTGGTTTTGGTGGGTGAATAATGCTTCCATGTTAAGCTAAGCTTACATGTGTAAGCTTGTAGAGTTTAAGGATGCCACATCAAATGATGTGGTGTCCTCTTGGCCTTCCCTTTTAGTTAGTGGGGTGGGATAAACTTGTTTTGTCCCATCCCGCTAATTTACGGGTATTCCTCGATTCTAGTTTCCTCGATTTGCGTGCCCTCGGGTCGTTTTACGAAAAACGTTTTTATAAATTATAAATCAACGGCACAAAACAAATCTAATAAAAATTGTCTCATCAAAAACGGTGTTCGAAAACGTAAATACGTAATCCTAAGGTTTCCGGTTTAGTCGTAAAAGACGTTAAATTATGAACGTAAGTCCTAATCTCTTCTCGTAAATTTGTGAGTTTATGAACCAACACAAATTTAAAGTTCCAAAATAATATTCACGGATAAATTTATTTCCTGAAATGTCGGACTGTGACCAAAAACGGTGTATGTAAACGTAAGCACGTAACGTAAAATCTTCCGGTTTAGACATAGTCGATGCTACTTCAAGTCGTAAATCCGAATTTCTTCCAAAAAATAAGTGATTTCATAATATAACATTAAAATAATGTTTTTAAATAATACTTGAGAATAAAATATCAACCATAAATTGACGGATTGTCACAGCATTTACCCCTAAACAGGATCTTTGTCCCCAAAGATCATTTTACCTTACTACTCGCTTCTTATAGAGTTAAAGCCATGTGGGTATTTCCTCCACATTCGGTCTTTTCTCACAAGTGTAATTCATTACAATACGCGAGTTTCATCAAACATAACTACAGGAATAAGATCAGGCTTAATGTTGACTTACTTTCTCTATCCATGATGTTCACGGGTTTTTGATGAATGCAACTTTTCGCCGATCTAAACTTCATTAAGGAATAGTCAGATTTTCACTTGATAGGCATTTTATCAAGTTCGATGTACGATACATAATTCACGCAGCTCTTGAAGTCCTAGGGTAGATCCAGCTTATATGCCTTTCAAACCAATCTTTTATATCGTCTCAATAGTCCCATACAACGGGGACTTATATCCCATGATCTTTCAGATCATCAATTCATTTTTTTTCCATGGTTAAAATTTTTGGCATAACTTCGCTACCCATCTGGCACTTCAAGATCTACATTTCATATTCACATAACCTCCTGCCCACTACCGGTAGTCAATAATCAGATCCTAATTTCAACAATCATTTCAGGTCTCGCGGGTCGAGTATTTTGTAAGGTTAGGTTCGCCATCATAGGAAACCTTAAACCTAAAAGACATGTCCAACTCATAATGGGTGTATGTCGGGTGTCTTCAACCCAACTCCTGCTTACAGATGCTCTAATATATATATCCTCACAAGATTCGATCTCGATCCTAATACGAAAATTATCATTGATAATCTCTCCAAAGGAAAGCGATTATACGGTTTATTACCAAAGGTCAATCATTCAAGCATAAAACATCACTTCTAGTATTTTGTATCGTTACTTTACCTCGTCCCTTCGATTTGGGGTGGTAAACAGTACTCTCATCAAGGTTCGTTCCCAATGACTTCTGAGCAAATCTCTAGAAATTCGATGCGAAGCGAGGATCTTGATAGAGATGATCGATACAGGCACACCATGTTTACACAACTCTTTTAAATACAAAAGAGTCAATTTCTTCATCAAGAATCTATCATTATCAAGAATGATATTAGCAGATTTGGTCAGTCTGTCGACGATGACCCAAATCGAATCAAGTTCAGATGATGACCTTTGCAATAGTTAGACGTTTACTAATGTATGAGGAAATATTTGCCTTCATAATTTGCCATCAGTACATCCTATTCAGATAAGATACATTAAATTAGAAATGACAGGAATAGAATACTTATACTTACAATATTCCAACATAACTATATCTCAAAATCCTCTAAATTTAGGCAACCACAAGTGGCCTTTAAAACATTTAACGCCATCGGCTTCTCAATTCTGATGGTTCACATTAGCCGCGAACCCCTTTTTATTATCTATATTATCCTTTTTACAATCATCAGTCTTTACATTCACCTTTCCTGATGAAATAATTATCATGGTCAATATTACTCAAAAATTCTTTCCTCATATTTTCTAAGTTTTAATTTCGTCTCAACTATTATTTTTATCAGTTTTGCTCAATCCGACGTTTAAAGCGTCGATAAATATTACAAGTAATCAAATAATAAATATTTAATTTTCATGAAACGTCAACGTCAAAAATTTTAAATTTCTCAGTTCGTCCAATTACAGAAAAATGTTTCAAAATGAGTTTGAATTTATTTAACATGATCTTTATTGATTTATCGAAAATAATTAGTAAGATTCGTAAATGTTCGAAAAATTCTTTGTTTATACTTTGGTCGAAATTTTCTTAGTTGAAAAGCAAAAATTGTCGTTTCAAATTCAAGTCATGGTCTAAATGTTTTCCTCAATCCCTTTTAGGTTGTTTTGAGGTATGCACAAACATTTACCCCTAAACAGGAGTTTAGTTAAATGTTTTGGGTTTAAGGGAATGATCCCTTAAAAAATCCTTTGTTAAAAATTTCGTCAAAACATATTTGCACCTCCTTTTTGGTATAACTCTAAGCCTTAATGGCTCTAATTTTTGAAATGTCAATATAGATCCCATTATCTTATTAATCACACGGTCAAATCATGTAAAGGATTAAGCCGTTAATCACATGTTAATTATTTAAGGTACAGGTTTTCATTGTTCGGCCAATTCAAGGCAATCTATAAATAATTATTAACTCATTCTTATCATTATAAACAAACAGATGGTCCTTAATGATCACAAGCATGAATTTATCAAATTACAGCCTACACACGTGATTCACCAAATTTATGAATGCTACATGTGTATTAGTCAATCCAAACGACATCACGTGAAACTTATAATGTTCATTACAAGTTCTGGATGTAGAGATTGGAATAGATAATCTTCCTTGTGGACGCGAAGTTGATGATAACCATGCCGAGGATCAAATCTTTAGAACATACGCTAGAACCTTGTAAATGATCGAACAATCTATCATCTTGGTGTAGCAATTCGTAACTTTCGGATCTATATTTATAACATGTCTTTTATTGATCATGTTTCTTTTTATAAAAAAAAGATATATTGAATTCACGATGAACTGACAAGGTTATGGCTTTAACATAAAAAAAAATGTGTCATTTATTATTTAATAGAAAGGTTTACATCTATTATCGACAGTAAATATCCTTGTTGTGACATAGAAATATTTTTCTTATCATTATTCAATTATTCGTTTTATGGACATTCTTCGTAAATTTATGATAAACCTTTAATTGTCATTTGTTTATATAAAGCGTTAACATTTATTAAATGATAAGTCCTCATTTTTATATCAAAATATCAACGTTCTCCAAATGTCAAAGTTTTTATTTTATATTGAGCGTTTATTTTTCGTGTTTAACGTGAATCTTTTAAAACGCGTAACTTTTAAAATATTGGGTTTCGATAATACCCGCGCTTTCAATTATGATACATTTGTTAACTAATTGTTTCTTTATATGTACATATAAACAAAACATCACCATATGTGACGTATCACCCATTTAAATCAACACATATATTGGAGTGACTAATAGCTTTTTTTTAAGCTAAAACGTGTACACATACAACGTATTTTAGATACGTGGATTACTTATCTTATGACTAAGCATTTAAAAGATAAAAATGAGTTTGTAAATGTGAAAATAATTCGGTTACATATACAAAATAGCTTAACCCATTCTTTTTGCATGTGGTATTTTCCACATATAAGAACAGATCTATCTAAAGGCAATTTAAAAAGATGGTATAAATTGCAATACATAGTGGAAGTTCGAAGATTAACCAGAAAAAGGGGTTTTAACGCAATACGGTTTATATTTTTGTAAGAAATTGTCATCGGTTCTTAGTAGACAGTGCGTAAAGACGAGTTTGCTTGGATGCACGCGTATCACTAACCTTCTCGTACCTTTTCTAATTAATGTGAGTTCATAGCCTCGCTTTTACTGCTTTATATATTTTTATAAAACCCGCGAGGGGGATACAAGCTACTTTTTACGAATGGACGCAAGTGCTTGAACTGTATGCTTATTTTATCTCTTTTAGTCATGAACCGTTAATTACTTGGACCGACTGTACTGGTCGAGTAAACGTGAATGCTGTGAATAGATCTATTGGGATTGACCTCTCCGTCCGGGTTTAACGGAAAACCGACTGGACGCACTGTATTTGAAACTTAAACGGAATAACGGATGTTAATGTTCGGTTTCATGAGCTAAATGCGATAACTGATGCTATCTGACTTTTGTAATCTGAATACTGAAATCTTGTGGTCCACTGCTTTTACTTGCAAACCTATGAATTCACTCAACCGTTGTGTTGATGTTTTAGCATGTATTTCTCAGGTACTCAGGTTTAATAGCAGCTGGAGCATGGAGTCGCACTGGATATTTTAAAGGCAATAAAATAATGATTACCATTCGATAAACTGTTTGAAACTCTTTATTATTACAATGTTGTTGGGACCTGTTTCTACTTGTAAACTCTGATTTTAAATTATTGAATGGATTAAACTTTTCAAACGCCTCTTTTTGAGACGTTCTCTTTGTACATGTGCTTGTGATTATGAAGTAATACTCCCAATGACCCTTCCGCTGCTATCCGAAATTTGGGAGTGTTACAGATTGGTACCAGAGCACTTGTTATAGAGAACTGGGTCATTTTTATGAAACCTGGACTATAACAGCCTTTGGATAAAAAAAAATTTATTGCCAAGAAAACCATCCGTGCGCTCATGCTACCTGAAAGCTTGTGAAATATGTATATTGGTATAGATATTTGTTTTTCATTAGTATGTTTATATGAAGGGATTATTTATATAAACACTGAGCTATTTTAAGACATTGTGGGTGAAGCAATAGTCTTGCTAAAGTTTTTCATAACTTTTATGACACTATTTTATATAAGCGTGAACTCACCGCCAACTGCCAATTTCACTGGTTATTTACCTTCTGATTCCGTGTTTGAATGCTCTTCTTGTGCTTTGGAATCACAAATGTTGTTTCATAGACCGTATTTGTAAAGTCTTCCAGTTGATTGGAGTACGACATTGACTTGTCACCCTCTGATATGCCATTTTTGGGGCACCTATTTCTTTGAAACACGGTTTCTTGTGCTCCTTGATTTTCTTATCAGTTTGAATGATTCAAAAGAATCATGTCGTAAAGGAGGTTATATTTATTTTTTCTATGAAACATCTCATTTGGTTTTGATCTCGTGTTTTGCGCAAACGATGCTTAGGTAGCCGAATTTATAATAAACTTGTTGAAACGAATTCGTCACTCGTTTGAACAAGAAAATTATAAATTACCGAACCATTATTTTATAAATATTAATTAGATGGACCTGACGAACCCATGTAATTAATGATTTATAAATGAGTGGGCTTAAGCATGTGGCGTTCTCACAAATTGTTTCATTTCGACTCGTAATTCGATTGTACGATTTATCCGTTGTCTATCGCTATTCCCATTCCAATCACAATTTTCGTGTACGAGTGACTATTTGAAGTTCTTTTAGTTTGTTTATGATTTACTTTTACGACTCAATCCGTACGTGGCATCTATTGCGAACTTAATAAACCAATATTCTCGCCTCTTCTCAATCAAACCGTCGACAAGTTGCACGAACTAAAATCCGCGGACGGATTTTCTTTATGGGTTGGCGAATGTAGCAATTCGTAACTTTCGGATCTATATTTATAACATGTCTTTTATTGATCATGTTTCTTTTTATAAAAAAAAGATATATTGAATTCACGATGAACTGACAAGGTTATGGCTTTAACATAAAAAAAAATGTGTCATTTATTATTTAATAGAAAGGTTTACATCTATTATCGACAGTAAATATCCTTGTTGTGACATAGAAATATTTTTCTTATCATTATTCAATTATTCGTTTTATGGACATTCTTCGTAAATTTATGATAAACCTTTAATTGTCATTTGTTTATATAAAGCGTTAACATTTATTAAATGATAAGTCCTCATTTTTATATCAAAATATCAACGTTCTCCAAATGTCAAAGTTTTTATTTTATATTGAGCGTTTATTTTTCGTGTTTAACGTGAATCTTTTAAAACGCGTAACTTTTAAAATATTGGGTTTCGATAATACCCGCGCTTTCAATTATGATACATTTGTTAACTAATTGTTTCTTTATATGTACATATAAACAAAACATCACCATATGTGACGTATCACCCATTTAAATCAACACATATATTGGAGTGACTAATAGCTTTTTTTTAAGCTAAAACGTGTACACATACAACGTATTTTAGATACGTGGATTACTTATCTTATGACTAAGCATTTAAAAGATAAAAATGAGTTTGTAAATGTGAAAATAATTCGGTTACATATACAAAATAGCTTAACCCATTCTTTTTGCATGTGGTATTTTCCACATATAAGAACAGATCTATCTAAAGGCAATTTAAAAAGATGGTATAAATTGCAATACATAGTGGAAGTTCGAAGATTAACCAGAAAAAGGGGTTTTAACGCAATACGGTTTATATTTTTGTAAGAAATTGTCATCGGTTCTTAGTAGACAGTGCGTAAAGACGAGTTTGCTTGGATGCACGCGTATCACTAACCTTCTCGTACCTTTTCTAATTAATGTGAGTTCATAGCCTCGCTTTTACTGCTTTATATATTTTTATAAAACCCGCGAGGGGGATACAAGCTACTTTTTACGAATGGACGCAAGTGCTTGAACTGTATGCTTATTTTATCTCTTTTAGTCATGAACCGTTAATTACTTGGACCGACTGTACTGGTCGAGTAAACGTGAATGCTGTGAATAGATCTATTGGGATTGACCTCTCCGTCCGGGTTTAACGGAAAACCGACTGGACGCACTGTATTTGAAACTTAAACGGAATAACGGATGTTAATGTTCGGTTTCATGAGCTAAATGCGATAACTGATGCTATCTGACTTTTGTAATCTGAATACTGAAATCTTGTGGTCCACTGCTTTTACTTGCAAACCTATGAATTCACTCAACCGTTGTGTTGATGTTTTAGCATGTATTTCTCAGGTACTCAGGTTTAATAGCAGCTGGAGCATGGAGTCGCACTGGATATTTTAAAGGCAATAAAATAATGATTACCATTCGATAAACTGTTTGAAACTCTTTATTATTACAATGTTGTTGGGACCTGTTTCTACTTGTAAACTCTGATTTTAAATTATTAAATGGATTAAACTTTTCAAACGCCTCTTTTTGAGACGTTCTCTTTGTACATGTGCTTGTGATTATGAAGTAATACTCCCAATAACCATTCCGCTGCTATCCGAAATTGGGTGTGTTACACTTGGGTAGTGGATATAGATTTTAATCGTCAATTTACTTAGTTCACGGTAATCAATAAACATAAGGAATGATAACACCATAGCTCTTCATGATGACGAGCTTGGTAGAATAAGAGCTTTCTCCAACAACTCTCTCAGTTGTACGGTAATTCTTTTAATTCAGATGGTGCTGACGTACAGTGCACATGCCACAAGTGCAGCACCGGGAATATAATCAATACCAATTTCAACTTGCCTTAATGGCAAAAGTCTAGGTAATTCATCAACAAGTACCTCCTAAAGTTTCAAATAACAGAAACATCTTTTAATAAATTAATATTAGGTTCTTTCTAGATTATAATATCTATGACTAATTCACAACCATTCACGGTATAATATCAAGTCTAAATGCAGGATATGGTCACCCATCAAGAATTATTTAAATCACTTTTGATAATCAACATCTTATCTTTTAGGGGAATTCCACTCGAGTTCCCATCAATTAAGACAATGTCGTCATGTCATAATCAATCAATCCATTATACTGGAACTATCAACCTTCCAGTTTCATTGACGTTGATAAGATGTGAATTTCTCAAAAGACTAATAATAATTCATAATCTTTCACAAATTCAAGGATATATGGATACACAACTAACCTTAAAAGTGTAAGGTCAACGCATAATTTACGTGAGAGAATTTCAAATCAGATACAGACGAAAACATTTAACGAATATGAATATATCCCGTGTTTTCATAATTTGAGTACGCATTCGAAAGCTCCTCGGATCGTTACCCAGGTCATTCAAATGAAATCTAATCAAAAGAAATGATAGGAACGTCGATACATCCAATCGGGTATTAACACTCGGTAATCAGATACTTTTCCAAAGAATCTCACCACGGGAGAATTGGACAAGGAGGGGATATCAATTATCAATTAAGACAATTTCCACAGATGATTAAATTCGACTCAGAAGAACAATTGGTTCGGGCACATATGTAGGTGTCCCTAATAATATGTCCCTATTTTTCACTTTTTGCAGATCTCGTAAAATTTAATCTTTCACAATCTTCAAAGAAAATTTAGTGTTTATTAATAATTTCATGGTGACTACTAATCAGCCTTGCATGGTCCATTCCAAATTGTATGTAGGCGCGCAACTATATATAATTTCAAGATTAACAATGCAATACTCAGTTCGTCAAAATATTATCATCATGTTTATAATAAAAATATTTTCATGCTTAATTCTTAAATAAGAATCAAGAATAAATTTACAAAGATTTTCTTTGTTATGAAAACAATTAAGTTTCCAAAGCGTTTCATAAACAACTTTACTTCGATAATGATTATTTATAAATCTCACTTTAAATAATCCTTATGGTGATGAAAATTCAATTTTTCTCTAGGAATATTGTTTTATCTTATAAAAACAATGAGTGATCTGCAAAAGAGTGATGAAAAGTTGTTCACCTAGAACTAACTACAATATAATAGGGAATGAGCTTAGCCAAATAATCATGAGGTTCATGACCTCGATGGCACTTAAAAAGAATAATACACAACGTAACTCAAATAGAGATGAGTACTTGCTCAATGGTTGCATCACTAATGCGAACATTAGGATGAAGCAATAAAAGATAGATAACATCGATACATGTAGGATTTAGCAATCAAAGGTAGTCTTTTCATTAATCACAAACAAGTCAAAATTGTACCGTAACACATTACGTGTCACTATGTCATACAATTGCAAGAACTCATCCTACCAACTGATGTCTCAGTTAAGTTAGGGATTTTTAAAAGATACCACAATAAATACTAATCTACAAGAGTCATTAGGTGTCCCACCTGTCCCGGAAGATCCATCGGTCCCAATTCAGAAGAAGATTTCTTCGATTTATTTCTTGGACACTGGGCATCCTCTTCATTGGACAATGGTTTAGGAACAACTCTTAACACAGAATAACGTTCATTTAAAACCTTATAATTCAATCACATGACTTAATGACCTCCTCTTATCAATCTCATATTCCATACGGGTTAAATTTTACTTTATTCAAGTTTCAACCAATTTTATACTCAATGCAACATCGTACCTCATTTTCCAATACTTTCAACCTTATTTTTAGACCTTAATAGGGCAATAAAAGCTCGATATGAACAACACTTAATTTCCAATCCTATAGCTCTTACAACAAAAATTATCAAATGAGTCACTAGCATGAGATGACTCACACATTCAATTAGATTTCTCAGAAAGGTACTAATGACATGGGGCTTTTGGGTAATGGTTCCAATGACAGCCTCAAGTGCAACATTCACCCTTTCGATTTTCAATTTAAGAATTGGATGACAACGAATCAGATGACATCTTTCTAGGTGGTAACGTTTTATCAAACTCCACTCTATAAGGAAAGATCGTCATGACATCGATATCAGTTTTAATCTCGCCAATTTTTCTACAATATCACAATCAACTAATATCTACATTTCTATGAATATCAACCATTTTGTTGGGATCATAAATATCCACAACTTGGTTTAGATCTAGGATAGCTAGAATTCCTACGGAAATAGCTTCGATTGATTTGCTAGGGGAGTTAGGGTTCCTTGTGACAATCAACGTCGTATAAATACCTCGTATAAGTATTAAAACAATCATCAAACAATCATGTAATCAAATTACAACATATATTTATAATCCAAGATATATATATATATATATATATATATATATTAAAATAACACTTCTCAGTCTGGCCTTGTCGGTAACTCGGGAATTCTTCGGCACCGTTATAGTCAAAAGATTTTTAGACATTTTGAGAAAAATGTTTATAGTTAAAATATTTTGAAATGTTTTATTCAAAACCTTGGTTTTAAAAATCTTTCATTCTCTATAACGAGAGCTCTGATACCAAAATGTAACACCCCCAAATTTATACAATTCAATACAGCGGAAGACTCGTTGGTGTTACGGGATAGCACATTACTCACATCATGGACAACGCTTAAAAATTGCGTCGTTTAATAATAAAACATTTCCATTCATAAGTATCAAATTTACATAGGTCCCAAGTCATTGTATTTTATACAGGTTTTACAAAGCATTTGAATGGAAATTATTATTTAAGTGCGGGCCATGAATTCTTGTTGTCTTCCCGAGAATTACCTTCAAGTACCTGAGACAAAACATGTTAGAAGAAAAGGGTCAGCGATAACGCCGAGTGAATTCATAGAGTTTAATAAAATCCATCAATATAACATCGGTATAAAATTATTACCGTAAATCATTTTGTACAAATCTTTGTAATAGGCCATAAAATAGCCAAAGTCATTTTATACAAATCCTTATCAAAAATCATAATATAGGCTTTTGCCTTCAAAATCATTATACGAATCAATGACGTAAAAACATCATACAATACGTTTTATAACGTTGTATAGAGTTAAATAAAAACCGTTTATGAATATGGTCATGTAAAACCAAAACACGAACATAATATCAATAATAAGACCCCGTATTGCTAGTCAGGCAATATATCGTAATTCAGTGCATATAGCACTATTTCATTATTTGGATTATTATAAGCCGCATGACATTGTTACCTTACTACAACAAACGACGGGTAGCTAGCCCGAAACTCATTTGCCCATCTAAATTAGCGTGTCGTCACAATAATCACGCTGGTGTAAATCTTCTCATACATAAATTCGCTTACCAATCAATGTGGCACGACGGGGATCAACCGTCAAGGCGCGAACTGGGGTGATCGTCCCCAAATAGTACTATTATATGCATAAGCGTCTACCAAATCCCGGTAGTTCAAAATTCATGCTAATGGGACTTTTAGTGACATAACCTAACTTTAATAATCCATTTCATTTCATCTATCGGGTCATTTAATCATTCATCGGGTCATACAATCATTCGGGTCCAAATCAATAAACAAACAATCGGGACAACTAGTATCCTATTTTATGAAAACTAACATGTTATCCCCCTCGCGGGTTTATAAAACATTTCATAAAAACATTTAAAAGAGTGCGAGGCTATGAACTCACGTTGATGTGGGATGGCGGGTTATCGACAATTCGGACGTACGGTACGTGCTTCAATCACGGAAACCTAGACAAATAATACTCGTCTTAGACTTTTGTCCAATGACTTTATAAAAATAACAATTATGTATACATATGATGATTTTATATTTATGATGATCAAGTGGGTTTACATATTCTCATTTACTCGTTTTAGTGTTTATGTATTGGTAACTTTCTACTAGTTTACTAGTTTTACCTATTTACGTGTTTTAGGTCCAATAAGCCTATTATAAGTTCATTAACTTGTATTAATCCATTTCATACTTGTATTATCAGTATTTATACTTTACATGTTGGGCCCAAATGGATTAAGCCCAATAAGTAATTTTTATAAGTGTTTAACTTATTTAGTTAAATTATTAGTCCAAATATGCTAACTTAGCTCGTTAATGTCCGTATGTCATATAGTTCGGGTTTTATCGGGTTTTACTTGTATTAGGTACTCATATATCAGTATATGACTTTTAAAAAGTTTACATTAGACGGGTTTGATCGTCTAAGTTTTAATTGGCAAAAAACGTTAATTTTACGGTAATAGCCGAAAAAGTCGTAAAAATCATGTTTATAGTTTTTATAACTTATAAGTCTTATTCAACTACCATTTTTATAAAGTGTCCATTTATTTAACCTTATACATATTTATATAAATGAAATTTATAAGTTAGTGGGTTTTAATTCACATTTTATACTATATTATTTGAGTGCTTATATAATAGTATTAAACATTAATTCTTCAAAATCTAATTTTTAGTTTCATCTTCACCATTTTTATCATATCTTGAGTTCTATAATGAGATAGAAGCTCATTTTTGGATGGCATAAACTTCATATTATGTGCTACAAATAAGTTAGTTATAGCTACTGCCCATTCCATGTCTAACTATCCTTAACAGTCCCTACAAAACAGACTATTCAGATTAGCACACTCATCTTGTTTTGATCATATCTCACTCATTTTGATGATTCCATTGCATGGACAACTCTCACATGTGTATGACATATAACACTTACTGTAAATGGATTCCACCTTGCAATTTTATCAGTTCATAACTTGGTTACTTACTGTTTTTATACAGCCATCACATTAAGCAAGATTTTAACCATTTTACCTATGGTTTTCCATCTTTTTAACCATGTTTATCAAATCTATCAACACCAAATCCCCACATAATATTTTTAATCATAATTCATCATCATATACATATACATAAATAAAGAAAATACAAGATTACATAATCAAAATAACAAGAGGATAGGAAGAACAATCTCTATACCACCATTAGTGATGAAAAGATGAGTCTTTGATGAACAAGGCTTGGATTTTGATGGCAAAACTTGTGATAAACCAATATCATCTTCAAGTCTACCAACCTTTATAAACTTCTCATGGAAAATCAGCCCTATGACACCAACAAATCTTCTCCTTGGATGTTAGAATCACCTCCAATCTTCAAAGCTTCAAAGTAGCATCATCATGTGTATGAGTAACACATGATTTTATGGCTAACATAGATCAAATGAGGGTTGTTTTTAATGATTGTTGGACGAATTTAAGAGAGAGAGGAGAGGAAAAATGGTGGTTTGCATGTGAAAATGGAAGTAATGGTAAGTGTTAGTGGTTTTGTGGTTTTGGTGGGTGAATAATGCTTCCATGTTAAGCTAAGCTTACATGTGTAAGCTTGTAGAGTTTAAGGATGCCACATCAAATGATGTGGTGTCCTCTTGGCCTTCCCTTTTAGTTAGTGGGGTGGGATAAACTTGTTTTGTCCCATCCCGCTAATTTACGGGTATTCCTCGATTCTAGTTTCCTCGATTTGCGTGCCCTCGGGTCGTTTTACGAAAAACGTTTTTATAAATTATAAATCAACGGCACAAAACAAATCTAATAAAAATTGTCTCATCAAAAACGGTGTTCGAAAACGTAAATACGTAATTCTAAGGTTTCCGGTTTAGTCGTAAAAGACGTTAAATTATGAACGTAAGTCCTAATCTCTTCTCGTAAATTTGTGAGTTTATGAACCAACACAAATTTAAAGTTCCAAAATAATATTCACGGATAAATTTATTTCCTGAAATGTCGGACTGTGACCAAAAACGGTGTATGTAAACGTAAGCACGTAACGTAAAATCTTCCGGTTTAGACATAGTCGATGCTACTTCAAGTCGTAAATCCGAATTTCTTCCAAAAAATAAGTGATTTCATAATATAACATTAAAATAATGTTTTTAAATAATACTTGAGAATAAAATATCAACCATAAATTGACGGATTGTCACAATTCACTTGTCTTAGTTGGCAAACGTTTCCTTTTATAGAAAATCTTAAGTTCAGGCTTAAGTGATGTATCATCCTTTGCAATTTCCTCCCTAGTAGTCTTCGTAGAATCAGAGACTATCCTAGTTAAAGGGCACTCGTTTCCTACAAGAGTGAAAGTTCTACCAGTGGGGCGCCACATTTTGCCAACGGGTTTGATTTTAGCAACCCACTGGGATTTAAGTCTAGCACGGGAGTTCACCTCATTAAGCAATTTTTTGATACAGGAGTCATGATTTGCCGTAAAGACACATTTTCTACATGTTTTACAAGTAGCATATTTAATGTCCGAGTAATTCCTAGATGATTGATCGATGCTCCTAGGAGACGTCATGCTACGGTTAGAAGTGTTGGGTAATCTAGAAGGCATCTGACTAGGTTGGACATTGCTATCTCTTACATGTGTCTTTGGAATAGCTTCCCTTTGACCAAAATCATGGCGCACATCATTTGAACTCATTCTAGACGTGTTCTTTGAACTATTCTTAGAGAAACTAGGGGCAATCATGTGATGAGGTCTTGCTAAAACTGATTTAGTCACGTTAGGCCTAGTTGGTGGAGTGACTGTTCTAGAAATATGACCCAAATCAACTTGGGAGGCAAACCGCGGTCTCGAGGATTGTGGTCGCTCGGATCTAAATGCAGTAGGTTGTCTGACAATCGGTTGTCTGACGAACTGAATTGTAGGCGGTTTCCCAAAGATTGATGGTTTTTCAAGCTTAGTGTCCACACTAGGTCCTCTAGTTTTCCTTAACTCGTTTTTCAACGCGGCTATAGCAAAGACCTTTTCCTGTACTTGAGCCTTTAATGTCTCGTTTTCTTTAAGCAAGTTATCTTGGGATGCCAACTTAGATTCAAGCAGTTGAATTTGTTTCAAAAGATTATCCTTTTCAGCTTTAGAATCTAGAACAGTTTGATCCAATTTTCTTTCAAGAACAACGTTTGACTTTTCAAGTTTTTCAAAGTATGTTTCAAATTTGTCCGTTTTCTTAGAAAATTCAAGTTTGGCATCCTCAAGATCTTTTGATTGTTGAGCTACAATCGTTTCGAGCTCTCTAATCTTGGAATCAGAAGCAGTCAATGAAGCAGTTATAATACAATTATCATGATGTATAGCATTTTGAACACTTTCTCCCCCATTATGACTCACATCGGATGAATCAGAAGTGGTATTTCTATCACTCTTTTCCATCCGATGTTTGTCATAATTAGGTTCAGAATGCTCAATATGCGGCATGACATCAGCATATACATCATAAGAAACATTACATTGTACCATGTTTGCCGGCTCTTCGTCATAAACGGGTAAGGTGTCATCAAGAGAGATCTCGTGAACATTCCCTGACGTGCCACTGATATCATGTTGTTCTCCTGATTCCGTGCTCTTGCCATCGTTATGCTCCAAGTTGTCAACCGTATGATCAATCTCCTCTTGTATCTGCGTCATTGATTCTTGCACCCCATTATCATACACTGGCTGAAGTTGTGATCTTTGATAAATCAAAGACGAGACCGCTGTCATGAGTTTCAATATTGTATCACGGAAAACTCGAAGCTCGGTATGTGTATCGTGAAGAAATGATTGGCAAATCACTGAACTTTCAGGCTTGATGATATTGAATTGGAGGAAAGGCGTGAGTTGTGTCACAAGAGCCTTATAGGCAAGTGCCGATGCAGAGTGATTAAAGTTTCCATGGTTGAGTTGCTCGGCGAGTTGGGTCAAAGTGGTAAAGATAGAGTCGATGAATATATGACGATCTTGACCAAAGATTGTCACAAATTCGCTCCCTCCTTGAAGCCGTGAAAGATTAACTAGATGATACTGAAGCATTCGAAATGAAGTTATACCACTTTCCCTAGCGTTGGCTTGCACTTGATGCAATTCTCCCTCTTGAAACGTTGAATTCAAAGACTCCATTTAATTATGATGAAAAATGATCGTGATTGTAGTTGTTTTCGGAATTTACCAAGTCGTGAAGGAACTTCGAAGGATCCGTAAATAACTTTTAAAAATCAACGATTGATGATAAGACTCTTTTCTCGGCTCAAAAATTGCAGTCGGCTCTAACGATGATAGATTAAACCGGATACTAATAGGTCCAATTTAAACTCGGCTCACTTCAAAAATAAATCCCGTCACTATAACTCGTTACTTTTGTCTTCAAATCCGGCCACAAAACTTTTAACCCGTCAAATATTTTTCACGGTAATACTTTCAAGATACCCGCCTCAACACGATGTACCAAAAACTAATAATACAAGATTAACTTTACTAAAAAAATAACTTTAAAATTTTAAATTTAAAAAATTAGCTTAATAGAAATAAGGAAACTAAAAATAGAAATAAAAGTGAAGAAAAATCTGATAGTGTTTTTTTTTTTTGAAAGTCGATTTCATTGAAAAATACGTGTCCCAAAAAAAAATTAAATGCTGCCAAAAACGTGGCACATTATTTCCTCCGTCAATATGAATAAACCAAAAACAACTAATCTAATCTCTCTCTCTCTCCTCACCTAGAAACCTCCGTCTCTTTAATAGTTTAAATACTAATCTGAAACACCCAAACCTACCCTTCTTGTTTCCTCCGTCTCTTTCCTCTTCGCCCCAATCTCTCTCTCTTCTCCAAAAATAATCTAAACAAACACAGTTACTCACACTAAAAAATTCAATTTATCACCTATCCTCAAAACCTTCATCCTTGTTTACTCCGCCCACTATATAATCTTAAAACACCTCAATCCGTAATTGATATCCTTAAACTCTACAGAAAGATGAATCTTCAAGGTCTCTTGATTGAGGTCTCGGGTAGGTCCTTTTTATCGTTGTCTAATCGTAGTCTCTCTCATCTGTCGAGTCATTCTTTGAAATAGATCTATGATGTGATGTTCAACACGCAAGATCTATAACAGATTTTGTAAGTTTGAGCGATTCTGAGGTCGTTATCTTGAATAGGGTTTCGAGTTTTGTTGAGATGTGTGTGAGGGTGTGGGGAGTGTTGTAGTCAAAATGGTTTGTAGAGTTGAGATGAGAGGTGTTTTGTTTTGGTGAGTCTAGGTCGAGAGTGTGAGGGTGAACGAGAGGATGGGTGAGTCTGAAAAGATTGAGAGAGTCGGTTTGGTATGACGTGTTAAGGGTTGTGGGTGAGTCGTGTTTTTATCATGATGTAGGGTGTGTTGTGTGAGACGAGAGTGTCAGATTTTGGTTCTTGTGAGTTTTGTGTGAAAGAGTTGAGAAGTTTATTGGTCTTGTGAGTTTTGGTTTTTGTTTGAGGGATTCGAGGGTGAGGGTGGTGTTATGGGTGTCCGATAGAGTGAGGGGTTCAAGGGTCTAGGCGTCGAGGGTGGGTGGTTTTTTGTTGGACGAGAGGTGTTTGTGTTCGAAAGTTGTCGAGTCTTGGGTCATGAGATTCGAGTCTTGTCACGTCAAGAATGATTGAGTTGGTTGTGGAGTCGAGTGGAATGTTGTTTTCGAGTATATGTTGTTGAATCGAGAGGTGTGGTCGAGTCTGTGTTGAGTCTATGTGTGAGTCTCGGCTCTTTGAGTCTTTGTTGTCGAGAGGTGTTTAGTTTCCAGTTATGCTTTGACGTGGGTAAATCAAAAAGAGAGAGAAGGATTAAATCGAGTCTAAGAGTTTATTGTGTGTTCAAAAAGAAGAGTAGTCGAGTCTGGTCCCGTTATGTTTGAAATGGTTCATTCGGAAGATTTCTTCATTCGGAAGATTTCATTCATTCGGAAGTTTCGTTCATTCGAAAGTTTCGTTCATCCGGAACTTTTCGTTCATCCGGAACTTTTCGTTCACCCGGAACTTTTCGTTCACCCGGAACTTTTGTTCACCCGGAACTTTTGTTCACCCGGAACTTTTGTTCACCCGGAACATTTGGTTTGATTCGGAACTTTAAGAATGACAGTTTTGTTGGGACAGATTTGGACAGAAAAATGATAAAAATAGAGAAACTGATTATATATAAAAAAATTATAACAACTGATTATATAAAAAACTGAAAATTATATAAAAACTGATAACAACAGATTCGATGGACAGAAAATTATATAAAAACTGATTATATAAAAAATAAAAAAGGTTATATAAAAAACTGATAACAGAAAAACCAGATAGGATAAAACTGAAACTGATAAACGAAAATCAATAATAAAAAAAATTAAAGTGGCAAAATTAAAAAAAGAAAAACCCAAACTTTTTAAGATTTGATAATAAAAGTTTTGATTTTTGTATAAAAATTTGTGATTCTTATCTAAAAAGTAAGTAAATCTAAAGATTTGACATGATTTAAAGCATAAAAATACAAACTTTTTAAGATAAAAGCTTGATTAAATCAAAACCCACCAAAATCAAAAAGAAATAAAAGCAAGAATAAACCAATCAAACCTTGGCTCTTGATACCAATTGAAGGTCTACGTAATTATTGGCCTATTCTACATGATGGATTTTGTTGATAAAGATGGTTGATTAATTGATAAACATAAGAAAGATGAAGGAGGGAGATGATGGAGTAGAGAGAGAAAGGAGAGAAGGGAGAAAAGTAGAGAGAGAAAGTAAAGATGAATAAATAATTATGAAAATGATCAACCCCTCCTAACATGCTAGGAGGGGTATATATATAGCCCACCCTACATGTGGGCTATATGGACTATACATTAACAAAGTGGATCACGAGCCCATTACATAATTATCGTTGGAGCGACCGATCCTTCATAAATACGTAAAACGTATTTCCAACAACTTGTTCTTGTTCTATGAACCTAAACGTCCCATTTTGCGATGAAAATCATACATTATGTCTAAAACGCAAGTAGTAGTAATAATAGTAGTGTAGTAAGTTTATCATTTAATAAAAGTGCATAAAAATGAATTTTGGAGATGCTACGATACTTTATTCTAGCATTACGTGAGGGCACGGCAATGGTTTAGTATGGGGGAGTGATGAGACTTCTTTTATACATAGTCTCATCGTCCACAATTGGCTTAAAATGCATTAAATATCATCAAATATGCCAAATATATGCTTGTGTTTGTTACATGTGTATTTTAGGTGCGGATATTGAGAAAATGACAAAAGATCACAAGAAACAAGCAAAAACGAACACGGGAAACGAAGCCGTACAATGAACCAAGCCCTAATGGTGATTTTCCAAGAATAACCATTGAAGAAATGAAGATTGTACAAGAAGGGTCCTCCAATATTGAAGAATTGACACTTTAAACCCTTGTTTTTTCATAATTACAAGTTTGGTCCTTAAAGTTTGTCAAATTTACAAAAAGGAACCTCCACTTTGAAGAATTTGAAAGAATGGTCCCTCAAAAATGAAGACTTATCAATATTAGTCCTCCAAGAAGTCAATCATACAAGTCAAGACCATAAAGTTTGAAGAAAATGCCAAAACAACCCTTCAAGTATCAAGAATTGGCAAGAAATACCCTTGAAATTACTTTACAAAACTATTTGGGGCAAAAGTCTAAAAACTGAAACTTTATTTACAAAGGAATTTCAGTTTTGTGCATTTAAACAAGGAATGAAAGAAACAAAGGAGTTGAGGGACTAAAGCTGGCAAACATTAAACCTTACCTAGCCCAACCATTGCATGACACGTGCCCCATTAACACAAAACAACCAATCACCACCCAGCTTTTTGCCACATCACTTCCCACCCACAATCGTTTATAACTAATCTTTATTAGTTATTAAATATGGCGCCTAACACCATATTTAAATCCTAACCCAGATCAAACCGTGCACTATTCACTCAAGAACAAGGATTAGGGGTTTTTGATTAAGCAAAAATTAAGCCTCCAAACTATCTAGAATTATGATTAATCTATCCTTAATCATAACCCAACTCACAAAACACTTGCCACCTCACCACAAGAGTCACATGTTAGCTACCATGCACACGTTTTGGAGAAGATTACAAAACAGTGACAGCCATCCAACGCCCCACATTATGCTTTGTTTCTAAGCTTCATTGTGAGCCTTTGATACAAATCCTACCCTTACACCTCACACAAACTGCCAAGATAACTCACATGTTCAAGCAGATTTTCAAATCCTCAAGGGCATTTCAGGAACTTCTACACATTAGGATTTACGTTATTCTTTGCTTTGTAGTTCACATTGTAGCCTATATAAGGCATTAGGGTTGTAACATTTAGCCTTGCTCTTGGTTTTTCCTTTATCACAAATCTGTAAATCCTCTTTTCATTTTAATGAGAAAGTGTTTGATATTGTTGATGAAATCCAAGTGCCAATCTTATTATTTGCTTGTTATTGATATATGTTTGTGTCTTTGAAATCTTAAAAACCTATTTTCAAACCTAGTGCAAGAAATTGTGCAAGTGTTCAAAACTTGATATTTTGCTAAATCTTGGTTCAAACCCTGAAAGTTTTGGGCTATAAGTGGTGATGGCACCCTAATAAGAGGATTATCAAGGTGTGGTAAGCTTATAGTTTGGGGATATTCAAGGAAGTGGGAACAAGTTTGCATTAATCAAGCCTTTTGTTCATTTTTTTCATTTTTCTGTTTTGAATATCACTTGTTCTAACCTTGTTACTCTTAGCAGCTTTGTGGAAGCTTGTGCCTTGTTTTGCTAGGCACATCAGCTCAAAAATTCGTGAGTGTAGATGTACATTCATAAGGTTTGAGTCCTGTACCCAAAATCTGATAAAAGTCTTGATTTTTGGTGAATTTGTGTTCTGCTATTGTACTTGTTGTTTTTGTGGATTAAAAGTGCTTGATACTGCATAATATAGATGTTATTGTGTTAGAATGGGCTTGAGATAAACTGAATCACACATTTACTTTGTTAATCTTGGATTGAAAAAAGTTAAGGGGTGTTTGGGTTAACCTGTTTAAGATTAAAACTGGATTTGAGTTATTGTTTGTTGTTTATTTGTGTTGATATATGATATATACTTGGTTGTATGCTATTTGTTGCAAGTTCTTGGCTTTCAAACATCAAATTCTTAATTGTGCTATAAAAAGTTGAAATCTGCTTGTTTTGACCTAAGATCTTGGTAACACTTAGATTGTATGCATGCTTAGGGATAACAAATGATTAAACAAAGTTTGTATAACCTGTTAAGAAGATTTGAGGGTTTGAAATTGGATTTGTGGTCAAGTATATCAGCAAAGTACCAAATCTGCTTGTTTAGTGTTCATCAGTAACATTCATTTGCTTGAATCTTGCTCTAAACTTTGAATCAATGCATGAAACTAGTTTATTTGTGTTCATTTGAATTATTTATAGCTTGTGTATGCATTTGGTGAAGTTTGGCTGGCGTATTCTTGCTAAAAGTGCTTATTAAGTTCATAACTACTATTGTTCATGTCTGGTGCATGTCCGGTGATCTTTTGATTAATCTGTGCTAATTGGCTTGTTGAATTTGTGATTTTATTGTTGTTATTGAATCCTTGTGATCGACTGACTACTTGGGTGCCTTTGCTTAACCTGAATCCAACAAAAAGTCACATAAGATAAAAAGTCAAGAAAGTCAATCAATGGGAACTCCTTTCCCCTGACACTAGCCACTGCTAGTGTTATTTGGTCATCAGCTTATTTATAAGCTATTCTAGCTTATTGGGACTTGCAATAACTTATTTTTTGTGATAGATCTTACTCATTTGACCCATTGATTTGAAGTGGAGCATATTAGGGTTTGACTTTTAAGTTTGACTAGAAAACCAAACAGTTTGACTTTTACATAAGTGCTTATTTGCTTATTCTATCTTATTCAGTGTGCTTATTGGAATTTTTTTTTTATTATTTTGCTTAATTAAGTCATTTAAAACCTTTTGTAAGTTGAATCAGCACTTGAGGTAGCCTAGAACTCAAAAACGACTATTTTGTCATTTTGTGAAGAGAACTTTTGCTTATTTTAGGCTTATTTCTTGGGATTTTTCAAAATTTCTTTTCACAGATCTCTTTGGTAACTCAAAAGAAGCTTGTGTGTCAAATTAGAGCTTATGGCATTAGCTTATGGCTTAATGGGCCAAAAATCTCATTAAGAATAAGTTGTTGACTTATTAAGCTGTGATAAGCACATTTTCAGCTTTTGGGCCTTCAGAGTTTTGTTCTTAAAATCAAATTTTGAGTCAGATAGGAAGTTTTGGGCTTAATTGGACTACTTTTTGCTTATTGGGCCAAAAAGCCCAATATAATGGACTGTTTTTTATTTAAGCCCATTTTAAGGCCCAATAGGGGTATTTTGGTAATTTCAAGTTCATTTCTGTGTTATTTAGGTTAAAATAAACTAGTTTGCAACTTTTAGAATTTTTTATAAATTTTGGATTTTTATTAATATTTTATTTTTATTTTATTATTAAAAATTAAATTTTAAATTTTTGCAAGTTTTTCATTTTTCCTAGTTTAAATACATTAAGTTAGGAATTTTAAAACTTTTAGATTAATTTTATTGTCATTAGATTAATTTTTAGAATTATTTTAAGTTTATTAGTTTTTAATCATTTTTAAATAGCTTTTATTAATTTTAAAATTTTCAAAAATAGTTTTTAATTTAGTTAAGTCATTTTAGAGGTTTACAAGTTAAAAAATCTCATTTTAGGCTTTTTGTTAATTAAATTGAATTTTTTGGCTTTAATTAGCATTAAAAAATTAATATTTAATTAAAAAAAGGTATGAGTGATTTTTTATTTTTTGTAAACTCTAATTACATTTTTAGGATTTATTGTAATTTTCTAGGAATTTGTAGGGTAATTTTAAATTTTGTCACTTTTTACGGTTTTACGTGCACGACTTTTCGTCTTAGTTTAATTCACAATCGTAACCGTCATCCTTTTCAATTTTATTTTCTATTCTTCTTTCTTCATAAATATAATCACAAACACTTAATCATCTCTTACACAACACACTAGCCTCCTTGAGAACGATCCCCACTTTGGGTCATTTACTTGTGGTTTTCCTAAATCACTCGTTTAATACTTGCCACTTTTACGCTCTTTTCCTAAAGGGTAGTAAAAGTACAACTATCAGGAGGGAATGAAACGAAATTTGTACCGATTTCTTAACGAACATGATAGAATTGATGCATCGATGGTAAGGACAATAAGAAACAAAGGATTTAGCAAATGGTTAATTCACGAGTGTGGTTGGCGTCACCAACAACGGCTTATTAAGTTCTCGGTGGTCGATACACGATCGAAAGAGAAAAGCTACATAACAAATTTTCGAATTAAAGAAAATTCTTAAAAAGTCACTTGCAAATAATTCCAGTAAAATGAAACAACATTAGCAATGAGAGAGAGAAGTCAACACATGGTTCACACGAATGAATTTCTGGACGATAGAGTCTGACAAATATACGAAATCATCGTTCACGTTGAGTCATAAGTCATTATTCGCGTCAGAAGACATTTTGAAGGTCTACGAAAAATTTCTAAAAGAAAGTTGGTCGTGCAGAAAGTATAGAAACGCTAGAACTTCCAAGTATGACATCAATAGTCAGTAATTTGACGAGCGGTAAAGAGAATTATATTTGTTCAAGAAAAGATAAGGAAACATATTCATATGTAATGAACGGGTGGTACTTGCATAATATGTAAAAGTTTTCAAATTTTATTTTACCTTATTTTATTTTATTTTATCTAACTTTTCTTAAACACAAGTAAAAAGTTGGATGTTGGCCAAATATTTAAGGTGACTACTATTCGGCCTCGCATGGCTCCTTTTAAATTACACATAGGTGATCAGGCCATGCATAATTTAGGACTAGCAATGCTATGCTCAGCTTCGTCAAACCAGTATTACATGATATATATTCAAAATATATATATGATACCAAAAATAGAAATCGGAATAATTTATGGAACTTTTCGCAAGTAATTGGCTAGATATTTAAATCAACAATTTTAATGTTACAAGAATTCTTTATAAGACTAATGTTGAACAATTTGTGAAGATACATCGTAAAATAATGACCAATGTTAAACATTTTGTAAAACGTTTCGCAAACTATACTAGTTTAAATTTATATGGTGACATGATGATAGCTTACAAAATAGCGAGTGAGTTCCACGAGAGTAGTAAAGAGTAGTTCATAAGACAATCGATGAAATGGTCACAAGGTGATAAGGTTTCAGAAGGTTTAGCCGGAATCGTCATGAGACACGTGTCAAAAATGATAACGAAAGATGTGAAACAAGAACTTCAAATCTCTACCCAAATCAATGGTACGTTAGAAGTAGAAGGAAGATAAAATAGAATGACAAATAAGTCATGAATAAAAGGAAGGCTAAAGGAATCCATACGTGTGCACATAGAGAATTATTCGGCTAAATATGTTTTTAAGAAAGTAGAATATCCAATTTCAAATAGTACTGCTAACCCGAAAAGTTCCTATATTAGGAATGTTTCCTATTCTGAAAAATTTAGAAATTTAACAGGTTAATATTAACGCATAAAAATGTACTCTTTTTCGAAATTTATAGCTCACCATCGGTTTTATCCAAACACTCGGTTTCAAAAGTTCACTGCATGACCCGTACCCAAAGTTACTATTTTTAAACGCCTTCAAACGTAACCAATGTTTGTAGTTGTAAAATATCATTCGTTAAAGTTTTACAAGCTCAAACAAACTCAAAAACGCCTAAAAACTATATTACAAAATTTCTATCAGCTTTAACTTTTAAGTCAACTTTGACTTTTAAGTCTGACCCGATCAATTAACCCGTTAAATGACATTTTCAAGACTCGCTGTTTAAAACAATTTAGTGTAAAACAATGTTTCGAACAACTTTCTAGTTTTACCGAAGATCTGAAACCTAACGTAAAATGACCAAAATGTCCATGCACATTCTGCGCAGGTTTGAATATATTATCCTAAAACACAGGTTTTTATTTTTAAGGTTTGACCCGTTTATACTAGTTTTCGGACTTGGTTACCTACTCGATAAAGGTAAAATGGCATTTTAAACAACTTTTTAGTTTTACCCGAGATTCGAAACAGATCAGAATTAGGCGAAAACGCCTTCGCATCAGATCTGTCAACAAAATCATATTTTTTTTTATTAGATAAAAGACCCATAAATATTCAGTTTTGACACTAGTTCCCTCGCGGTAGACGTAAAACGACATTTCAGACAACTTTCGTGTTTCGGCCGAAGGCCGAAACGGAACAAAAATGGCGATTCTACCCCCTGCAGTTCTGCATCAGCAATAATTTCCATATACGCATAAAATAAGTTCTTAAATTTTATAAATTTCAAATGAACGTAACTTGCTCGTTTTTAAGAGTTACGCGTCGTATTTTTAGTATATCTAAACGAGCGTCTCAGTAGGTAGAAACATATTTTTAAGTCTAAAGTTTATAAAAATATTTTCTTGACACCGTTAAATTACATGTAAAGTTTCTGCACAAAGTATATTTTTCGACACCTCAAAATTAATCAAACTTCGTAACAATCCGGAACTTATGTACATACATGACTTGTGGATTTCATGAAAACGAAAGATAATAGATTGTATAAATAAGCATGTAAAGAAAAACATAGTATAAAAATGGTTTAAGAATACCAACGGTAATCTAAGAAAACAAAACGGCGTATGACATCCGTGTCTTAGATTTCAAGATGCAATGTAGAAAGGTCTCTTGGCAACGTGATTTTCCGAAAACACAAAACATACCGAAAAAAAATGAAACATTAACGAGTTGCACTCCCGGCGCAAGGAGGTTTAATGAAAGGGGAGGATACACGTTTATAGAAATAGAATCGTATTCCAACCAATCGCCACATATTAGAGGATATGAATTACAAGATGATGATGGTGTTTCCAAGGTACAAACGAAAGCTATAATTCGAAGTCGAAACGTAGAATGGTCCATGAAATAATATTTAATCGATATACGAGTGTCGTGTAAAACGGTGACGTAAAAGTCAATCAAGGTTACGAAAACCCACGATATTATTCAACACCGATTCAAGGAATGCTTCGAGATGCGTGATTCACACGATGTCCTTTAGTCTTTTTCGAAGACAAATTGGGCTACACAATGGTCTATAAACTATTTTTCAAGACATCCAATCATAAATGGTTGGAAAGCAATTTGGATATCTAAATAGATATCTTAAAGAGGTTTAACAGTTGAAGTAACGCACAGGGTAGTAAAATAAAAATCGAAAGTTTCATTGAAAGGAACACTTCTTAAAACCAAACAATGGTATAACGAAAATACACACGGCATCTAAAAGAATGAGTCGAGAAAAACAGGCGGTTCAAAAACGAACAAGTGTATGAGGTCAGCCGTATCACGTATAAACGAAATAGCAATAGTACTCAGAAACGTGAGTATGAAAAGTCGGCAGCATACGCGCTCCGAATACAAGTATGTAATGCCATAACAATTAAAAATCATGGTAACAAGATCAAGTTTACAAGAACAAGAATTCAAGTAATAAAGTAAGGGCACATGAAATCACAGTAACAACCAATGATAATTCATTAAGCACAAAGGATTTAGAAAGAGATAGTAATTATCGTATGAAAGCAATGTAATATTTCAAAATGTAATCAAGAAATGAAATACTACAATGATAATTAAAACTAAATAATAAGGATTAGAGAGTTACCCGCGCAAATATCGAACAACAATGGCATATTCTGTGTTTGACACTTAGAAACATGAAATAATTGAACTTTCGGTTATAGACTAAGTTTTGGAAAACGACTCAGTTCCTTATAACCATCGCTCTGATACCAATCTGTGAGACCCCTAAAATCAGGCAAGGGAACAACTAGGCAGCAAGAGGGTAACACGTCATGGTACAAGTAACAATAAATTATAAAATGACTTGATAATGACGTAATAAAAGACATGTACATTACATCATAAAATATCAGAGTTTTAAACAAAGGTCCTAGAGTTTTATATGCGAAAAATTTATTATTCATCATGATTTATAACATATAGTTACCAAAAGACAGAATAAACTTCTGACAGCTTTTAGATAAAAACCAAAGTTTAAGTATACACAGAAATCTCCAAGCTGCGATAATATCCTGCGGGCTCCCATCTAAGCAAAGCTAAGTATTAATACCTGAGATTAAACATGTAAAATTGTCAACATAAAGTTGAGTGATATTCATAGGTTTAGCAGTAAAGATGTGGAACACAAGCATTCATTTGAAAACAAGAAATAGGGGAAATGGTTATGTACATTAACCATAGTCCGAAACATTATTATTGTTGTTTAGTTCATGAATCGAAGCTTAACTCATGTAAGTTCCTCTAGTGAGTATTCAGCCTAAATACTCAAGTAACAAATCAAATGTTAAATATGTTAAGGTAATCGGGACGGGGATTGTCAATCCCGATGGATCCACCCTCAACATTCGTGCTTAGCAACACAAGTATATTAACGGTTCATGATCAAGAGAGGCAACTTAAGACTATAGACTAAAAGCAATAATATCAATGAAAACTGTTGGAAAGCATATAACTCTGGATAGAATACAAGTTCTGGATAGAATACAAGTTCTGGATAGCATACAGTTTTTTAAATGGTTGTGTTCCACCATGTAAAGTCTCACCCCGCGTTTAGAAACAATGTGCAAGTAAAAAGGGGCTATGAACTCACCTTAGTACAAGTGTGATGGATATGAGAACTGGGTTGAAGAAGGCTTATGGAAGTACTCCAAGGGCTACCCGCGACCTACAAGAGTGTTCACGACCCTTAAGTATGCATTTTATAAAAATATAAAAATAATTGTATCAAAATATTTTGTAAAAATGTAATATGTATATAACTTGCACAACCAACCGAGCCTAAGTGTGGTCATTACCTTCATGACATACAACCTGTATAAAATGCATAACATGATAGCCTAAGGTCTCAAATCAAGTAACCCAAATGATTTGCACCTAAAAATGCCAACAATTTACTTAACCGTAGGCGTAAAGTCACATTTTCTGGTATAACTATTTTGTAATGGGTGGAGCTCCCAATCCATAAGTTCAACAACTATGGGGTTTTATCCCCAGGAACGGGTCTCTCATGAGATTTCCATAATGTCCAACCATTTGATATAAGAGTATACGAAACTTTTTAAAAGTCCAAAACACTAACAGCCTTATCGTAAGCACCTAATAGTCAAACTGCACTAGTCAAACTTGGGACAAAATATTCTGAGATTTCCACCATTGGAAAGCCTCAAGACTCTACCTTTGGCCCATACCAACAACGAGTAAATAAATACTACCAATTACCGGGAAAGTTACATTCTTTGAAGGTTACAAAATCAGAATTTAGGTTTTTAAACTCGGGTTTACCGTTTTAGCCATAAAAACTGTTTGGTGATAGCTATCGACGCGAGGTCAGTGGTGTTCGTTAGATTATAATGTATACTAACTCACAAGGTCTTAAAATATCAAATATATGGTTCATGACCGGTAGCAAATAGCTATACAAGTCTGTTGGGTCAGATTGGGTTCACAACCGTAAATCGACCATAACTCACTCATCCGGAGGAGTTGATCTCCCATCCAACTTGCTACTAACATATAAAAGGGGCAATGAATTCATATAAGCTATAAAAACACAGCCTACAGTGAGAAAATATGTGAGTTTTGGGCTCACAAACTTGCTGTCCGAATTTTGCTTTTAAAATCTTAATTTGATCATAACTTCCTCATCAGGAGGAGTTGTGTGCCTATCCAACTCGGCACTAATAGGTAAAAGGCCTAAAGAATCTATTTAAGCAATAAAAAGTGCAGGTAACAATGAAAAATATGGGAGTTTTAGACTAATATACCTGCTGTCCGAATTTTGCTATAATAATCTCTATACCAAATAACCTTTAATTCAATCCAAAACATCAAAAATACATCCTACACTAACTAAATTGTATCAAGGCACAACAATTATACAATATTCATGGTATAATCAAATTATGATTAAAAACTAAGATCACAACTAAGGTTCTAATACAATAATATCAATGCCTAAACCCTAAATAACACATTGCATGCGTAATTCCATGATCAAACATCCAAGAATCCAAGTTCTTAGGTTTAATCATTTCCAAAAATAAAGTGCATGAGCAAATAAGTAATGGGTTTTTGATAAGGGTTTACCCATAATGGATTTGGCGTTGTTTAATTGAATGATTGATGAATAAAGTTAAATGATTTTGATGATTTTGTTGTGTGTTCGTGAGAGACAAAGAGGGAAGGACTTTTTTTTTGTAAGTAAAAATGTATGTGTTTTGTGTTTGGTGTTGGTGTTGTCAACGTAGGAAAAGAAAAAAAAAAGAGAGTGGGCTTTTTAGCCCGCTTGCCTAATCTTATTATTAACTTAAGCTCAAAGTAAAAATGAATCTAATTCTAGCCCGATCTGATTTCTTAAAACGTTAATCGTCTCGACTCGGTGCAAGTTATAATACGAAAACAAAATATTTATAGAAGCATAGTATGTTGACTTCATAAAGTCTAAATATATAGCCATCGGTTCTCGTTCCGTCGATTCGTCAAACTTTTTATAAAACGCGCGCGAGTGCTTTAAAATAAAAAAATTTGATTTAAATAACTATGGAAAAATAAAATAAATTTTAATTATTCCAAATAAAATATTTTTAATGATCAGAAAACTAATTAAAATAAAATTTAATTATAATTCTCGAGATCTCAGGATTTACGTATGAAGAATAAAAGAAAATATAACATATTGAAAAATTCAAGAAGAATGTATAAAGGAATAAAATAATGCCGAGAAAATACGAGTTCTCACATCTGCCTTATCAGGACATGGTTTAATACCACTAGGATCTATCATGTAGCCCAAGAGCATCCCTTCCGTAGCACCGAAAGTGGACTTCTAATGATTTAGCTTCATGTTGACCCTTCTCAGCGTTTGAAACGTTTCCTCAATGTCCCTTATGATTTCTTCCTCCGTATGACTTTTTATAGACAAGTCATCGACGTATACCTCGAGGTTCTGTCCTATTTGATTATCAAAGGCCTTGTCCATAAGTCACAGGTAGGTAGCATCGACGTTCGTTAGACTAAATAGCATCTTTATGTAACATTAAACACCATGACTTATATACGAAGCTGTTTTTTCTTCATCATATTTCTCCATCTGTATTTGGTGGTATCCCTTGTAAGCATCCATGAAACACTTGAAAGGATACCCACATAGGGATTCTACTTTCTAGTCAATCTCGGGTAGTGGATAGCAATCCGCGGACAAGCCTTATTTAGGTCAGTGAAGTCCACACACATCCTCCAATTGTTTTCGTGCTTCTTTACCATGACTGGATTAGATAGCCAGGCATGATAACAGACTTCTCTTATGATACATGCCTTTACTAGCTTCTGGACCAACTCCGGTATAGCCTTGCTACGTTCTGGGGCTTGGCCTTGCTCCTTTTGTCTTAATAGAGGCTATCTCTCTCGACTTTTTAACTAATGCTCAGCGATAGACCGCGACGCGCTAGTCATGTTCGATGGTCGCTAAGCGAAGATGTCTTGGTTTTCCTTTAGAAGGGCACACAAGTTCGCCCTCCCTTTTTCTGTCAACGTTTCACCAATAATGATTTCTTGATCCGGGAAGTCTGGGTGGATAGCGATTTTAAAGTTGGTTGGAGGCGTCGTTGTTGTTGTTGACATCTCTTTAGGCGCCTATGTTATAGCCTTTCATTCTGTGTGTGGTACGAAAGTATTGTAGATTGTGAAAATATCGCCTTTGATTAGAAATGTCATCATTCCAAGCATCGTGGATGAGACAGTCTGAATTGCTAAAATTCTCGACCTTCCTATGATGTCGTTATACCGTGAAGATGGTCAGATTATTATGAAATGCATTCAGACCGTTGACGAATGTTCAGTGTCTCCAATCGTTACCAACGGCCGTTGTTGTCCTAGTGACATATGACTTCACCACTATACCAAGTTAGCGGCGACGTGTCCGGTATCATCTAGCTCCACACATCTGCTCGTAGATGCTTGAACTAGTTTTCGCATAGAACTTCAGCTAAAGAGCCTCCATCGATATACATGCAGTGAACAGCATGGCCAACCGTGTTTACTTCAGTTACTAAAGGTTCTTATTTCATGCTACTTGCTTTCAAGGAAAGGAATGATATTTCCTTTGCTTGGGAAAACTTTGGCTAATTCTTTGCCTTGTGACCCGTTACCCTGGTTGTACCATGTAGATGGTCGTGGCTTTATCCTTAGCCTGGTCCATTTCCCGTTCTTTTGCTTGTCTTTCCCTTCCTTGGTTTCCTTAATTAAGTGCGAGAGTTTTCCATATCGCACCATCTCTTCAATCTATTTTTTGAGTTGTACACATTCATCAGTGCCATGCCCTTTTTCACCATGGAAATCAAAATATTTTTACCAGTTCATTTTTCTATTGGAGTTGACATCGGCGATGGTTTTTGAAAACTAGCTCCATCAGCCGCGAGGATTTCCTTTAGTTTCATTGTCAGAGGGGTAAACTTATTAGGTTCGTATCCCCCTTTATGTTGGCTACGGTAGTCAAGTTTCCAATCCGTAGGTTGCCTTTTGGGTTGATCTTGAGCCCTATAATTTGGTTGTCCCTTTTTCTTTGTTGCAGAGACGCCTTCTTCGCGGATGAAGGCTCTTGTCCTCTCCATCATCCCATCTACAGTTCTGTGGGACTTTATCATTCAGAGGCTTTGTCAGCTCTCCATGGTTGATTCTGTTCAAGAAGCCTGAGATTCGCTTGATCTGCGAAGCTCCCTTCGCATGAGCACTTTCATATTTAAAACGTTCCATGAAAGTATCAAAAGATTAGTCCTCCCCATGTTTGATGTGATAAATATCCACTAGATTAAAATGTACTTCTTTCGCTGCATGTAGTTTCTTAGGAAAGCCTTGCGATGTCGTTCGAAGTCATAGGTGCTTCAGTTGGGCATGTCATCAAACCACGTACGCGCGTTGCCTATCAAGGTAGAATTAAACATATGACACCACGTGGGCATCGGCAAATTTTTTATATGGGTTGTGGCTTGAAAATTTTTTAGGTGGTCATTCGGATCTCCCGTGCCGCCATAAGTCTTGACATTTGTTGGAATTCTTGCTCTTTTGCGATAATAGAACTCGCGGATCTGTGATGTGAATGGGCCTGGCTCCTTGCAACGCCATGGTCGCAAAAAATCCTCATCTCTCTACCTGTAGCATTTCTGTCTAGACTTCCAATGTCATGTTTTGTTGCGCTCACTGCTTGAGGTGTGAGGCTAGGACGAGGTGCCCCTTCTGGGACGTTTTTATCGGGATGATCAGGTCATATAGTTTGACGAATTCCTGTTAGACAAATGGCCGCGTCTACTGGGGTGTTCGTGTGACTCGTTCCTTCCAGATGCTGATCGAGCCCGTGATTCCTTCTTGTGAGAGCCCGATTGGTCTCAGTATCCCTTTTTCTTAGATCTAGATCCATGTGAGTCCGGAGTCATAATCCTTTTTCTTTTCTCCAACATGTCGAAGACGCTAGAGTTATCGTTTTTCGGCCGCGTTGAGCGTTCTTGACCTTTTGACCTCCCTGAGCGTTCTGAGACATGTGGCCTCTCAATTCAGTTTGTAGCGCGTGTCCTTTTGAGTCGATATTTGACGCTAGGTCTCTTAAGACGATCTTTCATGCTAATCTTCTCTTGGGTTCGGGGGAATTGCTACGACACTCTCTTTCTAGCGAGGGTTGTGGTAATTTTTCAATTCTCACACCTTTAATAGGACGGACCGAAGAAAAGACGTGTTTTAACTTCCCTCCTCTTCTCATATCCCACTTTGTCCACCATAAATGGAAGGAGGGTATCATAATTTTAGGTTATGAAATATTTAAGATTAACTTCAATGGGAGGTGGATTCACTTTGCCCTATAGTTGCGCCTCCTGCTGTGGCGATGCCAATTGTTATGGCGGAGCAGTCTTTTGTGGCGGTGCCACTGGTTGCGGCGCTACGGCTTGTTGTGGGGTTGCCACCAATAGTGGGGTTGCCACCAACTATGGTGTTGCCGCCTGTTTTGGTGTTGCCGCATGTTGCGACTGTTTCCCTCTAGTGTTTCGGATGTTCGAATCCACATAAGTGCTTTCATGTGAAAGTTCTGCCTCCCGCCTACAATTGAAGTAGATGAGATCGGGGGTGTATAAATTTGATGGCCCTTCATTCCCAACAGAGCATGATGGTGAGAAGACCCTGTTGTCGTCTTAGTCATCATAGAGTTTAGTGAGAACACCAACTTGTTGATACAAAAGTTGGATTCAACATGTTTGACCCGAATTAGAAGTAATTCGGGTGTCTGGGCTCCGGCACCGCCACCAAGTGAATTTAATGCGGACCTCGCACAAGGGAAAAACACCGTTAAGCTTATCGTGAGATTGTCTCCCACGATTAACCTCCAACGCGAGAGTAATTAATCGGTTTTAGGGATTATAATCGAGTGACGATTGTTAGTTAGGTACCTTGAATGGAACCACGGGGTTCAATTTATATCCGATGAATGTCAATTAGGGTTCCCGAATCTTGCTGCCCATATCTAAGAGACATAATGGGGGTCCTTATCCATAAGTAAGGAATGCATATCTTTTCCTAACTTGGGCGAATCTAGTCCTTATTGGACTATGACTCTGTTTAATGATAACCGCGTGCGGTTTCATCGTGGTCCGCTTAAAACCGCGTGAGGCTCACCTTAAACCAGGCCCATTGGGCTGGTCGCGATGATCCGACCCATGTATGATAGGTTCGATATGAATACTGTACGTGGGTCGGGTCGAATAGTCCGACTGACCACAATACGTCATTGATAGTTAACCGTGTTTTGCTGAAAAGAATCTAAACTTGTCTTGCGACGCACACGAGTATATCATATCAACCGGAAATAAATAAATAAATATACGATAAACAAATTTGAAGTTTTATCGAGAGTCATTCAATTATTCGGTGTTAAAAATACATTCAGTCAGGGACGAAGCCAAGACGAAATATTACCGGGTGCATAATTTTTTTAAACTATAATATAACATATGTAAAAAGTGAATTAAAACGAAGAGTAGAAACACGTTTCAATTGACTGGGTGAATTTAAGATGCATTTAGGAAATATCGGTGTATTCTTCACAAATTAACACTACAAAGAAAAAATCCATAGAGGTCACGGGCACCCACGGGAACCCCCTGGCCCCGTCCCTGCATTCAGTATAAGTAGAGGTGGAAACGAGGCGAGCCAAACCCGAGTTCATCAGAGCTCGAGCTCATCTCGTTTAAGTTCTATAAAGCTCAAGCTCAATTAATAAACGAGTTGCAACCTAAGCTCGAGCTCGAACTCGTTTAAACTTGATTTGTTCGAGCTTTTTAGTAATTTGGTTCTTAGCTTTTCACAAACAAACAGCTCGAGTTATTTTCACTATAAGGCTTTTAAATAAAGGAAATGTTTTTCGATACATAATGTTAGGCAGGAGGTTTAGGGTATGTTCGATATGCGGTTGTGGTGGATGAGATGTGGGGATAGCATTGATATTAGTTATTTGGTTGAAGTATATAAGGTGGAAAACTAGGACTGAGACCATAATTTCACCTTTTGAGAAAACCTCTAAGACCCCTTAGGGGCCGTTTGGTTCACATAATATTTTTGAAGGAATTGTAATATTAGAAATGAATTGTAATTTGATGTAATTGTAATTTTAAATGTTTGTAATTTGTTGTAATTGTAATTTGTTGTAATTGTAACTGATTAAATCTGTTGATATGTTTGGTTGCCTTGCAATGTAATGTAATTCATATTTTTTATTAAATTACAAAAAATAAAAATATATTGTTATAATAAATAATAAATGAGTAATAATAAAAATTATTATAATTAAATGAGTTTATGAAGTCTTTGGCAATGAGATATTTTGGTATCATTGATGGACTTCTTTTGTCACGATATAGTTTGAGTAGTCGCCAGGAAGCTCTTCGTAGCTGCGTGCGTGCTCCTCATGCACATGATTATCTTTTTACTATTCCTATTGATGGGCTGGGGCAGCGGATGAACCCACGTCAGTTTAGAGCTATCCTGTGTTATCGTTTGGCGGTTCTTTTGTTTCCTGATGGATCTTCTTGTCCGAGTTGTCACGTGCATCGGTTGGACCAGTGGGGTGACCATGCTGTTCACTGCTCTAGTGAGGTGGGGGCGAAGTTTCGGCATAATCTGGTGCGTGATATGTTGGTTGATATATGTTCTAGAGTTGGTGTTTCTGTGAAGAAAGAGGCTCCTATGGGATTTCTTTCAGCTGATGGACGAGACCTTCGTCCAACGGATTTATTGTTGCATAATTGGTCCTAAGGCAAAGATGCTTGCTTGGATGTCACGGGCGTTTCACCGTTTGCTGGTGCGGGCTTGGATTCGTGGGTCCCCGCGATTGCTTTGCGGACTGCTGCTCAGAAGAAAAAGGAGGAAGTATTCTTCTATTTGTGCATAGCACGGTTATTCGTTCATCCCTTTTGCCTTCTCTACTTTTGGGGAGCTTGAAGAGGAACCCTTGGTTACTCTTTCCCGTTTCAAGCGCTTATCTGTTTATCATTCCAATGATGCTAGGAGTGGCTTTTTTCTATTTTCTAGACTTGGTTTCTGTATTCAAAAGGGGGTGCGAGCGCAACTTGTGTCGCGGATCCCTTCCAATTTTGTGTGATTAATAAATACTCCCTCCGTCCCAAAATTATTGGCCTCCGACAAAAAATACACAGATTAAGAAAAGTGCATTTATTACAGCTTTCTCTTTCTTACTTTTTGACAGAATGACGATCTTACCCTTAACTAATTAATTAGAGTCTTCTTTAAATTTTGTAATATTAATTTCAAAGAAGGGTAATATAGTAAACTTGACCAAACATCCCTACCTATTTTTAGTAGTGGACAATTAAATTGGGACATCCCAAAATGGAAACATGGACAATAAAAATGGGACGGAGGGAGTAAAAGATTTTTTTTAAATAAAAAAATATAAAATTAAAAATTAAAAATTTTAAAAATAACATAATAAAAAGTATTTATATTTTTTATTATTAATATAAAAATAAAGATTAAAAAATAATAGTAATAATAGTAATCAAAAATATTTTTATTTTTTATTTTAATAATAAAACTATTTTTTATTTTATTATTTTTATATTAATATTTTTAGAAAAAATAATTTTTTTTAATTTTAACTAAAAAATTAAGAAATATTTTTAAATTAATAAAAAATATAAAATAATAAGAATACAAATATTATTTTTTATAAATATTTTTATTTTTATTACTAAAATAAAAAATAAAAAATATTTATTTTTTACAAAAATACTAATATAAAAAATAAAAAATAATAATAAAAAATAAAAGTAATAAAAAATAAAATAAATAAAAAAATAAAAAATAAAAAATAATAACAATAATATAATATTATTACTAATATTAATATTAATAAATAATATAAATATTAATACTAATATTCAAATTAATTATTATTTTTTTAATTTATATAATGTTAATAGAAATAATAATAATATTATATTATTATTTTTTTATTTTTTTATTTTTTTTATTTTTTATTTTTTTTATTTTTTTTTAAATCGAAATTCCAATTTTATTAATCACACAAAATTGGAAGGGAGCCGCGAAACAAGCTGCGCGCCCACCCCTTTTTGAATACAAAAACTAAGTCTAGACATCAAAAAACCACCACTCCTCGCGTCATTAGAATGACAACCAGCTAACCGCTTAAGACGCGAGAGAGTACCCATAGCCTCCTCCTCAAACTCCCCGAAAGTCGAGAAGGCGAATGGAATAAACGAGTAACCATGCTCAGCACAAATAGAAGAATACTTCCTCTTCTTCTTCTGAACAGCCGACTGCAAAGCACTCCCAGGAACCCACGAATCCAACCCCGCCCCTGCAAACGGAGAAACCCCTGTAACATCTAAACACGCGTCTTTGCCCTGGGACCAATTGTGTAACAATAAATCTGCTGGCCGAAGATCACGCCCACCATCAGAAACAAATCCCATATCAGCTTCTTTCCTCACTGACACACCAACCTTGGAACAAATATCAAACAACACATCACGAACAAGATTGTGCCGAAACTTAACCCCCAAATCACTAGCGCAATGAACAACATGATCACCCCACAGATCCATCCGATGTACATGGCAACCCGAGCACAAAGAACCATCAGGAAATAAAGGAATCGACAAACGATAACACAATACTGCACGAAACTGTCTCGGGTTCATCCGTTGTCCCAGCCCATCAATCGGAATAGCGAAGAGGTAATCTTGCGCATGAGGAGCACGCACACAGCTGAGAAGTGCCTCCTGACGACGACTCAACCCGAAACGCGACGTCAAACAACCATCAATGAAACCAAAGTAACTCTTTGCCAAAGACTTCATAAACTGGGGGACAGGAGAGCTAGTGGTAACAGAGAGAGGATCGACACCACAACAGGTCGAGAAAGCATCAAGAGCAGACTGAAAAATAGGGCCCGGCGAAACAATCCCAGACCTCGCCAAAATCCGATCCTGCAAATCACCAGACTGTAAACGAGAAGCAATAAAGGCAAAGCACCTGACATCCTCAGCACATAAGACCCCTAGGCCACCAATACTGATAGGAAGAGTAGCAAGACGCCACTGCAAATCACCAAACCCAGGCCCTGAACCCGTAACAATCAACTCCAAAGACGCGCGTAAGGCCTGATCAAACTGTGACAAAACACCCTCAAGAAACCCAGGGGGCAAGTCCTCAAAGCATACACCAACTTTAAAACACCAGCACAATAACGAAGGAGAAGAAGTTCACATTGCGGGTCATCAAGCCCCCTAATAGCCTCTAACAAAGAAATAGCCTTAGAAACCCGACGCGCAACAAAATTACCAGCAAAACCTACATCACGACTAATAGAGCCACCAAGAAGCTTGACACCAGACCTCGGACGAGAAATAGAAGCACGGAAGAGGCCATCTACCAACCCCCGAGGATCCTCCACTGGCCAGAAAAGCTCAGACTTATCAACGTTTAGATGTAGCCCACGAGCCGGTCCCTCCACACTAATAATATCCAAAGCCTTAGCAACCATAAGAGTATCACCAATAATAGTGCCGTCATCAAGGTACCATGCATGAAGGGAGAGCTCACACGCCTGATGAATAGCATGAACAAGTGGATGCAGAGCAAGAGAGAATAATAAGGGACCTAATGGATCACCCTGCTGAACCCCCTGAGAAGACCAAAGAATAGAATCCCTATAATAAAGCCGAGCTGGCCGAGAATAGCAAAACTCCACCCAAGGCGAGATAGCCGGACACCTCAGCCGAACTTCATGAATAATGGTGCTCCTATCAACAAGATTAAAGGCATTCTGAAAATCCACCAAAAGCATAGAAAGTCCGGCCTCATCCCCTCTCTCCTCCACAAACCTGTTGATATAATGAAGAACCGCCTCACACCCACCTGGCACCCCCACACCAAACTGAAAATCATGCAGATAAGAGGTCATCGAATCCCCAACAGAAGAAGATGCAACCTTAGAGACAAGCCTCCTCCACACAGTACCAATAACAATAGGCCGAATGCCCCCTCCAGGCTTAACAAGCGGAGTCAAAGGGGCACTGGCAATAAACTCACCAAGCAGACTATGACACTTACCAGAAAGAAACAGATTAACCACACCAGTGATAGAAACCAAAAGATCATCAGCCACAGCAGAAGCTGCTCCTCCCAAAACATCTAAAAAATGTTGAGCTCTGAGCCCATCTCGACCACAAGAATTACCTTTGGGAAAACTTCGAATCCGATTCAATACCAGATCCTTGCGAACAAAAAGCGTGTCCACCCCACAGGAAGAAGAAGGCACAACAGGAGGAGAAGCAAAGGGATGCTTAGCCTCCAAATCCCCCAGGGTGTCAGGAGAATCAGGGGCAACACCCGAAGAAGTGAAGACCTTAATAGCCGCTGAAAAGTGGCCATCACTCAACTTACGCTTGCACTGAGAAATATTAGCCGCCATAGCATCTTTCGACCTCAAGTACCTACGCGAAGAAAAGGAAAGACCACCTAAACGATCTCTAATCAAACCAATCCTCTCCCAAGATCCCTCCACCGAGCAATGGCACAAGAAATACTAACAAACTGACCACGCTCCCTCTCACCAGATCGACGCTGAGCCCTGCAAGACGGTACGAACACCGCCAAAATACAACCCGGTAAGATGATAAGTTCCACCCACGCTGCAATATCACTTGGGCTAGATAAAACTTTGTCAAGAGCACTAAGAAAAATCCTAGCAAAACCAAGCCTCAACTTAGGCGGGATGCACTTGACCGTGTGTATGCACGTCAAAAAGAAACGGTCAAGGAGGTCAACATCTAAACAAAGTGAACCCACCCCTAAGCCAGTTCTAACAGAACCCTCGTCACAATCTGTGGGAGGCCCAGAACCTGACAACGAAACCTGACCTCGATCAACATCAACATCCACACTAGGCGAACAAACCGGCAAAACAATCCCCTAAATCGCACAATCCTCAAAATCTGGAGGCTCAACCACAACACCATCCATATGTCTACAATTCTTACCAAAAGTATGCGTACAAAGACACTCACCACATAACCAAATCCCTGCTTGATGTAAAGCAAGATCAAGGGCCGAAAACAAGGAAAAATCATTCGCGATACGCGCTTTGTAAACTCCCTTCAACACATCCGTCTTAAAATGGCGAGTACCCAAGTGGTCGATAAAATACTTTTTAGAATGCCCCCGCCCCCCTCTACCAGCTCCACGCCCTTCTCCCCCTTGCAAAGGGCAAGAAATTCTAAGCAAATCACCCATAATCAAAACAATAAAACCCAACACAAAACAACCAATAGTACGCGCAAACCCCACAACACAACCCCAAAACAACCAACAAACGAACAACAAGTAAATGAACGAACCAAATGCCGCAAATCTACCTGTAAAACCACCCCTGTAGGATATTTGCAGGTTTTTAACTCAAAAACAACACTCACAACCAACCACACCAAAACCCCAATCTGAAACGAACCACTGCCAAACAACCTACAGTACATTGCTGAAGTACTAACCCACCACGCGCTAACGAAACCCAGACCTAATGCTACAAGCGAACAACCCTAGATACCACAAACAGCCAACAATCTGCACGCAAACGCCCACTCAAAAACCATCCCGAACCTCAAACCACACCCCCCTCACACACACACCAAAAAAACAGCCAAACAACCCAATACAACGAACCAACAAACGGCAGCAACCTAAAAGCTGTACCCACGCCCCGCTGCAACCCAACGAAAATGGTGATAACAGCCCTACAAACCCACACTGAGAAATCGCACACAGTGGTGAATCTTGAATGAAGGGTTATTGAATGACAACGCACACAGTGATGGTGAAAACGCACACAGTGAACGTGAACGTGAAGGGTTGAAAAAGCTAGTCAATATCAATAACCCACAGTGAACGTGAAGGGTTATTGAATGAAGGATTGGTGATGAAGATGATACGGTTATGGTGAGGAAGGTGGATGGAGATGATACGGTTGAAGGTGGATTGGTGATGAAGATGATACGGTTGAAGATGATACGGTTGAAGGAGATGATACGGTTGAAGGGATACGGTTGAAGATGATACGGTTGAATGGATTGGTGATGAAGATGATACGGTTGAAGGGATACGGTTGAAGGGAGATGATGTTACAGGGGTTACAGGTTGAAGATGGGCCACAGTGATCGTGAAGGAGATGATGTTACAAGGGATACGGTTGAAGGAGATGATACGGTTGAAGGAGATGATATGGTGAAATCGCCCACAGTGATGATACGGTTGAAGGAGATAATTCTATTAAATTACGACGTAATTCAAAATTTTCCAATCTCAATTTCCTCATTGGATGTAATTGTAATGTTTGAATTACAATTAACATGCAAATCAAATATCGTACGTAATGTAACTTGAATTACAATTCCTTCATTTGTAAACCAAACAACTCATGTAATGTAATCTAGATTACAATTACATCTAATTACAATGGATTACAGTAAACAAAACGCACCCTTACATTTAACTGTATGTTTTCAGATTTATGTATTAAAATATATATTCTTTCACATAAATTTATTTGTATGTAAAAACCAATGGGACCCATAACCACTTTTTATTACTGTATTTACTTAGATATTAATTATTTTAATCATAATATGGATCAATAATTGATAAACCAAACAAATATTTTCAAAGTTTCAAAACCTTAGCTTTATCTTTTTCTTTTATCCCTATGGTAAATCATAAACCTGTGTATACACCAAACGGCCCCTTAATACTAAAAACTGGGATATCTTGTACCATAGTGATTCCTTTTAGCAGCCAGCCACTCCCTAAACCATTATACACAGAAGATTTAAACAAACACCCCCCGTTTGATGTTAAACCCATTTCTGGTTGTTGATTGGAGTCGAAGAAAATAACTCGAATCAGTTTGGCTGTGGTTACAGGTATTTATATCTATTGTTTCTGATGAAGGTATTTAACCTTCTTTTATACAGTATTTTTTTTTTATTTAAGGTGTCAAAGTTAGTGTTTGTGTTTTGACTTCATCGTTCATCTTTCGGCTGAAATGGTTAGCTCATGTGATGATAATAGTTTAGATATTAAAACTCATTTCGGCTAAAATTATGACGGGTAATCGGTTTAGAAAAGTAAAAAAAGTTAACATTTTTTGTGCGATATGCCCCTTCTGGAAATGGTGTAGGGATTTGCTTATCTTGTAAAGATTTTAAGGTAAATATTCCTGTTCAAAAGTAATTTCAATCTGAGCCATAATAAACATTTTTAAACTAAGCAGATAGGCGGAAAAACTCAAAAAATAAAAAATATTAAAAAGCCCCTTGAAGAACAAGTATAGACAGGCTGGTTTGGATAATGGAGCTCTTATAAGTATTATATGTTGACATATAACACGGGATCTGTCACATTTCTTTTTTTTTTTTTAGAACGGCAAATGTTAGTAGTTAGTGGGTCAAGTCGTGCAATGACATCCAAGCGGTAGAATGTCTTCTTAGAACCCTCGCCTAGTTATGTTAGACTCCTTATCCGCTTCGCCTGAAAGGGCCATTGGCAGGTCTTGAACAGACATCCAGGAAACCTCCCCAAAGAAACCACTTAGTGGAACCTTGGTGGCCAACTGAGCTAAGTTAGTTGGTTATGTCACATTTCTAATGTAGCAGTGTTGCCTTTGAGAAATTATTTTGATTATGTATTTGAACTGCCTCTTGACTCATACTATATGGGACTAGGATCCTGAACATAGCATGATATAAGAAATCTGTTGCCCATTGCTCTTCTCTGATTATGTCGATACATCTAAATCCATTAAATGCATACTTATATCTAAAGGTCAGTCTCTTAAGCAGTTTGTAATCGTAGATAGATAAAAAAGGATCGCCAAAAGATATATGTTATCCATAGTATGTAACAACATCAATTTCAGTCACTGCGTTTGTTAAAATGTTTTCAGTAAAAATGAATCAAGATTGTGAGCATAAAGGGATGTCAATGGTATTTTGGGACTGAATTGTTTTTCCTCTTTATTACAATAATAAATAGCAATCGTTAATTTATGCTCAAAAAATTGATGCCTACAAAATCAAGTATTGGGATAATTGATTGAAATCCTAACCCGAAACCATTGTTTATGCTAAATCAGGGTGTTCAGAGTAGCATAAAAGCTCAATCTTGAGTTTGAGTATTATATTAACAGCTTACATTCACTTTTGTTTCATTTGTAACTAGTATAGGCATTGCACTTTATTTGTTGCATCGGTCAGCTTACCATTTTTACAATGAATGAGAAGAGGAAGAGGGAAAAGGTTTTTGGTCCAACTGGTCGATCCAGCTAGCTTAATACATGACCTGTTCTGTATAGTTTCTCATTCTGAGCCTAGTTTAAATGGATCATTTTTTCCTAAAACGTAGCTCCATCATATTGCCACCTCTAATAAAAACCATGCCTGATGATAGTTACACACACAAGCTATGATTGGTGTAATGACAAGGGGCACATGTGGTGCGGCTTGCTGCTATCCCTGTTGATTCTTAGTTTAAATAAAGTCTTTAGTGCTGAAAATATCAGGTTTTATGGTGGTTATAGGCTGTAGTCTCTATATGTGTCTATGACGGGGCGATTGGTGGTGTTCAATCGTGTAGATGTGTTGTATTGACTGGTTCCATATGTGTTGCATAGTTGTAAAATGAGTTATTGAGTGCTCTATAAATTTTTTTTTCTACTTATCTATTAGCGTGCTGACTATTCAACGATGACTGAACTTTGCAGAAACATGCTAGAATTCTTAAGGTAAATCATGGAGTTTTAAGAATATATCTGTGTATTGTGACTAGTATCTGCTAGAGAGCTGATGGTAAAGGGAGATTAGTTGTAAGGTGCACAGACGAGAATGGTTAGTGTTAAATTAGCAAAAGGAGTTATGAGTAAGGCTCATAAAATAGAACTTAGAAACACCATAAACTGTTGCTACTGAACTTGTTGGTCAATTCTGGTGAGGGCTATATAATAACATGGCGCTATTTACCCGGTCGGCTACCCCTAGCAAGCACCTTTACCATTGCTTTTACTTTCAACCTTTTCGTACCTTTGTAGATGCAAGAGTCAAATGGGTACGAGACGCATACCTTGACTTTGCAGTTGAAAAGGAAAAAAACCTCAAACAAATCATCGCTCTAAAAAACATGATTATCTGTCAACCCTCTAAAACTATACCCCTTTCAGTTGCATCCGTTCATAAAACGCTTTTCAATCTCCCTACTACAGCCACAAATTTCTTCCAAAAGTACCCTTCTATTTTTGAAATCTTCCAATCCTCCAGACCATATCCTCTCCCTTATGTCAGACTCACCCCGCAAGCTCTAACTGTTCACAATGAAGAATCCAAGATACTCAACTCTTCCCGTTATCACAAAGACGTGGCTGAAAGATTAGCAAAACTATTGATGCTTACACGAGCAAAAAAGCTTCCTTTAGATATTATTGATTTGATACGGTATGATCTTGGTTTGCCTCATGATTTTATCCTCGCACTACTTCCTGATTTTCCTGAATATTTCCAAATTTGCAATATGGGTAAGAACTCCTCGGGTTCAGAAGTGTTTGGTCTAGAACTGGTCTCGTGGAAAGAGTATCTTGCAACTTCAGTCTTGCAGGAAAATTCTGGCGTTGACACAAGAACTCCAATTAAGTTTCCAATAAATTTACCAAAAGGGTTTGATTATGAAAAGAAAGTAAGAATATGGGTGCATGAATGGCAGAAATTGCCTTACATTTCACCATATGAAGATGCATTCTTTTTGTCACCGAACAGTGATCAAGCAGAAAAGTGGACAGTGGCTGTGCTACATGAGTTGATGCATCTTCTTGTATCGAAGAAGACAGAAAAAGAAAACTTATTGGCTTTAGGAGATTATTTGGGATTTGGGCCGAGGTTCAAAAAGGCTTTGATTCACCATCCCGGCATCTTTTATGTTTCAAATAAGATCAGGACACAAACTGTGGTGTTAAGGGAAGCTTATAAGAAGGATCTTTTGGCTGAGAGGCACCTATTGATGGGAATGCGGTATCGGTATCTGCATCTTATGAACCAAAGTGTGAAATCAAAGAGAACATACGGACCTCGAGTTAACTGCATTAACAAACACATGGATTCTGGTACTAAGGTGAGGTAATGGTAAATGAGAGTTTCATACTCTTCGCTAGCGGCAACAGTTCAAGGGGCTGTGAAGTGTTTGGTCTATAACCTTAAAAAAAGTTTGTCTGGTCAGACAGGATCCGTACTAAATCTGACCTGATTTGAACTGACCCCGTTTTGCCACCTTTGTTATACTGTGTGGAATAGACTTAAAGTGCAGATGAGTCCTACATAGCTGGAATCATTGAAGTTTTGTGAGAAATGGGAAGATACTTACCTGAGGAAGCTATTTTCCGAAGGCAAAAAAATGTAGTAAGAGTATATAGAGAACAGATGGATGTAAACCTTGGACAGGGTTTATGTGTATGCTGCAACTCTTAAATACTAAACCCACCGTCGCATAAAAGTTGCAGCTTGCAAGACTTACATTTTGGGTTCTTCCATGAAGATTGCAAGTTTCCATGGTTATTAGATATAGCAACTTGACAATTATCGTCATTACGAATTATATTGATGATATTTTTATTTCCGAGCAACTTTTATTTGTCTTGAAAGAATAATATATTACCTTTTACTAAAACTTTAATCCAAATTGCGACATAGTGATCTACAATATGGCTTCCTTTTAAGCTTTATATTCGAGCAATTTGTTCTCGTGTACATGTAAACTGATTTTCTTGCAGCAGATAACGTGACAGGGTAAAACGATAAGAGGTGTTGACTCCGAATAGAAGTGGATGCCATGAAGCTAGCTGTTAAGTGCTGGCCTGTTGGATCCTTTGAATATTCATAACTGTGAGGCTAGCACCACTCGTCTTCCAAAATTTTCATGCAATCATTATTGAATTATATGGCTGTGTTAGACAATGGCCTTAATTTTCCTGTATATATTGGAATTTGTGAAACCTGATTAAAGCTGGTGTGTGGCAAACAGTAGCATGATAACTTAATCTAGTTTGATAATCCAAATTTGTTCCAAAAACAATTCTAGTAACGAGGGCATAATTAAAAGTCGGTGATTTGCACACTCTTGAAAAATGATTCGGGCTCTCGATTGTATAAGAAGTTAAACCACATTGTACGTATGTGGTACACCTATTACCTATATAATGCACAGAGTTGAGTATCCAAATCATTTTTAAGAGTGTATAAATCGATTTAAAGGCCCATATGATCTAGACTTTTACGATGTCCATGCTAATGACTTCGATTATCGTTTTTGTTTAGTTAAAAGACATAGTACTTCTCAAATGGGTAATAACGAGAAAAGATCCACCCGCACATTGCGGCGAGGCTTTGTTGCTTACACTGTGGGCATTAGAATTTAGTTGTACTGTTAGAGTGAATTAGGCAAAAGTGTATAACTACCTAATTCGTTGTAAACATGACAAAAATCACATGTCCGTAAAAAACATAAGTAATACGTGTTACTGCTCATGATCTACGCAATCTTGCATTCTTGTTTGAGGCTTGAGTTATGCATTTACCTGATCAGCAAAGCATGCAAGCATCACCTACATTCACTATGGGCTAAAAGTAAACGCGGCTATGTGTTACAGATGTTGTCATCTTTCTATTATGGGCTAAAAGTTAAACATAAATAAGCCCATCCGATATTTGGTGGGTTTTTCTCACCATTCGACATGCAAATTAGGATGTAGGGGTCATAATGCCAAAAAAAGCCCTTCTGAAAATTCAGCCAAATAACAATGAGATAAAAGTCTTTTCAGCCAAATAACAATGAGATAAAAGTCTAGGTGGAATTTTATTGGACTTCCAAATCTCTTTTCAAGTAGCCCAAATCTGTTAAAAGTTTGAGCTAGGTGGTAGTACCTACAGTGGAAGGGCACCGTCCCTGACGTCCCATCCATGCACTTTGCTGAGATGAAACCAAAACCGGAAAGATGCTAGCTGCTTAACCTATTGAATGGGAAGCAAGTCTTACTTATTAAAAAAAAAGGCGTTGTGACTTGTGAGCCTTGAAGCCCTCCGCAGGCCAAGTTGACATGGTCAAAGTGTGTTGGGCCTATTGATTTTGGTTCTAATCTATGCGCTGACCCACAGTATGTTGCCTTATGATTCACATCACTTTAGTCCAGGACGGGGAAGAACAACCTTCTTGACTAGGGCTGAGCATTTGTTCAAAATTGAACCAAATAAAAGAAAAAATTTAATCGAGAAAAAAAAATCAACCCAAACCAAAAACTACAAATCGAATTAAAAACCAAATTTGAGAAAAATAAGAACCGAATTAAAAACCGTAGATTTGAGAAAAACACGAACGAAAAACTGAACTGAAATTAACTGAAATCAAACCGAAAAAAAAAAACAAAACCAAATATTAGTTAGGCTTATATTCCTTGTTTTTAACCTGAAACCAAATCGAGCTTAACCGAGCAAGACTGACAAAAAATACAAAACTGAAAACCAAACAGAAAATGGTCGTTTCAGTTTCGATCGATTCGGTTTTCGATTCATATTTTGCCCAGCCTAATTCCTTACTGATAGTTGTTTTCCTTTTATAAAATACCAGATGAATACTCGATTATAGCAACATAATTTTATAGGAATAGATAGTTATAGTGATAAAGAAAAATGTTTATGAGTTATAAAAGAAAATAGTAAAAGGTGAAAAATTAAAGATTAAACATTCTAAGATTGATAAATTATGGTCTTCGTATATAGTTTTTTTTTTTAATTTTTCAATAGAGTCCGGTTATTTTGGATACCTTGTATCCTTTGGATACAAGGGGACTAATCCCCACCTTCCATCTACCAAAAATCAACAGTCCAGATTAATCTTTACTTTTTAATTAAAAAAAAACGGAGGGGTATTTTCGTCATTTTACAGCCCACCCACTCCCATCTTCCAAATACAACCTACCCCGTCCCTTTCTCAGATCGTAACAAACACACACACAAAAAACACACACAGCTTTATCCACCATCCCAATCCAAAACACATACTAAACACACATACAAACAAAAAAAGATCAGTAAATCACGTTAACAAAGTAAAGAAAAAGATGTCGAAGCTATTGAAGAAAAAATACCAGGTTATATCATCATCGTATTTATCTTTTTTAGCTTATTTGATGTAAATAAGCTTATTTTGATGTGATTATGAATGTGTTAGCTTTTTTTCATAAGGATATGCTAGCTTATTTGATGTGTTATTATTAAGCTGATTTGATATGTTATAATTAAGCTTATTTGATGTGTTGTACTTAAGCTTAATGTAAATAAGCTTATTAGGAGAGTTATGTGAGTAATCTTATGAATTAAAATAGAGTTATGTGAATAAGCTTACAAAAAGAGTTTGTTGAAGCTATAGGATAAGCATAAGGTGATGTTTGTGAATAAGCTTATAAGGAAAGATGTGCAGAAACTGTAAGTTACAATAAACAGATGTATCATATATGATACATCCATACATCATATATGATAAATATATCATATATGATATATGAAAGTATCATATATGATAACATGCTAATGTGCTTGAAAACAAATACAAAAATGTCTGGGATCTTCTGGTTGGTAAATAAAAGTTAGTTGTGCGCATATTATCATATTTGATAGTATTGTTGAAATTCAACTTCTAGAATATATCATATATGATAATCTGGTTGAAATTCAGCTTTTCTAAGATATCATATTTGATAATCATGTTGAAACTAAAACCAAATCTTTTTATTTGTGTAGTGAAAGGTGTTTTCAATGCATATTGAAAAACTCAATCATCTCAAGGCCAAAGAAGTGAGCATAAAACAAGTATCGAAAGAACAAACAACGGCGTGTGCATGAGACGACTAAAGACGAGTGTCGAGTTTGCAACCAAAGTGTTGATGCATGGAATCAAGATCCATTGTTTTAGCCATTTGACTTGTTTATATTTTAGTAATTTGTGTATGACGTTGTAATGCTTTAACTTTGTAATGCGACTAAATCATTGAGTTTTTTCTTGAATATGGAAATGGTGAAACATCCACGGATGTAAGTTTGGATAATATGCCTATTTTGTTGATGCTTTTATCATTTGAAGCATAGCTTTTTTTACCTTATCATATATGATAGTGATATATCATATATGATAATCCGTGTAATCCTTAACATCTACCAAATATGATACTGCATTATCATATATGATAATGCATTATCATATATGATACTCAAAAAAAAGTTTGATAGATTAAACAATGAGGCTGCTGAATTCATGATTAAAACAAAGAGTATACTGGATTCATGATAAAACACTTGTTCAGTAAATAAAAAAGAGTACTTTTTGAAAGTAACATATATGATAATTCAAACAGAATGTATTTATATATAATATCATATATGATAAACACTTATTCATAATAAAAAATTAAAAAAACAAAAGAATCTGTTAAATTCATTCATGATTAACACCAAATAAATTCTTATTATTAAAACTACTCTTCTTCTTTCTTTAACCAATTCTTCTTCATACTCGTGCACGTCCGATTGTTATGATAGAAAACATCCCTTCATTGTTCACACAATCTGCATTTATAAAAGACAGAAAAAAACATATTAGGTAGCATGCAATCAACAACTGTATCATATATGATAGAAACAGGTTTGAATAGTTTAAATAGATTTTGTGAAATTAGTCACAAATTTTGGTTTTTCAGTGGTTTGTTAGATATGTCATATATGATACATATGAGGTAGCATATATGATAAACCTATCATACATCACATATCATATAACTATCATATATGATAAAAAAAGGTATCATATATGATACATCAGACTTATAGCTTACATCAGCAACAAAGTTAAAAATGCCTAGTACAGCTTATTTATACTAACATAAGCTTATTCTTATCTCTCATACTTATAAAACTTAATAATTCACCAAAATAAGCTAATAAGCTAGCTTATTTATAAATCTTCACTAATATATAAGCTTATTCACATAACTCTCCTCTAATTCATACACTTACTCACATAGCTCTCACATAACTCACATAATAAGCTAGCTTATAATTCGTTCAAAATAAGCTAAATAGAAGCTTATAAATTCAAGTAGTGGTAAATTAATAAGCTTATTGACATAAATAAGCTAACATATGAATAAACTATACCTGATGATCAACCAACCGATTCGTGATTTTTGATCGATCTATTATTGATGATGGATTGATCGATTCGTGATGATGGATCGAGCAATAAGATGTTTTTGATGTTCTTCATGATTGATTGTAGCAAAAAAAAAAAAGATGATGGATCGATGTTGCTAGATAGAAGTTTACAGATCTGGTATTTGTTAGTAGAAAGAGAAAACACACATCGATGTGTGTGTGTTGAATGAAAATTATTAAAAAAGAAAATGATTTATATAGTGGGCAGATGAAATGACAAAAATACCCCTGCAGTGTAAAATAGGGATTTAATCTCAGTCATTAGATGGTATGGAGATGGAGGGTGGAGATGAGTCCCCTCATATCTTAGATAAGTTTGGTATCCAAATGAACTTAAATCTTATACAATAATGGTATAAAACTTTTACATATATTATAACTAGAAAATGATTGAGAACTCTCGAAAGTAAAACTAATAACGTGACTAATAGATATGTGACAATAAATTATTGGGTCGTAAAGAAGCTGATTCTCTTAACGTCCCAAACAATATATTAACACATAAATTTAAGCATGTAGTTGGGCATTCAAATCTATGAGAATATACAAGAACTAATGAACCTACTCTCTCTCATATACATAGAGAATTTCATGAGAAAAATAGTTTCGAATCGCAATTAGATCAATGAGAGAGCGTTAAAAAGTGAAAATGAAACTCTATAATTGGTCAAACTCTTTAATTAGTCTAATTTATAAACTTAACTAAAGACACGTGTAGAAAAAAGGAAAACTTCACTCATGCACATACTTAGCATTAAGTCTGAGCAAAATCAATCGAAAACTGAATCGAAGCAATCGATCGAAACCAAACCGACTATTTTCGCTTTTGTATATTTACGTCGGTTTTGCTCGGCTCGGATCGGTTCCTTTCGGGTTTAAAGCACGAAAAATACGCCTAAACTATATATCCGGATCGGTTTTTCTCGGTTCGATTTTGGTTTTGCTCAGAATTATAGTTTAATTCTGGTCATGTTTTTTTCAAAATCGAATTTTGGTTTGATTCGGTTCGATTTTGACCCGATACCCAGCTGTACTTGACATGTCGACTGGGGTTCTTTGGGTAAAGTTCAAGTTATGGAAATATATCATGTAAGATTGCGTTGAGCACTAGGGCCGAACACAAGTAACTGAAATTTGAGTTGAGCAAACAAACTAAGCGAAGCCGCACCGACTTTTTTGGCTTGGTTTCGCTCGGCTCGGTTCGGTTTTTAGGTTCGGTTCGATTTTGTTTAGTTTGCTTTGATTTCTATTTTGCTCGATTCACTTCAATTCGGTTTTCGTTCATGTTTTACTCAAAGTCGCGGGTGCGTTTTTGCCAATTCAACTCAATTTTAAACCGATGTTCAACCTCACCGAGAACTATGCAACTAGCGATAGAATTTAAATTAGAATCATGCTAACCTATGCAGATTCGGTTCTTGGTTGTGGGGTTAACATAAGTTTTACTTGATCCGAAACTCCATGTTGTATAATGTTACAATTATAATTAATGATAAATGGTTTATATCTCAAATTTTATGGTGACTAAACATACTAATGGCTTAAGCTTAATTATGAACATAGCCTGCAGGGCCGGATTTCGAGGTGTGTGGAGCGTGCAAGCACGCAAGGTTTTCAGTTTTGTAGGGCCTCCAATGTCGTATATATTAAGCTAATTTAGATTGGGATCGAAGGCAAGTTTAACAAGAATATATTCTAAAAAATATGAGGGGAAAGACTGAATTTATGTAATATATTTGTTCAAATTAACTAATGTACGTAAGATATTTTTTTTATTCCAGATCTACGCAACATACTTTCAAATACTTACTAATCTACGCAATATTGACCAAAATGTGACTTGTTTGACCGGTTACCACTTAAAAAAGTTAAAGTTTGGTCCTTTGGTCTGCGTGTACTTCCACCGTTAGTCCTTTGACATTTTTTTCATTAGAAAACTTAGTAATGATACATTGACTTTAATACACGTATTTTTATACACACTTTTTATACGTGTTAATATATACATGTTTTATACGCGAGAAATTCTGAACTTTGACAGACGATTTCAACGTCAAAACTTATCCCGTAAACTCCGAAAAACTCACGTTAAGTCAATGTATATGCGTTCTCTATAACTTTCATCTTTTATGTTTTTCATGAAAAAGACATTTAGATGGTCGAAACCCCGATTTAAAACTATGACAGCAATACTAGTATTTTTCGTAATTAAGTAAATCCGGATTTCGACGGTCTCGGTTAGTGCTAAATACTTACTTTGAAGTCTCTAAACCTATTAATGACTAAATATAGACATTCTATACGTAAAATATTATAAAACAGAGTGTAAAACTTATAAAAATAGTAGTATGATAAAAATAGAAAATTTAATAAGTGCACCAGATCGATTCCATTACGTATCTAAAAAAAACATGTGAAAAGAAATTGCTCGAAAAATTTCTCGTTTAATATTAAACTCAAACACAAAACATGTGTCTAAAAATGTTTATCGAAGTGTGTGTATACAAACGTATATAAAAGTTGTATAAAAACGTGTGTATAAAATTGTGTGTATTAAAAAGCGTAACTTTTTTTTAGAAAATTGTGTGTATAAAAGTTGTATAAAAACGTGCGTGTACACACAGTTTTATATACTTTTTTATACACTCCTTTTTATACACGTTTGTATACACACACTTCGATACACATTTTTAGACGCATGTTATGCGCTTATTAATTTTCCATTTTTTATCATACTACTATCGTTATAAGTTTTAAACTTTATTTAATAATATTTTATATATATACTGTCTATATTTAGTCACTGATAGGTTTAGAGATTTAAAAGTAAGTTTTTAGCACTAAACGAGATCTTCGAAATTCGAATTTACTTAATTACTGAAAATACTATTATTGCTGTCATAGTTTAAATTCGAGGTTTCGACTATCTAAATATCTTTTTCATGAAAAACGTAAAACATGAAAGTTGTAGAGAACGTATACATTGACATAGCGCGAGATTTTCGGAGTTTACGGGATCAGTTTTGAAGCTAAAATCGTCTGTCAAAGTTCAAATTTTCTCGCGTATAAAAACGTGTATATAATTGCACGTATAAAAAAGTGTGTATAAAGTCGTTGATAAAAATGTGTGTATTAAAGTCAAAATATCATTACTAAGTTTTTAACGAAAAAAAATGTCAAAGGACTAACGGGGAAAGTCCACGTAGACCAAATGACCAAACTATAACTTTTCTAATTGGTAACCGGTCAAACAAGTCACATTTTGGTCAATATTGCGTAGATTAGTAAGTATTTAAAAGTATGTTGCGTAGATATGGAATAAAAAATATCTTGCGTACATTAGGTAATTTGAACAAAAATGTTACATAAATTCAGCATTTCCCCAAAATATGACTATGAAGTTATATATGTGAAACAAAGATTTGTTTAAGAAAAAAAGCAAACTAAAGTTGCAGAAGTTGTAAACCTGCGGACGAGGAAGATGATAATTTTGGATATTATCCACTTTGCACCCAAAAGTTGGTAGATTTACATTTTAATCCAAGTTTTTTTATTTTCTAACTTTTCTCTAAATAAGTTCTGTTATACTAATTTTACTATATTTACTTTTTCAATACCAAGACTGGAAATATTTTAAAATTAGACCAATTTATTTTTTGAATATAATTTCTATTCATTATGTAGACAATAGCTATGTGAAATACATGTTATACATACTTTTTTATGTTTAATTTCACATGTTTTCATATTTTTCGTGTTCGTATTCGAGAGGTTCATTTTGTATTTGGTACAGGGCCTTCAAAATTCACGAGACGGCCCTGATAGCATGCTAGTAGCATTTACAGTTAGAGCGAGAGAGATATAAACACTTAAACTGTCTTTGAACTCAACAAACAAATGACGAAAGTCTCTTTGTAAGATATTGACATACTCATAATAAGATGGAACATGTAAACCACGAACATGTCCAAGAGAAACCAAATCACAAACAAAGTGTATATCATCTCAATATGCTACTTGCAATAATGTTCTACGGGGATTAGTCGACTCGCAATATCGAGTCGAAAACCCAGACATTGCCATATAATGCTCTACGAGATTTGAAGAGAGATATACATCACTCACATTACCACAATAAATAATTCCATCAGAAGATAAAGGCGTGTGGAGCTTACTCGACAATTTAGCAACCATGATGTCTCAGAAACAAGATGTGCAACATCACGATACTTAGCCTCAGCATTACTTCGGGAAATCGTAATTGAAGCTTGGAGGATGAGGAGAGGATATTGTTTCCAAGGAACACACAATAGCCGAAAGTAGACTGAGGTGTAGGACAATAAACCCAATCGACATCAAAATAACCAACCAAATAAGATGTGTAGCAGAGGAAAGCCATAAACTATAATGTCAAGTACCCCTACCAAAACGTAAAGTTCTCTTAATAGCCATGAAATGGAATTCCCATCGATCATGCATAAATAAGCAAACCTACGACATAACATATGACACATTTTCTCGGGTAAATATAATATACTATAAAGCGCATGCAATGATGCGATATAAAGTAGAATCCGTTAATGGATTACTATCAGGACCAAGTTTGGATTTAACTTTAGAGGCGTGCTTTCTGTTGAGATAAAGACATCCAATACAATAGAACGCATTCCTAAAGCATAATTAAACGACCAAAGGTGAGTTTTACAAAACTCTTGATGAAGAGAACGCATGATATGTTGTAAAAGTGTTGTAGAATAAGAAATCTCGTGAAAAGGAAAGGCTTTACCTATTTTGAGTTTGTGCAACGATAGGTTAAACCTCGTAGATTAAACAGCCAAAAGTTAAGAAACTATGATTACGTAAAAATAAAAATAGAAAGGTTGTAGCAGGGCTAATTAGAGCAATATTATCAACATATAACAAGTAAGTCATATAGACCCATGCATGTAGATAAACAATGAAGATTCACAGCTACTAATGAAATCCAACTCAAGCAATGAACCCTACATCATTGAATTTAGACCCAATGAGCATGCTTAAGACTATAAAGTGATTTATGTAGAAGGAAGGTCTTACCAAAACATCGGTGTCCCGAAAACCAAGAGGCTGATGCATATAAAGTGTGAGATAAACTACTATAAGAAAGGCATTATTTACACTAGGCTTTTGAACATGCCAGTTTCAACCACATTAATAATAGTAAAGAATAGTGTTCAGCTTAATAACCAGACTAAGTGCTTTATCAACATTAATACCAAATTGCTAAGAACCGTTATTCGCTACGAGCGAACATTGTGACTAAGGGGACAATTTGCTAAATCTATGTTCTTAAGCAACCAGATGGAGCAAACAATGTTCTCTTCCGAGGGATGTGGCATAAGAATCCAACTATTGTTTTTAATTTACGCATTATATTGCTTTTTCACAATTCAGACCATAAAGGCATTACTATAAGTCACAGGAAGCAAAGAAACACAAGATACGTTTAAAGTTAAACGTCGAAGAGGTCTATTAGAGCAAACACGAAATATAGTGACCATCATGTGAATAACTGTAAGATTGGGATTAAGAGGTCGCATAGTGAATTGGAGATTGGTTGTTGGGTCGAACTAACAGTGGAATGGGCCATAGAAGGACCCGACTAGGCTAACAAAGGTGACACACGAGGTAATTAGATTGATTGAGGCGACACACTATTACGCCGGGCTTCGGTTGTAAACTGGCGGCTAGTGAGGGTGTAATAGGACTGGATTAAGTCGTGAATGTGAATGGGGCTGGGGTATGAGGTCTAAAAGTAGTAGGTTAGACTAATGTGATTATGGTGGTGAGCATCTATATATGTTAAGAAATGACGTTTGTCGGTGTGTCAAAAATATTATACGGTGGGGGGAGGGGGGGTTGGTTATAGATGTTAAGAAATGACGTTCGTCTGTGTGTAAAAAATAGAGGGTTGTTGGGAGTCCATCATCGAACCATTAGGAATATATGTCTTGTCAAAAGTAACATACCAAGGTTCCACTAAGTGGTTTCTTTGGGGGACGTTCCCTAGAGGTCTTGGGTTCAAGACCTGCCAAGGACCTCTCAGGCGAAGCGGATAATGAGTTTAACATAACTAGGCGAGGGTTCGAAGAAGACATTCTACCACTTGGATGTAATTGCACGACTCGGCCTACTAACCAATAATATTTGTCATTCTAAAAAAACAAAACGATAAATAATTATCTTATTTATGTTAAGGTCAAGACATTGATAAAAACGGTGACTTGTTAGATAACCAACAAAAATGGACGAGGTGGCACGAAGTTTAAGTTTATTATTGGTGAATAGGTGAGGACATAATCAAACTAAAAAAGTCGAAGGTTGGAGTAAGTGGGTGGAGTCTTATTGTTTATAAAGACGAGCATGACGGGTTTCATTATTGATGGAGGTGAAAGACAAACTATTCAAAAGATAGGCAGCCATATGAATGAATTCGATCCGAAATGTTGAGGGCGAGCCACGAATAGAAGGGTACAAATAGGGTTATTGAGGGTATTTAGAGGGATGGGTAAAGACGAGCATGTTGAGGGTATTGAGTCTTATTGTTCATAAAGACGAGCATTACGGGTTTCGTTATTGATGGAGGTGAAAGGCAAACTATTCAAAAGATAGGTGGCCATATGAATGAATTCGATCCGAAATGTTGAGGGCGAGCCACGAATAGAAGGGTACAAATAAGGTTATTGAGGGTATTTAGAGGGCTGGGTACGGTGACTGGTGGGCTCGCTGGCCACCATGGCGTGAAGCCATGACGCCACCAATCACACCCTGTGCTGAGTTATGGAGTTTGGGCTGGCAGTGGCCAGCCGGCGTTATGGTTGATGGCGCGAGGCCATGGTGCAACCAACCACACTGTGGCTCGCGCCATGACCTGAGTTGTCATTTTTTTTTTCAATTTTTTTTTGGGGAAAGTGGTGATGTGGGGTCACGATAAACCGGGAAAAGTTGATGTTAATCAGAGAGATGGGTTGTGGAGTTATAGGGAGTTTTGGTGTTATAAGAGAAAGTGATGATGTGACACCACTTTTTACTCACGCCTTGAGCTCCATGACTCAACCGTACCTAGCCCTCTTAGTCTCCTCGACCCGGAAGTGTTTTAAGACCTAAAAGTGACGTTCTAAAACTTAATTCTCGTATCATGTATTTATTGTCTTGATTGTGAATGTGCGTAGACTAAAATTGTGTTTATGTTATAAAATTTGATCTCTGACATATAGCAATGGTGGTTAAACACAGTTTCTCTAATATTTCGTTTGGCTTTGCACGTATTGGGTCCAAAGTCTCCATCCTACTTTTGGTGATTCATTCGATAATAGGGTGAACGTAAACTTGAAATAACGTATCATCACATAATATCTGGAATATAATAATAAATAAATGGTAGTGGTTGTATATATATATATATATATGAAGATAAGACGTTAGGGAAAAGTAGTAATACAGTATCAAAATAGCAATGAGTAGGAGTTGAGTCCTTATCAGTTTTGATAAGAAGACGTACGATAAGAAACGAAAAACATGAGGGGAAATCAAATACGTAGTAAAATGACAAAATATAGGAAACTTCGAAGAAAGTGCGACTTGTACTACGTTTTAACTAAACATGCACCGAATATAAGTACAATATCAAACGTACCGTTTATTATTTTTCTTTCTAAAAACACTGGCAGTATGAATAACATGTGTATTAAATTAGTATTTTAGAAGTCCTAAAGTCTGATTTCGTGTTAGAACGTGTATCGTCTTCTATCTTCTATGGTTTTCTACTGAAAAGGATAACGTGAATCAATTTTAAGGGTGTAAACGAGTCGAGTCGAGCCGAATACTGTCAAGTTCGAGCTTGACTCGAATACAAAAACTCAAACTCGAAACTCGGCTCGAGCTCGATAAATACTCGGCATATGAAGCTCGACTCGACTCGATTTAATTATATAAAAGGGTAACAAAATAAGCTCGATAAGGTTCGCGATCTTTTTGAGCCGAGTATATTGGAGCTCGAACTCGGCTCGAATATATACTCGAATAGCTAGAACTCGAGCTCGACTCGTTTAGATCGAATCGATTTCGAGTAATTTACGAGTCGATCTTGAGTAACTCACGCGCTGTATCGACTCATTTACACCCCTAAACGTGATACAAAGTAGATATATCACAAAAAAAAAAAATATGTATAATAAATAATTGTCCAAGTATTTTTTACTTTATAAAAGGGTTTTAATTTCTTCATTTTTGACAATTTAAAAAAATCTTAATTTCTTTTGTTGTTATATTAAACATAATATTTATGAGAAATTAAATTGTAAATGTAATAAATATCTTTCAATATCTTTCAATATCCTTCAACCAAACAGCGCTTACGACGTTTTCAACCAACTCTAAAAAAAAACATCTACTAACATTGTAAGTGTAAGAACGCGAAACAATGACATCAGTTTGATCACAGAACGCTCAGATGAATCTCGGTAAAATGTTGCCCGATACACAAACTTTTTAAAGGTTTATAAACTTTCTCAACAAGGCTTCGTTTAATAAGAATTACTTGTGTGAGTTGTGTCACATACACGACTTGATTTGTTGTAATAAAACTTTAAATTTTATCAAAAAATTATTTATAGTTTTGACACAACACATCAAGTCATGCAGATGACTTGCAGTAACAAACTTGCATTGTATTTGTTCTTGTTAAGTTTGATGGTGAAAATTTTCGATGATGTGACGCTAATTCATACTCAACCACATCACAACAAGGTCTAAAGTTCTGAGCAAATTCTTATTGTTCGTTGCTAAAATGATTACTTTTGGTGTGAGAAACGTTAAGATGATATTTCCAAATGAACAAGTGTACGTGTAAAATGGACACACTGGGGATCACTGCCAATTGCCAAACATAGGCACATGGGACTGGACCCATTCTTGTCACGAGATCACTATCAAATAAATTGAACTTCTTGTTTTTTATAGATTATGCTATTTATTTTATAGTATGGGGTAGTTCGATAAGGTTATAAGTTTGGCTTAAACTTATATTATATAAGTTATTTATTACTCCTTCCGTCATTAAATAAATGTTTATATTGATTTTTTTAGTCTTTTTTGTTCAACTTTGACCTTAAATATTTATGTTTGTGTTATATAATACTTGATGTAAAATATATGGATGAATTGAGTTTTAAATGAATTTTTTATTGATATAATTTTCATCAAGTATTATATAACACAAACGTAAATATTTAAGGTCAAAATTGAATAAGAAAGACCGTAAAAAGTCAAAGTGGACATTTATTTAGGGACAAAGGGAGTATTAGATAATAAAAGGTTCAAACCTGACTTGTGCGATTAGAGTTATTAGAATGTTTTGTGTAGGAATATAAATACATAAACCTATTCATGGGGTTAATGTTTAGTTTAGATAGTATCTTGGCTTCCCACCAATTTCTTGTAAATCTTATTATTCTAATGAAGTTATGTTTCATAAAATAATAATAATAATAATAATAATTAATGATCCTTAGTGTAATTGTTACTCCTTCGTGTTTGTGCGGGTATATCTAAACTATATTTTGTCATGCGTATATGTTCTCCCCGTGTATTCGAGCGGGCTCAGTGCTTTTTTGATGTGGCTCTGCGTTATGCTCTTGAGCGTATTATTACTGCTTCTGGACCTGGATTTGGTGATTGGCAGTGGAGGCTTGCCACTTTACCCTTTGCATTTGGGGGGCTTGGTGTTTATTCTGCAGGTGATGTATTGAACTATGCATTTCTTGCGTCTAGACTTCAGTCTGCTAACTTGCAATCTATGTTGCTTCGACATTCTGATATTGTTACCTATGGGCATGTCTTTGATGACGCGTTGAGTACTTTTAATTCGGAAATGAAGATTGATCTTTTGAGTAATCTAAGTGAGATAGTTGCCCCCAAACTTATGAAGAGATTGACAGATATATATTTCACACATGTTACTCAAATGGCTGAATCTACTTTTTTCTTATCTACTCGACAGATGGCTTTATGGAAGTCTCAAATGGAGGACCATACTTCCGATTGGCTTAGGGTGGTTCCAATTTCTGGTCTGGGACAGACTATGAACCCCAAGACTTATCGATGTGTATTATGCAATCGGTTAGGTGTTCCCTTATTTTCTGTTCCAAAGCCGTGCTCAGCTTGTTCCAGGGTCTTTACAGGGGATATTTATGGTGATCATGCTATATCGTGTGCTGGTATTGTTGGTATTAAACATCGGCATAACGTTGTGAGAGATACCCTTGTTGACATTTGTGTCCGGTCAGGGATTTCAGTGGGTAAAGAGGTTGATATTGGACTGGGTGGAGGCCGGGACAAACCATTACACCCATCTGATATGTTGCTTTACTCGTGGGATAGAGGTACTGATATATGTGTGGATCTCACAGGGTCATCTCCCTTGACGCAATCTGGGATGGTTGATTTTGTTCCGGGTCGTGCAGTGATTGAGGCAGCAAAGCGTAAACGTGTCAAATACGAGGTTAAGTGCGCGGATATTGGATATGGTTTTCTCCCTTTCTCTTTCTCTCCCTTTGGAGAACTTGAGAAGGATGTTGGGAGCTTACTAAAGCGAATCCGAAGATTCTCCATGACTCAAGATCTTGGAGCACGTGCTGCTATTCACATTTTTAATAGGATCAGTTTCGCTATAGCTAAAGGAGTGGGGGCCCAGATAGTATCTCGGTTCCCCACTAACCTTTTGTAAATCCTATTATTCTAATAAAGTGATGTTGATAAAAATAATAATAATAATAATAATAATAATAATAATAATAATAATAATAATAATATGAGTAGCCTCTTTCCTACGCTACTGTGGGCGATCCCATCTTCACCATCTCCACTTTACGGTACACCTTCTCCACCTATACCGTACACCATCTTTTCCATCTCCACTTCACTGGCCCTCCATCTTTCATCTAACATCTAACAAACTCTCATCTAACATCTCGTTTTCAACTGTGGGTGATCCCATCTTTACCATCTTCAATTTACCGGTACACCATCTCCACCTATACCACCATCAAGACATTTGTAAACATCTCGTTTTCATCTGTGGGCGATCACATCGTTTCTATCTTCACGTTTTTTTCAACTTCTCCATTTTCTATTCACATCGATTCAAGATTCCTGATTCATTGTATATTCCTAATTTCAACTTTGATCAGATAGGTGAACGTGTTTTGTGTGGGCGATTGGGTTGGTGATCGTCTTGATCTTCCTTCATCAGCTTACCGATTATTTCAACTTCTCAATTTTTAATTCTCTTCGATTCAAGATTGCTTTCCAATCAGGTGGGTTTTGCGTTTGGGTAGTGTTGGTTTGCTGCGGGTTGTGGTTTTGGGTTGTTGCGGTTGTGTTGGTTGTATTATTGTGATTTTGGGTTACATCGGTTGTGTTGGTTTGCTGCGGGTTGTGGTGTTGTAGGTCCGTTGTATGTTTGGTTTTGGTCGCTGTGTGTGGTTGGTTTGCAGCGGGTTGAGGTGGTGTAGGTTTGTTGTAGGTTTGGTATTGTAGCGTGTTGTTTGTTTTGGTTTTGTGGGCTTCGTGTATTTTTTTAGGTTTTGGTTGGCGAGTGGCGACTAGTGGTGTTTGTTATAGATTAGGTTATTTTGAGGCGACTAGTGGTGTTCGTTATAGATTAGGTTTGGTGGTGTCATGGAGATTGTTCGGTTTCATTGCCCGTTTGTTGGTCTTAACATATGTCGAGATGGTAGTGGGAATGGGCTTACTAAGACGTCTTTGATTATTCATCTTCGTGATAAACATTTTAGCGGCGATGCACTAGCTTGTACAAAACAATCCATTCTATCCGATTTGGTTGTTTATGAGAGGATCGAGTTAATCTTCAAGAGTATGGGGATTTGGTTATGTGGTGGTTGTTTCACTACGCACACGTTTCGGTCTAAGTTTCGGCATGGTAAGGGTTCGGATTTTGTACCACCTCCTGATTATGGTGATGGTATTGTTCATTTTGTTCTTTATGACCTCCCTAAGCCTCTCGTTCCATCTTGTCCTCTACATCTTGTTAGTGGTGATGATGTAGTACGCGACTCGCATTATGGTTTTGATTTGGGGGCTCTTGATAGCTTATTTTCAAAAGGGTTGCGTACAGTTAAATCTATCCCTCCAAAGTGTCGTTTGGGTTTTTCTCGTCCTTGAAAGGAGCCATTGACAGGGTGGTTAACAAGCCTGATGACATCTCTTCTTGGGTTCGTTTGCTTGTTTTGCCTCTTTGTCTTCTTAAAACCTTTCGTCCGAGAAGTAATCTGGAGTGTAGGTCCGTTATCAAGAGGCAAAGACAAGAGGAGTATATTATTAATGCTATTCGTTCTTGGGAGACGTTGGATGGTAGTTTATAGCTTCTTAGAGAGTGTTTGGCTGAATCTTCCCCCGCTTTGTCTGATGTTCTTAGTGAGGATAGTGGGTTGGTTGAGCAGAATATTAAGCAGTGTAGACGGAAGATTTCTGATGGGCATTATTCTGCGGCTGTCAGAGTTCTTTCCTCATCTGGTGTGGCTCCTTATAATGATATTAATCTTGTAGACTTAAAGAATAAGCACCCTTTTGTTCATGCTCCTTCTTTACCAGATATACCTCTTGATCTTCATCACCTTGTTGTTTCTCAATCTATGGTTCTTGACATGATCAAGAGTTTTCCCCAGGGTACGTCTTGTGGGCGGGTTGGGTTGCGGGCCCAACACCTTATAGATTGTTTGAGTGGTTCTGCGGTCGCTATTTCTGATGATTTAGTTTCTTCTATCACCCAAGTAGTGAACCTTTTTCTTGATGGGCGATGTCCCAAGGTGTTGGGTGAGTATATCGCAAGTGATCCTTTCACTCCGTTGGTTAAGCCTGGTGGTGGGATTCGTCCCATTGCTGTAGGTACTGTCTGGAGACGGCTTGTTTCCAAGGTATGTGCTTATGAGGTTGGTCATTATTTGGATGGGCACTTTGGTGATTTGTAGTTTGGGGTGGGGGTGTCGGGAGGGAGTGAGGATATTCTTCATGCTGTGAATCGCTTACTTGAGAGGTATGGTGATGATGTTGGTTTGTCGGTGTTACTAGTGGATTTTAAAAATGCTTTCAATTTGGTAGATCGAGAGGTTATGTTGCGAGAGGTTCGTCTTCGTTTTCCCTCCATCTCGTCTTGGGTGGAGTTCTGTTATTCTAGCCCGGCAAGGTTGTATTACGGGGAACATGTATTAAAGTCATGTCAGGGGGTACAAAAGGGTTACCCTCTTGGTCTGTTACTCTTTGCTCTTGTACTTCAACCATTGATTTGTAAGATTCGGGACTCCTTCTTCCTTTCTTTACAGGCCTGGTATTTGGACGATGGTAATATTATTAGAGATACTTTGGTTGTGGGGAAAGTTTTGGAGTGTATCATGAAGGATGGCCCCGTGTATGGCTTGCATCTAAATATTGATAAGACTGAAGTTTTTTGGCCGACCGAGGATCCTCGTAGCAAGTTTGTTGGTATGTTCCCAGATAATATTTCTCAACCTACGCGCAGTGTTAAGTGACTCGGGGGGCCTGCGAGTGTAGACCTTGATTTTTGTAGTCAGCTTGTGTTGAAGCGTGTGGCTAAGACTATTGAGCTCATGGATGTTGTGGCCAAAATTAATGACCCTCAATGTGATTTCCTGCTTATTCGTTCTTGTGCTGGTATTTCCAAGTTATATTTTTCTATGCGTACATGCTCACCCTGTGCTTTTAAGTCTGCCCAAAGTTCTTTTGATATGGCACTCCATTCTTATTTGGAGCGTATCGTTATTGCTTCTGGACCGGGGTTTGGTGACTGGCAGTGGAGACTTGCTACGTTGCCCTTTACTTTTGGGGGGTTGGGTGTCTATTCTGCGGGTGATGTGTTGCATTATGCTTTTCTTGCTTCTCGGTTACAGTTAGCTGATTTGCAGTCTAAGCTTCTTCAACACAATGATATTAGAGCTTATGGACTTCAGTTTGATAATGCCTTATCTGTGTTTAACTCGGTTATGGAGATCGATTTTCTAAGTAATCCGAGTGAAGTTCCTGCCCCCAAACTCATGAAGAAAATGGCAGATATATATTTTACTTGGGTTACGAAGAATGCAGAATCCACTTCGCTTTGTCTGCTCGACAGATGGCTTTATGGGCATCTCAGAGGGAGGATCATACTTCTGATTGGCTTAGGACGGTCCCTATTTCGGGGTTGGGTCAGACTATGTACGGGAGGACTTATCGATGTGTTTTGTGTTATCGCTTAGGTATTGCCTTGTTCTCTGTTTCGAAGCCCTGTTCAGCTTGTTCGAGAGTATTTGATGGGGAATATATGGGGATCATGCGGTATCGTGTGCTGGTATCGTTGGGATTAAGCATCGTCACAATTTGGTACGTGATACTCTTGCTGATATATGCTATCGTTTAGGGATATCTGTCAGAAAGGAAGTTAATAACGGATTAGATGGAGGACTTGATAATGCCTTATGTCCGGCAAATATTTTGTTTTATTCTTGAGATGGAGGTAAAGATTTGTGTTTTGATCTGACTGGTTCTTCTCCTTTGACTCGAACGGGGATGAATGACTTTGTACCCGGCCGAGCTGTGATTGATGCTGCACAACGTAAACGATGCAAGTATATGGTTAAGTGTGCAGCTCTTGGATATGGGTTTCTTCTTTTCTCTTTCTCTTCTCTAGGTGAGTTACAGGAAGATACAGTTGTGTTGCTGAATCGGATCGAGAGATTTTCTAAAGCTCAAGATATTGGAGCGTGCGCTGTTGTACATATTTTCCATAGAAAAGGTTTTGCTATTTCTAAAGGGGTGGGAGTGCATATAGTATCTCGACTCCCATCTAATTTGTTGTAAATCCCTTTTTGTTTCTAATAAAGTGATGGTTATATAAAATAATAATAATAATAATAATAATATTAATATTAAAAAAAAGTAATAATAATAATAATAATAATAATAATAATATCTTGGAAGGAGTGAGGGGCCTAGTTAGTATCTCAACTTTTCACTAACTTTTTCTAAATCCTTTTATTCTAATAAAGTGATCTGATTAAGAAACCGTGTCAATTCAATCTCGCTCCATGGGGACTTGGTTTCAAAATTTTCCAATATTCATAGAATGCAAAATCCAAGTGATAACAAGTGCGATATTCGGTAGCGGCTTCTTGATAGACAGTATCTTCAGAAGTCCCATTTGGATGCCTACATAAGACATTATTGTAAATTGAAGAAAAATGATCAACTTTAAGATGAATCACACTTTTTCATTTCCTGATAACGGAGTCATAACTTCTTTTTCGATCACCCATTTTGATATGAAAGTACTCAGGTCCCTCCGACCAAAACGCTTTCGTCAGTTGACTTCGTCCTTGTATCAGTGTCTCCGAAACGTGTACTCAAGCTTCACACAAATCTACCTCATCGTCAGTAGTCCACAAATGGTTAGAACCCATTTTTTAGATGGTATAAAAATTGTTAGATGTAAAATAAAGATTTGGAAGTGCGACATAAATGGTTAAATGATTGAGTATTTATAAAGGTAAAGTGTTTAAATTTAAAATTTAAATTCTTTTTTTTAATTTACCACGGTCAAATGTTTAAATTAATTTTTATTTTTCTAATTTCCAATAGGTCGAGCTTGAGGCTGACTTCGCTGAGTCGAGTCAACTCGGTCACCGCAACAAACCGATCGAATTCGACTTCGATCGATCGACTCGACGACCCATATTGTTGCTACCAGCCTATAACATGCACCATTTATTTTATGGTATGATATACCGTAATTTTCTTGTCAAATTTCTTTAACCTGTTCTCAATTAATATACACTCCAATGACATAGTGCATTACAAGATTAAAAGAACCCTCACTTTATAATAAGAGCAATTAGCATAAAAAGATACCTATTTTAAGAAATAAACAAATCTTTTTCATTTCACCTACATAATTCCGTACTCATAAAGCACCAGAGACTAAAAAGCTTATTATCATCTATTCTAAACCCTAATTTTTTATTCAATTGATTCTTAGTTTGTTATACACTTTTTGATTCTGTTTTGATCAAAAGTTGTTTAAATCAAGATATCGAGATAAGTTTATTAGGGTTTATGTATCTACTTTCTTATATTCTTCAATGACGCCTCGTAACCCAAACACTCATAATCGTGTTAACCCAAATGCTCCTTTATCAGTGGTAATTGATAACTCGATAAATGATCCATTCAGTATTAGTAATTTTGATCTTCCTTGCATGACTTTACAACACTTATCAATGGTGGCATTTTTCTTGGTTGGAGTAGGAACATTAAGATGGATTTGGGTGCTAAGTTGAAATTGGGGTTCATTGATAGATCGTTTGTTAAGCCAGTAGTGAAAGATGCAGATTTTCGTAGATGAGTCAGATGCGATTACATGTTTACATGTTGTGTGTTGAACTCCGTGGTAACTAAGTTATCTGATGTATGTTCAAAGTAATGAGCTTATAATCTATCAGCTTGAAAGAGAGTCAAGACATATTTCTTAAGGTAATCTTAGTATTGCAAAATTTGAATGGATTACCTGTTTGTAATTGTGGATAGGCGAGAGAATATACATGTGGTGTTCTTGATAAGTTTGTTGAAACAGATAGTAGGTCTAACTTGATGCAATTTTTGATAAAATTAAGTGATGAGTATGAAGCTGTTATAAGCCAAATTCTAGAAATGGATCCATTGCCTAATGTGAATAAGGCTTATTATGTTGTTCAACATATTGAAAAGAAAAAAAAAAGTGACTCGTCCATCTTATGAACCAAAAGTTTTCTTTGCAAATATGAAAAAATAAGGCTTGTTTTAGTGGCAAGAAAGATGTTAGGAATGGTGGATCTAACAGAATTGGGTTCTAGAAAGTATGCACTTGGTCTAATCGGGAAGGTGTACTGAATATCGTAATCCTGGATTATCCCTATAGATGGAAAATAATAGAAAGAGAGAGAGAGAGAGAGATGAAGAACTAGAGAGAGAAAGAAGAGAGAGAAAGGAGAGAAAAGATGTAATATTAGATTGAATGAGAATATGTGTAAAGCTTACCCCTACTAACATGCTACGAGGGTATTTATATAGTCCACTCTACATGTGGGCTTTGATGGGCTATATATCTTACTAGACTACGAGCCCATACTATATGTATATTGTTGGAGTGATCGATTCTTACTAAATACGTAAAACGTATTTCCAACAATCTCCCCCTAAGGGAGGTCACTCCAAGTACGAGGGGTTCACCCCAAGTTACAAAAAAGTAAACCTAGCATACTATGCTTGTCTTGAGCTCGTAATATTTTTCTTTTCTTTCTTTTTTCTTGTGAACATGTTGATGTAATCTTTGACTTCATGCTTGAGCATACTTCTTTTGCCTTGAACTTGTGCATTTTATCACTTGTGATATTCGACTCCTCGTGACTTCATGTCCCACACACTTATACCTTAATGAATTCTTGAAAGCTCCAGAGTTTGATACAACGGAAGACTTTATGTTGAACTTTCTAGAATTTGTTGAAGTCTTTAGTGCAGAAAGTATAAGAATGTGGGGACGACTTCTTTTTGTACACCGCTACGCCACCGTCTTAAAATGCATCAAAATAAGTAGAAACGAACGAAATGGCTTTGAAATTTCATTCTAATTCAGTAGCATTTTACCTCCGGTCGGTAAAGACCGTTGGATGATATTAGATATCGTACATGTGGCAGGTAGTTTCGATTAAGAACCTCCTTTACAGGGTTTCGCGGGTAAACCCTTTCTCTTAGCTCGACCATCTCAAAGCTAATTGCGAACGTAAAGAGTGAATCATTTGGATAAAATTATCCGCATGATTGAAGCCGCCAATTCAGATTCCTGAAACAAGTTTGATTCATTTAAGAATCGCACCATCGCTGCTTTCCAGTTTTCACGAGCTTGATTCATGTAGAATCTTGCAAGTTACCTACCAAGTGATTTTTCATGTTAACACTAGAAGGATTTCCATTCGTCCTTGTGAACATTGAAGAGTGTCACTCAGAATGTTCTGGAAAGATCACAAGGATATTGCATAGAGGTCTAAAACGAGTTTGAATTCAGTTTAGTATTAAACCACTGTTTCTTTCCAGTTATCACAAGTATGATTCATAAAGAATCGCAAAAGTCACCTAATGTAACACCCCATTTTGGTAAATGTAATGTCACGCGTGATTAGGGCTTGTCATCAAAGCATACAAGGATAAATGTCTTAAACATTACATGACCATAAAGGAAATACCAGAAACAAACATCGGTACCCCAAAGTATAAGCTCATCATACACAAACATAAGTACTGTAAAGTAAAAGGACTAAAAAATGTCCATAGAAACAAGTAGCAAAATGTATGATGATAAGCATAAAGTAACGCAGGCTAGAAAGCTTCCAATCCATATGCACGTACGCTTAGAGTCTACGAGCGTCCCTGAGTACCTGTCGTTTTGGGAACATGAAAGGAAAACGGCTGAGCATAACGCTCAGTGCACGGATATACAAGTATGATATGGAATAACATAAGCATATACAACATATAGCAGCGGAATTGATTAACTCCTGGAAAACCTGGTATAACTTAGTAAAACTGGTTTTATAGTTTGAAAAGCCTTATGTTTATCTTATGAAAACTGTTTAACATGTTAACCATTAAGCCTATATAGGTCATGAAATATCAACGTGCATGAATACTTGGAGGGGTGACCTCGTCATGCAATTAGAGGGGTTGCCTCTAATTAATATTAGTTTGGGTAGGAGGGATCAACTCCTTATGAAGGATGCAAGGCACACACCACATTCACCTGAATAATCTGTTAAAAACATGTAACCTAGGATGCACTCATACGCCCCACATGATAACATAATAATATGGCCAAAAGCTAAAAGGGACGCCACAAGCTATCACTCCGCCGTGGTGAAGTCATAACACTGGTGTCTCCAGTGTTATGGTTATGGTACCTCCATAACTAGGTGAAACTGGTCATGCATGTATATGGCTTAGGCATTTAAATTAAACATAAGCAAATCAAAATATATAAAACATATATTGGGAAAACAGTTGGCTGCATACGGGGAATCCTAATTAGGAAAGAATGTCCATACTGAAAGGACGGAGAATCCGTACCTTATGTCCAGTGAACGAAGAAGACGAACGGAAGAGAGTCCTACTTCGATCTCACTAATGCTACATAAATAGTATACGTGTATAAGTATTCGGATTACTGCGTACGTAACTGGTTTTATATCGTGACTTAGCTTGTTTTATATGTTCATGTCATGTTTTACTGATTTTAACGTTATGTTGGGTTTATCATGTATTCTGGATATTCTGATTAAGTATTACTTGTATTTCTTATATTATTATACTTTTTATGTAATAATAAGTAACTTTCTAAAAATAGCAGGTTTCCTAAAATAGAAAGTTTCCAAAAATAGATTAACTGCTTAAAATAGATAAGTTTCTAAAAAATAGAAAGTTTCCAAAATAGTAAGTTTCCATAATTAGAAAATAAGCTGGATTAATAAGCTAATACGATAAGCTTAACTTTTACTGATTAATACTAAGTCATGTGATTAATAGTATAGTTTATTAATTATAGCATGTTAATTAAATAAACTATATGTTATACGATTTAATTAAATATAATCATGATTTAATTAAATTAAAGTGTATATAATACTTAGGTTAAAACATGTAATAATATTTATATTAATATAACCTAAGTCATGAAAATAAATTAATTATATGTCATCTTTTAATAATTAATTAATTACTATAGTCTAATTCACATAAATAAATACTTAGATTAAAATCATGTATTATTAATTAATAATAATAAACCTAAGTCCATGTTTTAATTAAATTAATTATATGCCATGTTAAATTAATTTAATTAACTTGTAAATTAAATATACTTGTAAAAACTATTAAATTTGTAAAAATAATAAACCGAACCCATGTACTATTTTTATTAAACATGTCGTGAATCAGACCCGTGAACCCATGAACCGGTCGAACCAAATCCCCACCAAATACAGTGGCAAACCGGCCTAAGCCGGTTGCCCCTGCCTTCGGCAAAACTGCCACCGGTTGTATGTCGGTGGTCTTGTCCTCTCGGCCCAACCGTTGACGCCACCAAATTTCCCACTGGCAGTTTCCGGTGGTCCCCCTGCTGCCTGCGTTGGGTTCCTCCTTCTTTCCTAAATTAGCCACCGGCTTTGGCCAGTGGTGGGGTTGTGTGGCTGCTGAGACAAACCGAACCACAAGACACCCCCGACGCACGTCGAAGTGTCTTGTTCCCTGATATTGACCGAAACCCACCACCGAGACATGTGTCTCGTGTGGTGGTGCGAACCAAACGACACCGAGAGTCGTAGGACTCTCGGTTTGTGTGACGGCCGAATACCAAAACCCGAAAACATCTCAATTGATTTTCCCCACCATGATTTTAGCATGTTTTTAATCTTGTTGTTAATTCCCCATGATCACATGTTCATCAAACATAAAAATAATTAAAAAGAAAGGATTTTCGGATTACCAAAACACGTGGAATCAATAGATCTTGAATACACGAACACGTATTTATGATTTGTTTAAGCAAAATCAACCAATCACCCTTGTTCTTTTCTGTAGCCGCCGGCCAAGGAAGAGAGAGATAAGGATTTTAGGGTTTTTACTTTTTGTAAAATCTTTTGTGAATGAAAACATGTTTTCCATATTTGTTTATTTTGTAAAACAATTTGGGCTGGGCCCCCTTTCTCCTTGTTGCCGCGGCTAGTAGGGCCCACCAAGGGACCCCCGTAGCTATTTCGTGTTCTAATATATTACGTGTTCGTGTGCTTGTATTTACGTTTCGTTATTATTAATTTTTCGTGTTATTATATATACTTGTACGTAGTCATAATAATAATTACGTAAATACATAATTATACGTTCGAGGTTCTTACGTTCATGATTTCATGTTCGTGATTTAATTATTATTGATAATAATTATCGTGCATTTATACATACTTAATACTTATCGTGTAATAACACGTACGTAATTCTTGTAATTTATGTTCGTGAAACGTATTCATGTTATAAAAGGAAAGTTTTAATCATGTACGTATGATTATAAGGGTACTATTCATGGCAAAAGCATGCGGGTTTTACAACTCTTCCCCCTTAAAAAGAATAATTCGTCCCCGAATTATAGATAAAGTAAACTAAAAAAGAGGAACATACCCGAATTTAAAACTTGAAATGAGGGTAAGAAGTCCGGATAGACTCCTCGATATCCCAAGTGGCTTCCCGCTCGGTATGATCCCTCCAAAGGATTTTTACGAATGGAATCGTATTCTTTCTCATGACTCGTTCTTGCCTGTCAAGAACTCGTTCGGGTTCCTCTATGAAGGTAATATCTTCACGAATCTGTTCCAGTGTATACTGAACCATGTGAAAGGGATGATACTTGTACCCTCTGAGTAAGGACACATGGAAAACGTCGTGAACGTCAGAAAGCTGCGGAGGTAACGCTAAACGATAAGATACTTCACCGACTCGCTAATGACATCAAACGGTCCGATGAATCGAGGACTGAGCTTCCCTTTAATTCCAAAATGCTTAACGCCATGTGCCGGTGATACCTTAAGGAAGACGTGATCTCCTACGTTAAAATGTAAGTCCCTACGATGCTTGTCGGCATAACTCTTCTGACGTGAACGTGCTTCTTGCAATTTCTACTTAGCTACAGCGACCTTCTCGTTGGTCAACTCTATCATTTCTGGTCCTTCAAGTATTCGCTCACCAACTTGATCCCTGCAGATTGGGGCGCGACACTTTCTTCCATACAACATCTCGAATGGAGCACACTTCATGCTAGTGTGCCAACTGTTGTTGTATGCAAACTCAACCAAACAGATGTAATCGTCCCAATCTCCTGTCTATTCCAACGCACATGACCTCAACATGTCTTCTAATGTCTGAATCGTTCGCTCCGATTGCCCGTCTGTTTGAGGATGAAAAGCCGTGGTAAGCTTAAGTTTTGTACCCCAAGCTTTCTGCAGACTCTTCCAAAATCGCGAAGTGAAATGATAGGTGTGTAAACACCCATCCTTTTTACCATTTAATTACAATAATAACCGAGCCAAAACGTGTATTTTATGTCTTTTATGTCGGAATTATGCGTGGTTTGTGTTTTTGTTGTGATTTAGGACGAAAAGGTGAAAAGTGGAGAAAACACGGGCATTCACGGGCTTTTATTGAAGAAAAAGATGAAAGACGAAGTCAAGAGTGCAAAAAGAGCGGAAGTCCAAGACCAATTCTGAAGATTTATCGAAGAAAAAGTCAAAAGACGGAAGTTTACTTAAAGCCGAAGAACTCAAGTCAAATTTATTAAAGAATTACAAGACGAGTTTGAAGAAATCCCGAGACAAAGCCATTTAAAGTCCAAGATTAAGAAGATTAAAAGGCTTAAGGACTAATGGTACAATTAACAAAAGATTAAGAAGAGAAGGACTAAGCATGCAATTAAGGAGAAAGGAAAGAGGGGAGGAAGCTTCCTAAGCACCCCTTAATCCTCCCCTATAAATAGATTAGGAAGTTAATCATTTCATTTTGTTGGCTAATAGTGACAATTAGTTCTTCCACTTTTAATTACCTTGTCATTTAATTACTTGTCAAATTTAATTACCTTGTCTTGCACCTTAAATTCCTTTAATTTCAAATAAGTTTCCATTTAATTCTTGTCAATCTTTACTTTATCTTGTTAATCTCCTATCTACCTTTCTTAATCTTTGATTTTTACTTTTATGTTTATGTTCATGTCTATGTTCTTGTTTTGATCAAAGTGGGTTTTGATTATTGTGGTTAGTTTTGTTAGTTTTATTGATTTGGATAGTTTGTTTATGATTATTGGATGTTTTGTTATTAGTTTGGTTTAATCTTGTGTTTGATTTTGCTTAAGTTTGGATTAGATTCGTGTATATTGTGTTCTCTGTTCTTCGGGGTGTTTGTTTCTGTTACTGATCTTTTCCCAGGTGAGTTCCGGATCAACACCAAGTGTTCCGAACCAACTACTTGTTCTGTCAGAATTTCTTGCTAACCAAGAAGTTCCGAACAAAAAAACTTCCGAACCAAAGAAGTTCCGTATCAACATCTTGTTCATTTGGGAGAGTTCCGGTCCAGAGAGTAAGTGCTTCATTCGGAACATTCAGAACTTCCGAACCAGGAAAGTTCCGAACAAGCAAAGTTTTGAATCAGAAGGTTCCGAACCAAAGAGTTGTTCATTCGGAAGTATTCTGAACCAGTAAGTTCCGAACCAAAAGTTCCGAACCAATTTGTTCCGAATCAAGGACTTCCGAACCAATTTAAGGTTCTGAACCAACTTCCGAACCAAAGCTTGTTTGAAAAGTTCCGAACCAACTTCCAAACCAAGGGCTTTGAATCAGCAGAAGTTCCGAACGAAGGATTGTTTTGGATAAGTGACAAATTCAGAATAGAAAATTTGTTCCGGATCAAGGATTTTGGTAATATTCCGAGCAAAGAAGAATCATTCCGAACGAAGGTGACATTCCGGATGAGTGATTGTTCCGGACGAAGGATTGTTCCGAATGAGCTGTTTTCAGGTTTTTTTTAGTTTTTGTCTTTGAATTTTAATTTCAAGCTTTATTTTTTCGCCTTTTTCCTTAGTCGCACTTTAAGTTCATTTTGCCTTAGATTTATTTTAGCCTTGCCGTAGTTTAAGTTTTAGTTGCGTTTTAAGTTTGCCTTAGATAGTTTTAAGTTTGCGTTATTTACTTTAGTGCCCTTTAATTTTAGTCACGCTTTTAATTACTCGCCATTTACTTTTAATTAGACTTAGATTTAAATTAATTGCCCTTTACTTTAATAGTTTTGCACTTTTTAATACTACAACGACACAACTTTTGTTTCACCAAAGAACGACTGAGTCGCACATTAAACACAGTTTTCAATTCGAAGAGATTGGTTCAACGATATTTTTAACTGGGTAAAAGCTAGTTATCAAATGGCGCCGCTGCCGGCTCTTTTCGTAAAGATTAACGGTTTTCTGTGAGAGACGCGTTGCTTTTTGGGATCCGTTCACTTGTGAGCGTTATTTTCTTGCTTAAAAAATTCAAAAAACCATAAAAATTAAAAATTGTTAAAAATCCATAAAAATTAAAATTTTCAAAAATCCAAAAAGATTTTATTTTTATTGTGTATATATATTGTCTTTGTGTTTGGTTTCTTTTTATTTTGCATTTTCAGGTGTATGCGTACTAGATCTTCTAATTATCAAGAGCCCAAGACTCGAGAAGATTTAAGTATGTCAGGTGTTAACAACAACAATAATCCACCGCACCTCAACAATAACAACAATGTTCTTCCACAGCCCGATCTTCGGACCATGGATGAGCTTTGTCAACCTACCATGTTTGGACGAGGAGGACCGATTGCGCCGATGCAAATCACGGCTCCTGAGTTTTCGTTGAAGCACCACATGATTCAGCAAGTGCAAACAAATCCTTTCCGTGGAATGCCTGATGATGATGCCAACAAACACCTAGACAAGTTCATTACAATCACTCAAAGCATGAAGTTACCCGGTGCCACAATGGATGTTCTACGCCTTCAACTCTTCCCACATACTTTATCACATCATGCCGAGAAATGGTTTGATCGTCTCCCGAAGAATTCTATTCATACTTGGGATGACATGACTCAACGCTTTTTGTCGCGCTACTTTCCACCATCCATGGTCACAAGCCTTCGCAATCAAATCAGCGGTTTCATGCAAGAACCCGATGAATCTCTTTTTGATGCTTGGGAAAGATATAATGTCTTGATTGATCGTTGTCCAAACCACAATATGCTTCCCGTCACCCTAATTGATACTTTCTACAACGGTTTGACTTTTCGAGATCGTGATACGATTAATGCAGCCGCCGGTGACACATTCATGAAAAGGAGACCCGAGGAGTGTAGAGAGCTTATTGAGAACATGACTACTCACCACAAAAACTGGGATTCCTCCGCTTCTTCTAGGAACAACCCGAGAGTCAATGTTTCTTCCACCTCAGCAAACCCTGATATGACCGAATTCACCCGCATGATGACTGAAATGAACAAAAGTATCTTGCTTCTCGCTTCAAACCAACAACAACAAGTTAAAGCGGTTGCCAATCCTTGTGAAACATGCGGTGGTCCTCACTCATACACCGATTGTCCTTCTACTCAAGGAAATCCGGAAAATGTGTATGCAGCTTATGGTAATTATTCACCGGAAAATTACCAAGCTCGACCTCAAGGGGATAGAAATTTGCTGAGTTACCGGTCCAACAACTACCTTTCACCCAGTTTTTCTCCTCAAAACCAAAACCCCGCCAACAACTACAATAGAAGCAACCAAATCCCACCAAGAGCTTCTAATCCTTATCACCCACCCGCTCAACAAACCCCACCCATTAACCCGGATGTTGAAGCCATCATGAGAACCCAAGGTGAGAAAATCAAGAATCTGCAGAGCCAAATTATCAATCTAAAAGGAGATATTACCAAGCAAGGGAATGAGATAAGATCCGAGCTTCGAGATAACATTCAATCCTCCTTCAGTGATCAAACCAATGATTTGAAGAATATGTTTGCTAGTTTCTTGCCCACCGCTCAACCTTCTACTTCAAGTTCTCTACCTTCAAACACCGTCACCAATCCGCGAGCTAATGTGAGTGCTATTACTACTCGAAGTAGAATTACCATTGTCGATCCACCTATCCCGCCCCCATCATCTTCACCTCCTCCACCACCATTTATCCCTACTCCTCCTACACCTAATATTAGTGCACCATTACCGTCTCCGCCTCGCCATGACGATGTACCTAGGAAGGACCCTTTAACATCTCAACCTTTACCTGCTACGCCTGCACCTTCACCAACCAAACCCAATATCCCTTATCCCTCTCGTTTAGGCAAGACCAAAATGCTAACCAAGGATGACTCTGAAGTGTCACGCTATATGAAAATGATCTCTCAAATGAACTTCAACATTAGCTTTCTAGAAGCACTTGTCCACATGCCCAAATTTGTTAAAGCATTTAAGGAATTGCTTAACAAGAAGGAGAAGCTGATTGAGCTCGCCAACATGCGCTTAAATGAAAACTGCTCTGCAGTTATTCTTAAAGAACTTCTGGAAAAGCTTGGAGATCCCGGTCGTTTTGTGTTGCCTTGCGTTTTCAACAAAACTGAAGAATTTACTGCCCTTGCTGATCTCGGGGCAAGTATAAATCTTATGCCTTTGAGTGTTTGGAAAACACTATCATTACCCGACCTCACTCCAACAAAGATGACTCTTGAACTTGCAAATCGCACTCTCGCTTACCCCGTTGGTATTGCCGAAGATGTGTTCATTAAAGTTAGCACATTTACTTTCCCGGTCGACTTCGTCGTTGTTGATTATGAAATGGACCCTCGTATTCCTTTAATACTTGGTCGGCCATTCTTGAGAACCGGACGAGCTTTAGTTGATGTTGCTGAAGGTGAGTTAATCTTAAGAGTCGGGAATGATTCACAAGTTTTTAAAATGGGGAAGCTTACAAGCAAATCCTTTGGACGAGAATCAGTGAATATGATTAATGTGCTTGATGATTTTGTCGTCTACAACAATCCGCTATTCGACTCTTGCATTGATAATCTACTCTTTCAAGATGATGTGGATGATTCTCTCTCCAATTTGGAACCTTCTCCCATTTATCATTCTACACCGATCTTTGATGCTTATGATGATGATGATTCTAGCTCAGATTCAGATGATTATGATGACCTTACTTCTGAGTATCCCGATCTGCCTACTTACGATGATTTTGATGAGGCCGATACTCTTTCGAGTGATTCTTCACATGATGAAGATCCCCCGTCATCCATGCTCGATCCTACTTTGGACGATTACTCATTCGAGGAAGACTTCTCTGAATTTCTCAACACTTACTTCCCTCATGAGAGTGATGCTCCTCCTTAGGATTTTGAAGATTATCATCTTGATCCTACTTTGGATTTGAAGAACATTCTTTCAAAGGAGAAGAAACCGGTCGACACCAATATCCGCAGCACATATGATTTAACACCTCTTTGTCCACCTTCTGAGGACGAGGTTGTGCTTCTTCGCGGATCTTCTTCCCATTCTGCTGAGCCTGAGTGTTATTTTCCCTTAAAGGAAAAGGTGTTCGACCCCGGTATTGAAATCTTTAAGCCATCTCAGTATCCGTCTGATGAAATAAAAGGAAATATCTTTGGAACTTATGGAAATCTGCTTGCACCACTTCAACCTTGCTTCCACCGTGCTCCGTCTTTGCTTAAGGGAACCTTACCTATTCTTCTTTGGCTTGCCTTGTTCGCCTTAAGCTTGTGCTATTTGATGGACGAAAACTATGTCTTTGATCCTGGTGGATATGTTTCATGCTTCTTCCTATGATGATCAAGGTCGAGTCAGGCTCACGACTCTGTAATCAAAAATCAAGCGCTTCTTGGGAGGCAACCCATGTATCTATCTTTTAGCTTTCTTTATCCTACGTGTAGGGGAGACCCGTTGTGTTTGCTATTTCCTCTCTTCTACTAATCAGCGATTCAAGCGCTCAATGATACACTCTTGATGATTCTTGACGACCCGTGATTCCGTGTTCACTTCTTCTCGGTTCTATCCTAAACTCTTTTCGATTCACTATTTTATATTTTTCAATATTAAAATAGGAATCTCTTTAGTTGTCTCTTCCTTAGCGAAATTTAAACAAAGTGCACAATGTCCTAAGTGTAGGGGAGTTTACTCCCACATTCTTAAACATTGAGGACAATGTTTATGTTAAGTGTTGGGGGGACTTCTATCGAAGTTAAGTGGCCTTTTCCTTGTATTTGTCCTCATTTTAACCGGAAAATCAATTTTTTCGACATTTTTCAAAATTTTTGATCTATTTTGGCCTATTAGTTTTTCCCTTTGTATAGTTATTTTCTTTCTTTGCTAGAATAAACTTTAATAAAGTGGTTTTAATTTTCAAACTTTATGAATCTTTTGACTCAACCCGAGTTTACTTATCTAAGTTACTCTAGCTAGTATCCTTAACGTGTTTAAGTCAAGTTTTGTTAGGCTTTTATATAGGGAGATATAAAATGTCACACCCCACCATGGCGGAATATGGGGCACGACGTATGGATATCATCACAACAATAGCGTGTCTATAGAGATAACTAAATGATATAAGAAATGTCATAAAATGGTGACACAAATGTCATGACAATATCTCAACAATGCAGGAGTCTAGGTAAGTAGGTAACAGTCCTACCTCTTACCCAAGACAAAGAAATAACACAAATAAACAAACATATAGGCGCCAACAGTATCACTAGATAAATGAACAAACAAAGCTAAGAAGGAACGGGGATCTCCTTCTATATGCAATCCTAAGGCATCCAAGTCTAGCCACTTCTATCCTCAAGCTTAACCACATTCTCACCTGAAAGAGACACTAAAACACGTCAACATAAAGTTGGTGAGAGTCATAGGTTTAGACTCCAATGCTAAAATCAGTTACAGGCTGTGAATAACAACCATCAACACAATAACATATGGACAATGTGCTACAATTATGTATTAACAACTAGCATTCAAGATCAATCATTCCAAACCAAAATCCAAGGCTCCTACCTTGCCAAACAACATGGTACCATAGATGATCACACTATGTACCTATCCCACGGCCACTACCTTGTCAAACCACTAGGCCACTATCTTGTCAAACCTCAAGGCCACTACCTTGTCAAACCTCAATAACTGAGACGGCACGTGTCCCCCGATCCAAATCATACACAATCAAAAATCACATAGCAGTTAATCACATAATGTACACACAAGTCCATCTCAAATCACAAACACATTCACAGCATCAATTTAGAAAATAACTCAACACAGTGTCTCTTCCATCCCATCTGGAAGTCAAAATCAATAGTAAACATGGGACTATGAAACTCACCTGATTGAGCTTCCCCAAACATCCGCGCACTAGCAAAAAGCTAACAACCAAAAACACATAATCAAAACATGAACCAAACACTAAAATGGCTCATTAACCTATGATGGACATCTAACCTTCTCCCATATATATACCTCATATATACGCTCTAAGAATCTCATTACACCCCTCTATAAAGCCCTTAACTCGTTTTACTTCATAACACATCCCGTTAACATTTTATCAAAAACAGTCCCAGTTTTAGGTCTCCAAACTATAAGCCAAACACCCACCTAAACACACCCATGATCTCTGTAAGGGAAATATTTATGCCTTTACATATGTTATCTAACATATCCCACTTGCCCTAACCTTAAAGCTACTGTTAAGGCCCCGATATATATATATATATATTTTTGTCACTCCAGATTTACTGATTTTAAACTTACAAAAAGTTTGTTAGGATTAGGGGGTCTTACCCTAAACCACAACCTTAGCCCAAGTGCAGATACTTACTATAATATATAAACCATCTCTCATGTTCGTTAGAAGATCCCAATGCAACCCTAAGTACCCCAAACAACCCAAAACTTAAAAAGAAAACAGGCTGACTTCAAAACTGTTTTGACCTCCGACTGTTGTAACCTGTTTTTGACCAACTTCCCGACCTCCAATTTAGTTCTCGTTTCTTGCATTGGAAATACACTTCAATTACCTTTTCAGGGATACTTGGATCGCAAAATAAGAGTTTGTAGAACTCCCAATATGATCAAAACAATTGACTCAAAATTCTGCCCAGTTTTTAAAAACGGGTTTAATCAAATTAAACTAATTAATTAACCCTAACCACACTAATTACAAACCCTAACTTATGTAATCATTATAACCTCATTATTATAACATTAATTTACTGTTTTTAAATTAAACCCTAACCTAATTCCATCATAAGATGATTAAACAAACATAAAAACAATTAAATTAAAAAGGGATTTGAATATTTACCTTTGATTTATGAAAACCCCAAAATTTTATGAAGAACCCTAATATTCTCCATTAAATTCGAACTAAGCTTGATCTCCAGGGGATTATGATGTATTTTTAGTTAATAAAAGTCTTTATATAATTACCATAATAATCCTAGCCCAATACAATGTTTCCTTTTTCTCCTTTTTTTCCTTTTTTTCTCTTTTCCAACCGTCTATACCCTTTCCATATCCATTAAATTTCGTTTTTTTTTTCTTTTTATTGTTTAATATTATGTTATTAACAATACCTTAATTTACCTTAATTTATTTCAGCTCCTAAAACCTCCAAAACCTCAAAACCGTAAAACTAGTCAATTTTTACGCGTTTTACAGTAAAAGTCGTAAAATATACACTTTTAACAAAAATCTCAAATTTTGAAATAAACTTTATAACTAAGTCCTAAATGACTTAAAACCATCCCGAAAAATATTCCCGTGACTAAATACCTCTTCCGAGACCTTAAAATGCTAAACCGTAAATCGTAAAAATACGATTTTCTATAATATATATACGTATACGTAAAACCACTAAATAACACCATTTCACTTCATAGTCACTACCATGTGAGCTCATGAACATGAAATCATCACACATCGTTTCACTCACAAGGTACCCCGTACCGGAAACGATATCCAAACCACAATCTATACACACCAATAAGCACATAAACACGTAAAGACACGTAACTAGCACAAAATAAAATTAAGTGACGAACCTCAAAACCACGGTTGTCACATAAAACGCGAAAGTCTTAACTCTCACGGGTTAAGAACAAGAACTTTTCGCAAGTTCCTATAATTGATCCTAGAGAGTCGTTTATCAAGGGAACTTTAAAACGCGATTTCTAAACTTGAAAAAGTCTAAGAGTTTGCAAGATCCTATAGACGACTCGAAAACCCAAAACTTTGATTTAATAGGCTAAGCATCCACGAGTCTCATTCCTTGAGATTTTAAACTGTGGAGAACGAGAGATGATAGAGCCAATTATAAGTTCGGTATTCTTTCGTGAATTTATGTGAGTTAATTATAAGCCTATTCTCCCATCGCTTGCTAATAAATTTATCGGCAATAAATAAGGTTGTACGATTTGAAAACTTACTTAGCTTCTAGCCCAAGATCGTTTAAAAGTTGCTCGGTATGGATTAGAGTTCATAGCCAAGGCATAACTTATTGAAGCGGGATGCGAAGATTGGCGAGTCCAAAAAGGTCCTAACAAGGCATGAGGGCTACATTTTGTTGCTAAAGATCCAAAAGTGATGTGAAGAATCATTTATCGAAAATCAATATGAAGGATCGAGACACACAACGAAAAGCAAAAACTCCCCAAAAGTCATGGAGAAGTGTATCCGAAAAGACCCTAGCAAGGTATGAGGATAAATAGATCCAAGTCATAAAAGGAGGCGGATCGTTGTATATCAAAGTCCAAAATAAAGATTGGAGAAAAATGAAGAAGTCTGGTCCAAGTATGAATCTCTCAAAACTTCAAGTGAATAAATTCCATTATGAAGAGAAGACCATTATTTCATGAACGTCTCTCAAGGTTTGAAGTATAAAGTCACTGCCAAATGTCGGTCCGAGAAAGGTCTCAAATCGCGAAGCGAGTTATGCCGAGATATATTTTGTCCTTTAGCTAACTATTGATTAAATCGTTCACTTTATTTTCGGCCTAATAAACTATCGAAATAAGTCAAAAATTCATCCTCGTGATCATTCAAGACAACAATAAAATATAAGAGATACACCTAGGAATAAGGGAGTCTAAGTGAATAATTGGCCCACATGAGTTCGTGTTAGTTTGCTAACTTATAATAACAATGATCTCGTTTTTAAGCTTGGTTTGGAGAAAGTGAAAACTTGAGAATAATGATTATTCATGACATTTCCAAAACCCAAGGTATGCTTTTTGATTTCTTTACTTTGAATGTTTATAGTTTTCTATCTCTTTAATAAAGGCCATTATGGATTGATTGTGATGAAAAGTGTAAACGTGCTTTGTAACTAATGCATTGCATGAGGACATTGCAATGGTCAAGTGTAGGGGATTTGATAGGTGTGTAAACAACCATCATTTTTACCATTTAATTACAATAATAACCGAGCCAAAACGTGTATTTTATGTCTTTTATGTCGGAATTATGCGTGGTTTGTGTTTTTGTTGTGATTTAGGACGAAAAGGTGAAAAGTGGAGAAAACACGGGCATTCACGGGCTTTTATTGAAGAAAAAGATGAAAGACGAAGTCAAGAAGTCAAGAGTGCAAAAAGAACGGAAGTCCAAGACCAATTCTGAAGATTTATCGAACAAAAAGTCAAAAGACGGAAGTTTACTTAAAGCCGAAGAACTCAAGTCTAATTTATTGAAGAATTACAAGACGAGTTTGAAGAAATCCTGAGACAAAGCCATTTAAATTCCAAGATTAAGAAGATTAAAAGGCTTAAGGACTAATGGTGCAATTAACAAAAGATTAAGAAGAGAAGGACTAAGCATGCAATTAAGGAGAAAGGAAAGAGGGGAGGAAGCTTCCTAAGCACCCCTTAATCCTCCCCTATAAATAGATTAGGAAGTTAATCATTTCATTTTGTTGGCTAATAGTGACAATTAGTTCTTCCACTTTTAATTACCTTGTCATTTAATTACTTGTCAAATTTAATTACCTTGTCTTGCACCTTAAATTCCTTTAATTTAAAGTAAGTTTCCATTTAATTCTTGTCAATCTTTACTTTATCTTGTTAATCTCCTATCTACCTTTCTTAATCTTTGATTTTTATGTTTATGTTTATGTTCATGTTTATGTTCTTGTTTTGATCAAAGTGGGTTTTGATTATTGTGGTTAGTTTTGTTGGTTTTATTGATTTGGATAGTTTGTTTATGATTATTGGATGTTTTGTTATTAGTTTGGTTTAATCTTGTGTTTGATTTTGCTTAAGTTTGGATTAGATTCGTGTATATTGTGTTCTCTGTTCTTCGGGGTGTTTGTTTCTGTTACTGATCTTTTCCCAGGTGAGTTCCGGATCAACACCAAGTGTTCTGAACCAACTACTTGTTCAGTCAGAATTTCTTCCGAACCAAGAAGTTCCGAACAAAAAAACTTCCGAACCAAAGAAGTTCCGGATCAACATCTTGTTCATTCGGGAGAGTTCCGGTCCAGAGAGTAAGTGCTTCATTCGGAACATTCAGAACTTTCGAACCAGGAAAGTTCCGAACAAGCAAAGTTTTGAATTAGAAGGTTCCGAACCAAAGAGTTGTTCATTCGGAAGTATTCTGAACCAGTAAGTTCCGAACCAAAAGTTCTGAACCAATTTGTTCCAAATCAAGGACTTCCGAACCAATTTAAGGTTCTGAACCAACTTCCGAACCAAAGCTTGTTTAAAAAGTTCCGAACCAACTTCCGAACCAAGGGCTTTGAATCAGCAGAAGTTCCGAACGAAGGATTGTTTTGGATAAGTGACAAATTCAGAATAGAAAATTTGTTCCGGATCAAGGATTTTGGTAATATTCCGAGCGAAGAAGAATCATTCCGAACGAAGGTGACATTCCGGCTGAGTGATTGTTCTGGACGAAGGATTGTTCCGAATGAGCTGTTTTCAGGTTCTTTTTAGTTTTTGTCTTTGAATTTTAATTTCAAGCTTTATTTTTCCGCCTTTCTCCTTAGTCGCACTTTAAGTTCATTTTGCCTTAGATTTATTTTAGCCTTGCCGTAGTTTAAGTTTTAGTTGCGTTTTAAGTTTGCCTTAGATAGTTTTAAGTTTGCGTTATTTACTTTAGTGCCCTTTAATTTTAGTCACGCTTTTATTTACTCGCCCTTTACTTTTAATTAGACTTAGATTTAAATTAATTGCCCTTTACTTTAATAGTTTTGCACTTTTTAATACTACAACGACACAACTTTTGTTTCACCAAAGAACGACTGAGTCGCACATTAAACACAGTTTTCAATTCGAAGAGATTGGTTCAACGATATTTTTAACTGGGTAAAAGCTAGTTATCATGAAACGAGGATCTCTGTCCGAGACGATGCTAGATGGAGAACCATGAAGTCTCATGATCTCCTTCTTGTAAGTATCGACGAGTTTATTGACCGGATCATCCTTGCGGATCGGTAAGAAATAAGCTGACTTAGTAAGTCGATCAACGATAACCCAAATCGCATCATGCCTCCTCTTTGTCTGCGGAAGACCGATAACAAAATCCATGGTAATCTTGTCCCACTTACACTATGGAATATCTAACGGTTGTAGAAGACCGCTAGATCGCTGATGCTCGATCTTAACCTGCTGGCAGGTAAGACATTTGGAGACGTAAGTCGCAACATCCTGTTTCATACCACTCCACCAAAAGTATTGCTTGATGTCGTGGTACATCTTGGTCGAACCAGGATGAATGGAGAATGGGGAGCTATGAGCCCCAACTAACAATGCTTCCGGAGTTGTTGATAGTCAGGAACACAAAGTCTCGTGCCCTGCCATATGATACAGTCTTCGTCTACACGAAATTCTGTCTGCTTCTCTAAGTTCTGAATTATCGCCCAGATTTCACCATCATCCTTCTGAGCTTCCTTGATCCTAGAGAGTAGCTCAGGTCAGTAACCGTGTTGTCCGCGTACCATGATCTCAATGTCTAGTCGCTCTAAGTCTCTTATAATTTCCTCATCAATTTTAACGTCGTTTATCATTCCGGACTTTATACTAAGTGCATCTGCCACTACATTCGCCTTGCCGGGATGATACTGTAGATTAATGTCATAATCATTCAACAACTCTAACCATCTCCTCTGTCTCATGTTTAGTTCACATTGAGTGAAGATGTACTTCAGGCTCTTGTGGTATGTGAAGATGTCACATGATTCTCCATACAAGTAGTGCCTCCATATCTTCAATGCAAACACGACTGCTGAAAGTTCCAAGTCATGCGTAGGGTAATTTTCCTCATAAGGCTTAAGCTGCCGTGAAGCGTACGCGATCACTTTCCCATGTTGCATGAGAACACAGCCAAGTCCCTTCCCTGAAGCATCACAGTAGATTTGAAATCCACCTGTACCAGATGGGAGAGTAAGAATCGATGCAGATATTAACTTCTACTTTAGGTCTTCAAAGCTCTTCTCTCATTCTTCAGCCCAGACGATTTTCTCCCCTTTCCGCATCAGTTTGGTCAATGGTAGTGCTAAACGAGAAATGTTCTCAACGAACCTACGGTAGTAACCAGCTAAGCCTAGGAAACTGCGAACTTCAGTCGCTGATGTCGGTCTTGGCCACTTGGTAATAGCCTCAACCTTTTCCGGATCCATGGTGATTCCTTTTGTTGATACAATGTGACCTAAGAATTCCACATTGTCTAACCAGAACTCACACTTGGAGAATTTAGCATACAACTTCTTCTGGCGAAGAATCTGTAATACTATACGAAGATGGTCTTCGTGTTCCTCCTTGGACTTAGAGAATATTAGGATGTCTTCAATGAAGACAATGACGAACTTGTCCATAAATTCATGGAAGATTCTGTTCATCAAATCCATGAAAATAGCTGGAGCATCGGTAAGGCCAAATGGCATGACTACAAATTCATAGTGCCCATAGCGTGTACGGAAAGCAGTCTTGGCGATGTCCTGCTCTTTAACCCGTAGCTGATGATAGCCCGACCTCAGATCAATTTTGGAGAAATGATTGGCCCCTTGGAGTTTGTCAAACAAGTCGTCAATGCGTGGCAACGGATACCTATTTCTGATGGTGATCTTGTTGAGCTCGCGGTAATCTATGCAAAGACGCATAATGCCGTCCTTCTTCTTCACGAATAAGACCGGTGCGCCCCATGGAGATGCACTCAGTCGAATGAAGCCTCGTTCCAAAAGTTCTTGCAATTGGTCCTTCAGCTCGATGGGAGCCATGCGATAAGGAGCCTTGGAAATCGACTCAACTCCTTGGATGAGCTCGATGTTAAACTCTACTTCACGTGCAGGTGGTATGCCCAGAAGTTCTTCTGAAAATACGTCTATAAATTCTGACACTATTGGCTGATTCTGAATTGATGGAGATTCAGCATCCATGTCATGAATAGTAGCTAGATAGCCATCGCAACCATGTGAAAGTAATGCACGTGCTTGCAAAGTCGAGATTATTTGTACAGACCTTCTGGGTACGAACCCGTTGTGGATGTACTCTGGTGCATTTACATCACCGAAGATGACCCGATATGTATGGCAGTCTATGGTGGCGTGATGTTTGGATAACCAGTCCATGCCCAATATCATGTCAAAATCACTCATGTCCAGCGGAAGTGCGTCAACAGGACGAATCTTGTCGTCAAACTCTAGGGGAAGGCTGTTGTACACAGGGGTTATGCGTACAGAGTCTCTTAAAGGCGTGGAAATGTTTAATACGTTCCATAATGGCATAGGGGATATGCTAACATTCTTAGCATAGGCAGTAGAAATGATCGAATGAGTAGCACCCGTGTCAAATAAAACACATGCATCTTGACCATACATATACAAGATTCCAGTTATGGTACTTGTAGACTTGTTGGCCTGGTCGCGAGAAGTCGTGTAACGCGTCCAATAGTAGGAGGCGACTTGGAATCAACATGTACAGATGTGCCCTCCATCTCGCCCTTGCGACAGTCCTTCAGGCGATGACCAGTAAGGCCACACTTGTAGCATGCGTTGTTGTTGCGGCGACATGGCCCTGGATGCCTACGGTTGCAGGTAGTGCAAAGAGGATGAGTATACCCTCCAGCAGGTGCCCTTGTTGGCTGGGAGCCTGTTAAGAACAGTATACATGAGACATGGTTTATAGGTACAAAAGGACAATGCGGAAAATCGTAAGATGTAGTACCAGTGATAGCTGGACGGTTGGGCTGTGAACCTCTTTGGTTCTGGTCCCTCCCGTTACCATGATTCCTGGTAGTAGATTGCTAATGTGTCAGAATTATGAAATATTGCATGTAACATAAGGAAATGAGTAAGTGTAAGGACCTGCTACTGTTGGAGTTTCCAGCATTGTTACGGTACTTATCATTACCGCCACGCCTATCCATAGCAGAACGGTCTTGAGTCTGACCGTTTCCCTTGGGCTGAGTAGGCTGTTGCTGAGTAGCCGACTGAGACCGGTCCCTAGTCTTCTACCTGGAAGATGCAGTTTAAAGAGAGATATAAATATTGGATAATACTGAAAGAATTCGGAATGGTCACCACTGAATAACGAATATTTACCTCTTCTCGGGTCTCTCTACGTCCCCGAACTCTTCTCTTTCTTGCAGCATCTCAAGCTTATGTGGTGCATCGGCAACTTGTGCCACCATCTTAAACGTAGCACACACCAACTTATTGACGACCGATGTACGAAGAGCCCACCGGAAGTGGTATGCTTGCTCTTCGGCAGTACCTGCTGCTGCGCCAAGAAAACCATCCAAACGAAAAAAGCGCTGCATGAATTCGTTGCTGTTCTCCCCAGCTCTTAGCCTGATTCCGTGGTACTCCCTCTTCAGCTTGTCTTGCTCCGCCTTGGGGAAAAACTGTCCCATCACTAACTCCCTGAACTGAGCCCAAGTCAAACCAGCCACCCAATCGTCACCTCCCTCAGACTGCTTGAGTGCCTTCCACCATCCGAGCACATCACCTTCGAACTTGTAACAGGCCAACCTCGACTTGAAGACGGGGTCACAGCCCATTGCATCGAATATCTTCTCAATGTGAGCCAACCAGCTTTCAGCTTCATTGGGGCTATCAGTTTTCTCGAAGGATCGAGGACGTTGCTTGTTGAATCTCTCCAGCAATGTGACCAATGCTGTTGTTGGAGGAGGAGGAGGTACTGGGTGCTGTTGCTGATTGTTGGCAGCCTACACCTCAGCCCTGATTTCGTTCCTCAGCTGAGGAAGCAAAGCTTGCATCGCAACTTGGACTGCTGCATTGAGTTGTTCCTGTTCGCGTGTGAGAACCATATGACAGTATAACATAAAATACATGATTAAACTGAAGAAAACATATAATATATACATGAAAAAAATTTTATACCAATAAATCATGAGAAAAAATTTATTCAGGAAAACTAGTACATGAATGCATGATGCAGTTTTATAAAAACTTTTATATGCGCGAGAGTGAACGCCTATGGTCAGTTCACTCAAAACAAAAGACATGGCGAGAGGACGCCAATGGGTCGGTCCCAAAGTTAAAAGTTTTGATAAAAGCACACGCGACTAAATAGGGCCAGTCCTGTACCAACCATTACTTAGTCATAAACCTGCGACAATGACATATATATGAATGCATGAAAACAATGAATGCATGAAAACCGACTGTCAGTTCTAGGAAGACCATAGTGACTACCCACTAATCACAGGTCGTGTTTTGAGAGCCTACAGGTCGAAGCCTTGGCTCTGATACCATAATTGTAACACCCCATTTTGGTAAATGGAATGTCACACGTGATTATGTCGTGTTATCAAAGCATACCATGATAAATGTCTTAAACATTACATGACCATAAAGGAAATACCATAAACAAACATCGGTACCCCAAAGTATAAGCTCATCACACACAAACATAAGTACTATAAAGGAAAAGGACTAAACAGTGTCCATAGAAACAAGTAGGAAAATGTATGATGATAAGCATAAAGTAATGAAGGCTAGAAAGCTTCCAATCCATATGCACGTACGCTTAGAGTCTACGAGCGTCCATAAGTACATGCCGTTTTTGGAACATGAAAGGAAAACGGCTGAGCATAACGCTCAGTGCACGGATATACAAGTATGACATGGAATAACATAAGCATATACAACATATAGCAGCGGAATTGATTAAGTCCTGGAAAACCTGTTATAACTTAGTAAAACTGGTTTTATAGTTTGAAAAGCCTTATGTTTATCTTATGAAAACTGTTTAACATGTTAACCATTAAGCCAATATAGGTCATGAAATATCAACTATGAATACTTGGAGGGGTGACCTCGTCATGCAATTAGAGGGGTTGCCTCTAATTAATATTAGTTTGGGTAGGAGGGATCAACTCCTTGTGAAGGATGCAAGGCACACACCACATTCACCTGAATAATATGTTAAAAACATGTAACCTAGGATGCACCCATACGCCCCACATGATAACATAATAATATGGCCAAAAGCTGAAAGGGACGCCACGAGCTATCACTCCGCCGTGGTGAAGTCATAACACTGGTGCCTCTAGTATTATGGTTATGGTACCTCCATAACTAGGTGAAACTGGTCATGCATGTATATGGCTTAGGCATTTAAATTAAACATAAGCAAATCAAAACATATAAAACATATATTGGGAAAACAGTTGGCTGTATACGGGGAATCCTAATAAGGAAAGAATGTCCATACTGAAAGGACGGAGAATCCGTACCTTATGTCCAGTAAACGAAGAAGACGAACGGAATAGAGTCCTACTTCGATCTCACTAATGCTACATAAATAGTATACGTGTATAAGTATTCTGATTACTGCGTACATAACTGGTTTTGAATCGTGACTTAGCTTGTTTTATATGTTCATGTCATGTTTTACTGATTTTAACGTTATGTTGGGTTTATCATGTATTATGGATATTCTGATTAAGTATTACTTGTATTTCTTGTATTATTATACTTGTTGCGTAATAATAAGTAACTTTCTAAAAGTAGCAGGTTTCCTAAAATAGAAATTTTCCAAAAATATATTAACTGTTTAAAATAGATAAGTTTCTAAAAAAATAGAAAGTTTCCAAAAATAGTAAGTTACCTGAAATAGAAAGTTTCCATAATTAGAAATAAGCTGGATTAATAAGCTAATACGATAAGCTTAAGTTTTACTAATTAAATATACTAAGTCATGTGATTAATAGTATAGTTTATTAATTATAACATGTTAATTAAATAAACTCTATGTTATACGATTTAATTAAATATAATCATGATTTAATTAAATTAAATTGTATATAATATTTAGGTTAAAACATGTATTAATATTTATATTAATATAACCTAAGTCATGGAAATTAATTAATTATATGTCATGTTTTAATAATTAATTAATTACTATAGTCTAATTCACATAAATAAATACTTAGGTTAAAATCATGTCTTATTAATTAATAATAATAACCCTAAGTCCATGTTTTAATTAAATTAATTATGTGTCATGTTAAATTATTTTAATTAACTTGTAAATTAAATATACTTGTAAAAACTATTAAACTTGTAAAAATAATAAACCGAACCCAGGTATTATTTTTATTAAACATGTCGTGAACCGGACCCGTGAACCCATGAGCCGGTCGAACCAAATCCCCACCAAAACAGTGGCAAAACGGCCTAAGCCGGTTGCCCATGCCTTCGGCAAAACTGCCACCGGCTGTATGCCGGTGGTCTTGTCCTCTCGGCCCAGCCGCTGACGCCACCAAAGATCCCACCGGCAGTTGCCGGTGGTCCCCTGCTGCCTGCGGTGGGTTCCCCTTGCTTTCCTAAATTAGCCACCGGCTTTGGCTGGTGGTGGGGCTGTGTGGCTGCCGAGACAAACCGAACCACAAGACACCCCCGACGCACGTCGGGGTGTCTTTTTCCCTGGTGTTGACCGAAACCCACCACCGAGACATGTGTCTCGTGTGGTGGTGCGAACCAAATGACACCGAGGGTCGTAGGACTCTCGGTTTGTGTGGCGGTCGAACGCTAAAACCCGAAAACATCCCAATTGATTTTCCCCACCATGATTTTAGCATGTTTTTAATCTTGTTTTTAATTCCCCATGATCACATGTTCATAAAACATAAAAAGAATTAAAAAGAAAAGATTTTCGGATTACCAAAACACGTGGAATCAATAGATCTTGTATAAACGAACACGTACTTATGATTTGTTTAAACAAAATCAACCAATCACCCTTGTTCTTTGTTGTAGCCGCCGGCCAAGGAAGAGAGAGAGAAGGATTTTAGGGTTTTTACTTTGTGTAAAATCTTCTGTGAATGAAAACATGTTTTCCATATTTGTTTATTTAATAAAACAATTTGGGTTGGGCCCCCTTTCTCCTTGTTGCCGCGACTAGTAGGGCCCACCAAGGGAAACCGTTAGCTATTTCGTGTTCTAATATATTACGTGTTCGTGTGCTTGTATTTACGTTTCGTTATTATTAATTTTTTGTGTTATTATATATATTTGTACGTACTCGTAATAATAATTACGTAAATACATAATTATGCGTTCGAGGTTCTTACGTTCATGATTTCATGTTCGTGATTTAATTATTATTGATAATAATTATCATGCATTTATACATACTTAATACTTATCGTGTAATAACACGTACGTAATTCTTGTAATTTATGTTCGTGAAACGTATTCATGTTATAAAAGGAAAGTTTTAATCATGTACGTATGATTATAAGGGTACTATTCATGGTAAAATCATGCGGGTTTTACACCTACCATGAGATTTTTGATGTTCACTAATATTTCACTTTTTCAAGGTTCGTTTTTCTCTCGGTTTTTACGAATTAATTAATCGATATCTGATAGGTGTGAAAACACCCATCTTTTCTACCACTTAATTACATTAAAACGGGACCTAAACGTATATTTTATGTCGTAAATGGCGAAATTATGCGTGGTTTGCGTTTTTATTGTGTTTCAGGGTCGAGAAGGTGAAAAGTGGAGAAAACACGGCTTTCACGGGCTTTTATTGAAGGAAAAGACAAAAGACGAAGTCGAAAGATCAAAAGTGGAAAAAAGAACGGAAGTCCAAGACCAATTCTGAAGATTTATCGAAGAAAAAGTCAAAAGACGGAAGTTTACTAAAAAGCCGAAGAACTGAAGTCTAAATTATGAAGAAATTACAAGACGAGTTCAAAGAGATCCCGAGACGAAGTCTTAAAAGTCGAAGAATTTAAGAAGACTGAAAGACTGAGGACCAAGAAAGAAAGAAAGAGGAGGCCACCAACCACTCCCCTCTCCTAAAAATACCACCCTCACAACATGTGAGAGGGTTGGTTAGTATTAGGATTAGATTAGGAGTAGTGTAGTTTTCTCTCTCTAAATTTATGCTTTCTCTCTCTAGATTAATTTGTGTTTTAAACTTTTGTTATTGAATCTTTACTTTTAAATTAAGCTTTTAATTCATCATCTTCATCCTTTCTTATTGATTTGTTCTTAATCTTTGAGTTCTTGTTCTTGAGTTTTTATGTTTTCAATCAAGTGGGTTTTGATTGATTTGGCCTTGTTTGTTAGTTTTGATGATTTGTGTTGATTGATTATTGCTAGTTAATGTTTATAGGGTGTTTTGGTTTAATCTTTTGGTTTGTTTTGGTTAGATTTTGGATCAAATTCGTTTTCATTGCGCTGTTACTGTTCTTATGTCTGCGTACTATTCTTGCCCAGAACATTCCGAATAGGGTACTGTTTATGATTATTCCGAATAGGCCGCTTTATTTTCCTTCTATGCGGAATACCAGTTATTCCGAATAGAGCTTCTATACGGAATATTTCTTTTATTTAGAATCATCTGTTTTCATTCTTCCTTATGCGGAATATCAGTTATTCCGAATAGGAGTTCTATGCGGAATGTTTATTTATTCCGAATAGGGATTTCTATGCGGAATGATCTTTATTCCGAATAGGCCTTCCTATGCGGAATGTTTATTTATTCCGAATAGGGCTTCCTATGCGGAATGTTTGATTATTCCGTATAAGAGTTATTTTCCGAATAGGGTTAGGATTCCGCATAGGCACTTTTATTCCGCATAGTTTAAATATTCCGAATGGCTTTTTATTGACTTTTTAGTTTTCAGTTTTAAAACTTTATTTTTTCCCGCCTTTTCTTTATTTACACCTTTACCTGCTTTCCTTTCAATTTAAGTTTTAATTTGAGTCATTAACTTTAATTGCTTTTAATTTTCTCGTCATTTGTTTCCGGTTAAAGTTTTAATCTTTCATTATTGTTTTCTTACTTTATTTTTAATTGTTCCAAGTCTTTATTTTTAAATTAGTTTTAGACAGCGACCATTCCCTTTTATTTCACCAAGAACGACTAATCTCACACAATTAACCCGAGATCAATTCGAAGAGATTCCGAGAAACGAACTTTCAACGAGTAAAAATCCAGTTATCAAATGGCGCCGCTGCCGGCTCTTTTCGTGAAGATCGAAGGTTTTTTTTTTTGTGAGTGACACGTTGGATTTTGGGATCCGTTCACTTGTGAACGTTATTTTTCGTATCAAAAATTTTCAAAAATCCAAAAACATTTGAAAAATCATAAAAAACATTTCTTATTCAAAGTTTTGCACCAAAAATATTCTTCTTGCTTCTCTATCTTTCTTTATGGATTTTTATGTCCATTGCGTCCGGTGTGGGAAACACTTATCTGGGAACAACTCTTGTCAATGGTGTACATGTGAGCGGTACGGAAACGATATCGACTACACACAATCCGGATTTTGTCCTTTGTGCAACTCGACTAATTCGTACTTTTTGAACCTACCTCCTGTTCCCCCCGTGCATCTATTGTGGAAGCGATTCTCATTGGCATGTTTCGTGCCCGGTTCGATACCCTTATGGTCACGGGCAAGAACCGGGGTACAATTATGACAATGATAATAGCTATCCACAAGATGCACTTGATTTTTCTCCATACCCGGTTTGCCACAACTGTGGGGGTCCTCACGATACCTATTATTGTCAACCAATGAATTATTATGAGCAAAATCCGGATCCTCAGTTTTCTTCACCTATGGATTATTATGAACCAAACCCGGTTTCTAATTATTCCCAACCGATGAACAACTATGAGCCACAACCTTGCTATAATTCAGGTTTTCAACACTATGAGCCCCCACATCACTCCCTTGATCATCACCCTCGTCACGGGATGAGTTACCAAGAACCAATTGTCGATCTTGCTACAACTTTTCAAGAGCAATCGAAAGAGCTTTTACACACGCTGCAAACTTGTATGGACTCATTTTTACAGCAGCAAGATCAGACGAGTACCCATATCCCTGAGCATATTATTGGCCCTATAAATAATGAGGAGAGTGATGACGATATTGAGGTTATTTTCGACGAGGAGGAATTTCTAAAGCAAAACACTTCACTCCTTAGTGATGATGGTTTTCACATTCCTGAGATCGATGAGTTTCTTGATATCGATACACCCATGGAATACATATCCGGGTATGCTGATGTGGAAGGAGATATACTTTTTCTAGAAGATTTATTACACGATGACACTACACCTCCTATCCCAGAGGTGGAAAGATGTGAATCTACTGAAAAAGGGACGCAGGTGGAAGGTAATTGTTCTCATACTTCTCATATTATATTTCCACCTCATCCTCCCACGTGCACACCCAAGAGGGTGATGTATCACTTATACTCTACTCGTTTTATACCGGGAAATGAGGATGAGTGCTTTGACCCGGGAGGTGACATTGATTATGCTATGATTGGTAACAATACGGCTTTGCCGTTTGCTCAGCATCCATTGTCTTTGTGGAATGACAATGTGCTTACTTTACCCACCCCACCTCCCGTGGATCTTGAATTCACATACTATACGTATGTTGAAAGGACCTTTCTCCCTGTCAAGACGTATTCCCCCGCCTCTCTTTTGTTGATGTCACCCGGGAACGAGGACAAGGTCTTTGATCCCGGTATCCCATTCGAGGCTTCCCCATGGACCATTTAATTCGGGGACGAGTCAGGCTTGTGACTCGGTCAACAAAAACAAGCGCTTTTTGGGAGGCAACCCAATTATCTATCTATTTTCACCATAAGTGTAGGGGGAGCCCCGTTGGTGTTTCTTGTTCTCTTTCTTATCATATGCAGGGATTAGAGCTTCAAAGACACACTCTTGATGACTTTTGACGAACCATGATTCCGTGTTCCCTTCTTCCCGGTTCTATCCTAAACTCTTTTCGATTCACTATTTCATATTTCTCAATATTAAAATAGGAATCTCTTTAGTTGTCTCTTCCTTAGCAAGATTTCAACAACGTGCACAATGTCCTAAGTGTAGGGGAGTTTACTCCCACATGCTTAAACATTGAGGACAATGTTTATATTAAGTGTAGGGGGGACTTCTATCGAAGTTAAGTGGTCTTTTCCTTGTAATTGCCCTCATTTTAACCGGAAAATCAATTTTTCGACATTTTTCAAAATTTTTAATCTATTTTGGCCTAGTTGTAGTTCCCTTTATTTCTGCTATTTTTCTCTTATTTTAATAAAATGGATTTAACAAGTTTAGTTATCTTAGATATATTAGGCCCGTTGTGAATATTTTGACTCAACCCGAGTTTACTTATCCAAGTTCACTCTAGCTAGTATCCTTAACCATGTAGACCTTAATTGGTTTATTAGGATAAGCATCCACGAGTCTCATTCCTTGAGATTTTAAATTGTGGAGGACGAGAAATGATAGAGTTGGTTACAAGTTTGGTATTCTCCCATTAACTTATGTGAGTTAATTATGATCTTTTTCTCCCATCACTTGCTAATAATTTATCTGCAATAAGTAAGGTCGTACGATTTGAAAAGTTACTTAGCTTCTAGCCCAAGATCGTTTAAAAGTTGCTCGGTAATGACGAGAGTTCATAGCCAAGGCATAACTTATGAAGCGGGGCGCGAAGATTGGCGAGTCCGAAAAGGCCCTAACAAGGCATGAGGATTCACTTTTATTGCTGAAGATCCAAAGTGATGTGAAAAGCATTATTCCCAAAATCAATATGAAGGATCAAGACTCACGACGAAAAGCAATCAACTCCCATAAAGATCATGGAGAAGTCTATCCGAAAATACCCTAACAAGGTATGAGGATAAATAGATCCAAGTCCGAAAAGGAGGCGGATCGTTGTATCTCAAAATCCCAATTAGAGATTGAAGAAATAATCATGAAGTCGTGGTCTACAAAGTTGGAGTACTCCTCAAAAGTCTCCAAGTGAAGAAACTCTATAACGAAGAGAAGACCATTATCTCAAAAACGTCTCTCGAAGATATGAAGTATGAAGTACATGCCAAATATCGGCCCGAGAAAGGTCTCAAATCGTGAACCAAGTTATGCCAAGATATGAACTTTTTGATATCCCGAGAAGCAGTTTTAAGAGATTTTGTCCTTTAGCTAACTATTGATCAAATCGTCCTACTTTGCTTTCAGCCTAAATAAATTATCGAAACAAGTCAACAATGCATCCTCGTGATCATTCAAGACATCAATAAAATATAAGAGATACTCGTAGGAATAAGGGAGTTTAAGTGATTAATTGAACCACATGAGTAAATGTTTGTTATGCTAACTTGTACTAACAATGATCTTGTTTTTAAGCTTGGCATGGGGAACGTGAAACTTGAGGGTGACGAATATTCATGACACACAAGCCCTAATGTAAGTCTTAGATTTCTTTACAAGTTTCTTCCTTGTTGCATTTTGTTATTTCCTATCTTTTAAATTTTCCTTAGTTGTTTAATAAAGGCCAAGGTAGGTTGATTATGATGGAAAGTGTAAGCCTTGCTTTACTGCTAAGCATTGCATGAGGGCATTGCAATGGTTAAGTGTAGGGGATTTGATAGGTGTGAAAACACCCATCTTTTCTACCACTTAATTACATTAAAACGGGACCTAAACGTATATTTTATGTCGTAAATGGCGGAATTATGCGTGGTTTGCGTTTTTATTGTGTTTCAGGGTCGAGAAGGTGAAAAGTGGAGAAAACACGGCTTTCACGGGCTTTTATTGAAGGAAAAGACAAAAGACGAAGTCGAAAGATCAAAAGTGGAAAAAAGAACGGAAGTCCAAGACCAATTCTGAAGATTTATTGAAGAAAAAGTCAAAAGACGGAAGTTTACTAAAAAGCCGAAGAACTGAAGTCTAAATTATGAAGAAATTACAAGACGAGTTCAAAGAGATCCCGAGACGAAGTCTTAAAAGTCGAAGAATTTAAGAAGACTGAAAGACTGAGGACCAAGAAAGAAAGAAAGAGGAGGCCACCAACCACTCCCCTCTCCTAAAAATACCACCCTCACAACATGTGAGAGGGTTGGTTAGTTTTAGGATTAGATTAGGAGTAGTGTAGTTTTCTCTCTCTAAATTTATGCTTTCTCTCTCTAGATTAATTTGTGTTTTAAACTTTTGTTATTGAATCTTTAATTTTAAATTAAGCTTTTAATTCATCATCTTCATCCTTTCTTATTGATTTGTTCTTAATCTTTGAGTTCTTGTTCTTGAGTTTTTATGTTTTCAATCAAGTGGGTTTTGATTGATTTGGCCTTGTTTGTTAGTTTTGATGATTTGTGTTGATTGATTATTGCTAGTTAATGTTTATAGGGTGTTTTGGTTTAATCTTTTGGTTTGTTTTGGTTAGATTTTGGATCAAATTCGTTTTCATTGCACTGTTACTGTTCTTATGTCTGCGTACTGTTCTTGCCCAGGACATTCCGAATAGGGTACTGTTTATGATTATTCCGAATAGGCCGCTTTATTTTCCTTCTATGCGGAATACCAGTTATTCCGAATAGAGCTTCTATGCGGAATATTTCTTTTATTCTGAATCATCTGTTTTCATTCTTCCTTATGCGGAATATCAGTTATTCCGAATAGGAGTTCTATGCGGAATGTTTATTTATTCCGAATAGGGGTTTCTATGCGGAATGATCTTTATTCCGAATAGGCCTTCCTATGCGGAATGTTTATTTATTCCGAATAGGGCTTCCTATGCGGAATGTTTGATTATTCCGTATAAGAGTTATTTTCCGAATAGGGTTAGGATTCCGCATAGGCACTTTTATTCCGCATAGTTTAAATATTCCGAATGGCTTTTTATTGACTTTTTAGTTTTCAGTTTTAAAACTTTACTTTTTCCCGCCTTTTCTTTATTTACACCTTTACCTGCTTTCCTTTCAATTTAAGTTTTAATTTGAGTCATTAACTTTAATTGCTTTTAATTTTCTCGTCATTTGTTTCCCGTTAAAGTTTTAATCTTTCATTATTGTTTTCTTACTTTATTTTTAATTGTTCCAAGTCTTTATTTTTAAATTAGTTTTAGACAGCGACCATTCCCTTTTATTTCACCAAGAACGACTAATCTCACACAATTAACCCGAGATCAATTCGAAGAGATTCCGAGAAACGAACTTTCAACGAGTAAAAATCCAGTTATCAATATCACTTAAGTCACTTAATTTTTTTTGGTATTTGATTATAAAATTTTGGTAATCTATTTCTATTTTCCACAAATCCGTCAAAAAGGTAAAAGTATTATCACATACGTATCCGTACTACACTTGAAACACATTGCAAATACCACAAAGTAAGCACAATGTACAAATTTGTAATGCACAACAAAAATTAAATGCTAAAATGTAAAGTTCAAAAAGTACAAGTACTAAAAATACAAACATGAAAAGTATAAGGACTGAAAATGTATACTATGTAAAATAAATGCCAAATGTAACAAATTTACCAAACTTGCAACTAACAATAACAACCCTAACAAACTTAAGGGACCAAACAGCAAACCCTAACAAATTTAACTAATTACCAACATTTTAGCAAGTTTCATTAATCCAGGGACTAGAATGCAATTATAGAAAGTTTAATACCAAAAACGGGTTCAAGATATCAATAAGCTGGATAAGCTGATATAAGTCATCTTAGAAGCTCCGGTTTTTTGCAAAACGTTTTAAATGCAAAATTAGCTAGCCATCTTAAAGGATTTTCTCTAAAATGAGCTGAAACGGATTTTAGCTTATTCTTATAAGCTACTTTTAAGCTTACAGCTTATCTGAACAAGCACTTAAGATAACATTGATTGGAACTTGTAAAAGACCTATAATAAGGAACGTGTCAAAAAGAGATTCTCAAAAAGCTCAAGGAAATAAGCCAGAATCTGAAAATAAGCTAAATGTAGCTTATGTTGACCAAGCTTTGACTTTCGTTGACCAAAAGTTGACTTAAGCTAGAAGTTGTTCAAACCACTTTTTAACTGATTTGTGAAAGAAAATGGCCTACTTTATGAAAGAATCAATGGGAAATGAATTTGACTAAAGGTAGAAAGCTACTTTCCTTACAGAGACTTTTAAGCCTTACAGCTTATTCTATAGTGAATTTCAAACTACAAGGCTTATCAATCCTGAAAGCTTAGATGTTCAGCTTTCCAAAAAACTAAAGAACTTGATCTAACATCAAGTATTGAGCAAAATACAGGCAATTGAATAAGGCTATCTGTGAATTAGTTTTGTGACCCAAAGTGTTTTAGTGTTAATTGCCTTATTGACTTTTCTTTTGACTTCCAAACTACACCTACTTGCTTCCTATCAGATTCTAAGAGTGTGCAAACAAGTTTTACAACAAAACTACAACAAAATCAAATTATCAATTCTGATCCAAACAAGGCTTTAGCTAAATGAACATAAATTTAACAAGCTACACTAAATTAAACTAGTGGAATCAAGCTACAATCTATCAAAGCTTAAAAAACAGACCAATAGCACAGATAGCAGGCAATTACAAGCAAGATTATACTAGTTAACTAGAATTAAGCATGCATAAGCTGATTTAGAGGAAATTGAAAATAGAAACTTACACTTTTTAGCATAAGGCCTCCATTGATGGAGAAGTGAAGCGCTGAGCTTACTTAGATCTTATACCACACCTTATTAACCAATCAACATCATCTACAAACAAGCATTCACCATGGATCATCAATTCTGATCACCAATATCTGCTACTGGCTAGTACTTCTGGATTCTGATGAATGAGCTAACAGTAAGAATTTCTGATCACTAACAGCTTCAAAGTATCACTAACAAATTCAATTATTCAAGGTGAATAACAGAATCTAAGTGATAAGGAGATGAACAGTAGGTATAGTAAAGGTATATGAGAATGAGTGAACTGTGAAAGGAAATTTGTTATCAATGGAAGGTTTCTGATACAACTAACTACTAACAGACTTGACAGTGTTTGTTAGACACTCTAAGCTATGTAGCTATGAAAATGAAGAAAGGTACAAATGATTAAGCTACTGTGTGAATTTTCACACTTTCTACTCTCTTACAAATGAGGACTATACAGGGTATTTATAGACAAAATGTGGAGAGTGAGTGAGGCATATGACGTGTAGTATCCAATGGCAGTCTTCCACGTGGACAATTCTGCTCAATTGATTTAATTGTTCTTGGCCAGATTTTGGGGGAAATTAAGTCACTTGATGTGACAACCCTGGTTTTGAGGTTCGTCACTTAGTTTTATTTTGTGCTAGTTATGTGTCTTTACGTGTTTATGTGCTTATTGGTGTGTATAGATTGTGGTTTGGATATCGTTTCCGGTACGGGGTACCTTGTGAGTGAAACGATGTGTGATGATTTCATGTTCATGAGTTCACATGGTAGTAACTATGAAGTGAGATGGTGTTATTTGGTGGTTTTACGTATACGTATATGTATTATAGAAAATCGTATTTCTACGATTTACGGTTTAGCATTTAGAGGTCTCGGATGAGGTAATTAGTCATATGGATATTTTTCGGGATGGTTTTAAGTCATTTAGGACTTAGTTATAAAGTTTATTTCAAAATTTGAGATTTTTTATAAAAGTGTATATTTTACGTCTTTTACGGTAAAACGCGTGAATTTGACTAGTTTTACAGTTTTGAGGTTTTGGAGGCAATAGGAGCTGAAATAAATTAAGGTAAGTTAAGGTAATATTAATAACTTAATAATTAATAATAAAAAGAAAAAAATAATAATAAAAAAAGGTGGGTCGGTTTGGTTTGGACGCAAGAAGGAAAAAAAAAAGGGAAGAAAAAGAAAATAAGGAAACAAGACTTTTGGGTTGGGCTAGGATTTATCCAAATTAATTATATAAGGTTTTTATACAACAAAACACTTCATAATTCCCTGGAGGAAAAAGAAGTCGACGGAATCAAGAGAATTTTTAGGGTTTTTATGTTTTTTTTCGTCTTCCATTGAATTAAAGGTAAAACCTTCATAAACCTTTTTGATTAAATTGTTTTTATGTTTAATTGATCATCTTATGATGGATTTAGGTTAGGGTTTAATATAAAAACAGTAAATTAATTTTGTATTAATCATAATATGATGATTACATAAATTAGGGCTTGTAATTAGAGGGATTAGGGTTAATTAATGAGGTTGATTTTGTTAAACCCGTTTTTAAAAACTGGGCAGAATTTTGAGTCAATTGTTTTGATCATATTGGGAGTTCTACAAACTCTTATTTTACGATCCAAGTATCCCTGAAAAGGTAATTGAAGTGGCTTTCCAATGCAAGAAGTTAGAACTAAATTGGAGGTCGGGAAGTGGGTCAAAAACAGGTTACAACAGTCGGAGGTCAAAACAGTTTTGAATTCAGCCTGTTTTCTTTTTAAGTTTTGGGTTGTTTGGGGTAATTAGGGTTGCATTGGGATCTTCTAACGAACATGAGAGATGGTTTATATATTGTAGTAAGTATATGCACTTGGGCTAAGGTTGTGGTTTAGGGTAAGACCCCCTAATCATAACAAACGTTTTGTATGTTTAAAATCAGTCAATCTGGAAAGACAAAAGTATATATATATATATATATATATATATATATATATATATATATATATATATATCGGGGCCTTAACAGTAGCTTTAAGGTTAGGGAAAGTGGGAGGTGTTAGCTAACATATGTAAAGGTATGAATATTCCATTTACAGAGATCATGGGTGTGTTTAGGTGGGTGTTTGACTTATAGTTTGGAGACCTAAAACTGGGACTATTTTTGATAAAATGTCAACGGGATGTGTTATGAAGTAAAACGAGTTAAGGGTTTTATAGAAGGGTTTAATGATATGCTTAGAGAATTTAAATGAGGTATTTATATAGGAGGAGGTTAGATGTCCATCATAGGTTGATGAGCCGTCTTAGTGTTTGGTTCATGTTTTGATTATGTGTTTTTGGTTGTTAGCTTTTTGCTAGTGCGCGGATGTTTGGGGAAGCTCAATCAGGTGAGTTTCATAGTCCCATGTTTACTATTGTTTTTTACTTCCAGATGGGATGGAAGAGACACTGTGTTTTGTTGTTTATAACTTTATGCTGTGAATGTTTTGGCGTTGGTAATGGACTTATGTGTACATACTTATGTGATTAACTGCTAGATAATTCTTGATTTTTTATGTTTTGACTTGGTACCAAGGGTTGTTGACAAGGCGGGGCCTTGGGGAGGTATATAGACGTGTGAGCATCTATGGGACCATGGTGTTTGGTAAGGCTGGGAGCCTTGGATTGGGATTTGGTTCATAGGTGTTTGGATGCCTATGGGAGTATGGTGTTTGGTATGGCTGTGAGCCTGAGTTTTGGTTTGATTAGTTAAATCATGAATGTTAGTTTGTTAATGCATATTCGTATCACATTGTCCATATGTTTTTAACTTTTGGTTGTAACTAACAGCTTATGGTATGATTTTGGCGTTTGAGTCTAAACCTATCACTCTCACCAACTTTATGTTGACGTGTTTTAGTGTCTCTTTCAGGTGTCAATGTGGTTAAGCGTGAGGATAGAAGTGGCTAGACTTGGATGCCTTAGGATTACATATAGAAGGAGATCCCCGTTCCTTCTTAGTTTACCTTTATGTTTTTTTTATAAGTGATACATGTTGGCACCTATATGTTTGTTTGGTTTATGTTTATTGTTTGTCTTGGGTAAGTGGTAGGACTGTTACCTACTTACCTAGACTCCTGCATGGTTGAGATATTTTTATGACATTTGTGTCGCCATTTATGACATTATATTTGCATTTTAGTTTTCTCTATAGAGACACCATTTGTTGTGATGATATCCATACGTCGCGCCCCATATTCCGCCATGGTGGGGTGTTACAGAATGATATCAGAGACAATGGTTATAGAGAATTAGGTTGCCTAGTCGCGTAGCCTAGTCTATAGCTTAAGGGTCCCTGCATATAGGCGTCATAGGAGTATGTGTGCATTTTATAATAATTGATGTGTTTGGATGTTGTTTATTGCGATGTTTTGACTAGTATGAATTGAACCGTAGTATGTTAATACTTAGTTACATGTTATTTTCTTTTCGGGTTTGTGACTAGTGCGGGTTGAACCATAATCTTCCACGCTAGTCATTGTTGTATTTTGCTTAAATTGTACATTATAGTACATAATTTGGTACAAGGTAGTTTCTATCTTTTGTCGAGTTATTTTACATACCTGAGGTATGTTATTTTTCTTTTGATGTTTAAGTCATGTTCCCTAAGAATCGTGTGGTGGTTCGAGTTACTAGGAGTACATGGGTAGGAAGGATTTTAAGCTGTTTCCACTCTTATGGGTGACATGACTTATAACTGATTATGTTTTCGTTATGGATTTGGTCTAGGCTGTTTTAGCTAGACTATGAATTTCTGTATTCCAAGAGTTTTATTATGTTATTTTTATAGATGGAGTTTTGGACCTTATTGATTATGTGGTTATGAGCTTATGTGAGTAGAGGGATTTATGTGTTATGTGTTGTATTGATTCTTATAAGTGTCATCATAGGAGGGAGTGCATTGGGGAAAGGGTAATTGTATAAGTATGGTGGCCAACATAGTTATACAAGTACCACAACTTCAATGGGTTCTCAAGTATGATTGCATAAAAGAGGGTTAGTACATGCTTGTATATGATGAGATGTATAATTTGGATATATATATATATATATATATATATATATATATATATATATATATATATATATATATATATATATATATATATATATATATATATATATATATATATATATATATATATATATATATATATATATATATATATATATATATATGGGTTTATGTAATGGCTGCCTATGATATGGCTATTGTTCTTTTTGTGTTATATGTTTTGGATTATAGTTGTGTTGTGTGATTATGGGGTCACACGATATGGTTTGGTTTTGGAGGTGGGTTTTGTGACTTGTTGTGGCATGGTGAGATGGTGAGAAGGTGATTACTCGTATGGAAAAACAAGCGTATAAAGCGATTGATTGACTTGACATGTATGATAACGAGTATGTTTGGGAGATTCGATGGGTATACATATGCGGATGCATATATACTAGTAGATGTTATGTTATGATTTACGGTCGTTCAGTAGTTATTATAACTTGAACGTACCTAGTGCTCTCTTGTGTATAAACAATTTATTAGTGCTCGAGTTTGGTGGAGTTTCAACGACGTTTTGAATCTTTTGAAGTGTGTCTGGTAGAGTATTCTTTGAGTTTCGTATTTCACGTGTACGTTTTAAAATGGTGTTCTTGGTTTCAATTCTATTGAAATAACTTGGGATTTCTTTTGAGATAATGAAATCTTTTGTGTTGGGTCTTACATTTCTTTTGGTCGGTATATATTGAGAAAAAGGGGGACTTGGAAATAAATTATAGGGTTAGATAGTTGGTTGTATTCGGTAAAATAAGGGTAAGGTGTTGGAGTCGTGTTTGAAACAAGATGTAACATAAGATTTCTTTCTAATCAACACTTATTTATTTCAAATTCTAAAAGACTTTCTTTAAAATAAAGCGAAGTAAAATTTCTTTCTACTTACATAGTTTATATAATTGGGTTTAACCGATTCATGTCATTTATAATTATTAATACAAGGTTAAATTGAGTTTATGAAGATTTCACATACAATTTTATCTTTCATTAATATAAAATTGTTTTGGTCATAACTTGTTCGTTTTTAAAGCTTTTTGGATGATTCAAAAGCCTAAAATTATGTACTCGGAACGTACTTTTCAAATATTCAGAATGTATAGTCATGGTAGGTCAGTATCTTGGCCAAAATTATTGTACAAGTGTCGGGTTAAAGGATGAGTTTGAATAGTAGTTTATTTTTATGATTTGGGATGCACGGGATACCTAGTTTTGAGTTGAGTTTTGAGTTCGTCAAGAGGGTTGTTTGTAGATTGTTTGAGTCACATAGATGTGGGAGGTAATAATAAATAAATAAAAAAAAGATATATATTCTTTTGGAAAAGTCGATCTTTTGCACGGTTTAAATAATATGTCGCGGGGCGTAATATGTTTTGGTTGCTATTGGGTGTTTCTGGGATTATATTTTGTTGTCATGGGTCATCTTGAATTGATACACGTTTTGGGTTTGAGTTTTCTCTTGAGTCTCGTGGTTTTTGACTTGTTTTAATTGGTGCACGTGAAATGTCGTTAGTTATCCGTGGGTTTGATTCGTTGATCGTATCTGGTGGATTCAGGATGTAGTTTTGGTTTCGTATTGTTCGGGAGCGTTGAGGTAGTCGTATGAAAGACTTGGTCGCGCCTACACGATTAAGTAGGTGACCATAAGAGAACGGTCGGAATGCCCTTAGTGGGGAGGAAAGAAGTTTGTAGACGAACTAATGTGGTCATGAGGTCCATTAGGAGTGCCAAGGGAGATGAATAGAGAATTGTGTAATGTATGGATATTGGCACAAGTAACGTGCCATAGAGAGTGTTGGAAGGGGATATTGTTCGTAAGGCATGTTTGTTTTCTGAAAATTTCCTGAAATTTAGTAGGTTTGCCTATTACCGTGAGGTAGAACCATAAATAGAGCAAGTAGGGGAGGTGAGAGGAGTTGTAATTAGTGCCTTTCCAAGGCAAATCGTTGATGGAGTGATTTAAAAACAAGAGCTGTTAGAAATTGCAAGGAATGCCGGATAAAAGTTGAGTTGCTTAGTAGTAGATTGGATGTGGAAAGAGGTTGAGTGGTCCGATGAGAGGAAGTACCGGTCTTTTAAGATGCGTGTAGAATTTTGCAAGTAGAACGAGGTAGGAATTTATTCGTATTGCCGCTAAGAGAGGGTGCAAGGAGGACATAGTTGAAACTGCTAAGGATGTTGTATGAACGCTTTGGGTTTACGGTTATGCATTTGGCTTCGCCAAAGCACTAGCGGATTACAGGGAGTCAATGAAGCGAGTGTGCATGACGTATATAAATGAGTTGTCATCGGGAGTATCAACGACATCTTGATCTACTCAAAGTCTAAGAAGGAGAGTGAGGCGAAGTATGTGTTGGTTTTGGAGTGGAGTTATACGTGAGATTTTCGAGTGTGAGTTTTAGTATTAAGTGTACTATGTTGAGTAGTTAGAGATGATGGCATATCATGGAACCAGCAAGGGGCGAAGTGAAGAAGGATGAGGAAGCATTTTGGAGGCTGAAGAGGTGGATTAGATAATGAGCCGATCTTGGCATTATCGGAAGGGCTGGATGAATTCGTGAGGCATGACGATACGGGGAGCAAGGATTTGGATGTGTACGAGAACGACAAAGAAAGGTGATTGCTTATACGTTGCAAGAACTGAAGATTTGGAAGAACTAGATATGACTTAATTAGTGGAGCTAGATTGTTATATCTGCCTAGAATGCTAGAGGCATTTGGTGTACGAGACGTAGAGAATGATCTATACGGATCATGAACGTCTCCAACACATACTCAATCATCTTGATTGAACTGGCAAAGGTGATGGGTGGAGTTAATTGATGGAAGAAAATTGCAAGGCCAAGTACCATCTGGGAAAGGCAAGCATGGTTGATGGGACATGGAATAAGAAGAATGAAGTGAAGCTGAGACGAACTTGAACCATATGGATGACGAATTAGGGCGGTTTGGATGAAGGATGTAGGTTGCACGAGTTGAGTTGTCTAAAGCAGAGAACGCGTCAACGTGTATGTTGCGTGGCTTGGACAATCGTATGGAGAAAAGGGACGTAGACTATACTTTCTACGTAGATAGGAGTAACTTAGAAAGAGCGATGTAAGGACGAAGTTGGTGAAAGGGATACATAATGGGGTGGAGGAATAAGTACGAAGAGAATTGGGTGATAGTCGATAGACTGACTAATTCATCTCATATTTCAAGAGGAATGAGAAGTCACGTAGTTGAGAATTTGGAAGGATTGCGTACGAATATGATGGAATAGAGGGTTTTGCGTAAAAGTTAGCCTAATAGGTATGGAATGCCTTATGAAGGATTATGGCAAGGAAAGAAACGATGGGAAGCATCACATCGTGATGTATGGTAGGAGTCGAGGAAGGAGAAGGAAGTGTGTATAGAAGCGAAGCATGAATGAAATAGGTCGAGATAGGAACCGAAGGTAGAACTTTGGTGGAGCCTAATGAGTAGAATAAAGCACAAAGCAGGCTAATACTGTCGGAGTATGGAAAGGGAAATGGCACTGACCTATACTGATTGTTTGGGAGGCTTAGTATCGATAATCGAATGGATGAGGAGTTATAGGTGTGATGTGCCATAGGGACGAAGGGCTTGAACATGATTGGATATGAGTGATTGATTTAGAGGGAGTTAGGAAACTCTTTAGCGGTGGCTGAGTTTTCATATAATGATAGTTATCATACTAGAAGTTGATAAGTGCCATTTGAGGCACTATATGAAAGGATAGGGTGAGTTGTCCCCGTTGTGGACTAGAATTGGTAAAAGAGGCTACTAATGTGGTTGATGTTTGTGGAAAGGATGAGAGCAACAAAGGATGCTATGTAGAAAAGGAGGAAACCACTAGAGTTAGTGACAAAGTTATGTAGGGAGTTTCACCCATAGTAACGGGTGGTATGTCTTGGTAAAAAGGAAGAGTTGATGTAGAGTTTTGTAGGTCCATTTATGATCTTTGGAAAGATCGGACCAGTAGCTCATGAGTATAGAATTACCTGGGGAAAATGAGTTGTATACATGATACATTTCATGTATTGAGATTGGTAAAGGTTGTTTGAGAATGCATTTTGCATGTACGGTTATTCGGGACTTGTATTAATAAGATTCTTTGTTTTATCAAAGAGTCATCTGTGAGATTTATTGACTGTGAGGTCAAGAGTTTGGCAATGAGTTTTATTGTTTTTGGTTTGTGTAAGTGGTATTTTGAAACTTGAACTGAAGTTCACGTGGAAATGAGGGGAGTTTGTTTAGAACAAGTATCCTCATGTGATTTGTTGTTTGTGTGTTTGATCCTAAGGAGTAAATCTCGGGACGAGATTTCTATTAGGAGGGATTGATGTGACAACCCTGGTTTTGAGGTTCGTCACTTAGTTTTATTTTGTGCTAGTTACGTGTCTGTACGTGTTTATGTGCTTATTGTTGTGTATAGATTGTGGTTTGGATATCGTTTCCGGTACAGGGTACCTTGTGAGTGAAACGATGTGTGATGATTTCATGTTCATGAGTTCACATGGTAGTGAATATGAAGTGAGATGGTGTTATTTGGTGGTTTTACGTATACGTATATGTATTATAGAAAATCGTATTTCTAAGATTTACGGTTTAGCATTTAGAGGTCTCGGATGAGGTAATTAGTCATATAGATATTTTTCGGGATGGTTTTAAGTCATTTAGGACTTAGTTATAAAGTTTATTTCAAAATTTGAGATTTTTTATAAAAGTGTATATTTTACGTTTTTTACGGTAAAACGCGTAAATTTGACTAGTTTTACGGTTTTGAGGTTTTGGAGGCTTTAGGAGCTGAAATAAATTAAGCTAAGTTAAGGTAATATTAATAACTTAATAATTAATAATAAAAAGAAAAAAATAATAAAAAAAGGTGGGTCGGTTTGGTTTGGACGCAAGAAGGAAAAAAGGGAAGAAAAAGAAAATAAGGAAACAAGACTTTTGGGCTGGGCTAGGATTTGTCCAACTTAATTATATAATGTTTTTATACAACAAAACACTTCATAATTCCCTGGAGGAAAAAGAAGTCGACGGCATCAAGAGAAGTTTTAGGGTTTTTATGTTTTTTTTTCATCTTCCATTGAATTAAAGGCAAAACCTTCATAAACCTTTTTGATTAAATTGTTTTTATGTTTAATTGATCATCTTATGATGGATTTAGGTTAGGGTTTAATATAAAAACAGTAAATTAATGTTGTATTAATCATAATATGATGATTACATAAATTAGGGCTTGTAATTAGAGGGATTAGGGTTAATTAATGAGGTTGATTTTGTTAAACTCGTTTTTAAAAACTGGGCATAATTTTGAGTCAATTCTTTTGATCATATTGGGAGTTCTACAAACTATTATTTTACGATCCAAGTATCCCTGAAAAGTTAATTGAAGTGGCTTTCCAATGCAAGAAGTTATAACTAAATTGGAGGTCCGGAAGTGGGTGAAAAACATGTTACAACAGTCAGAGGTCAAAACAGTCTTGAATTCAGCCTGTTTTCTTTTTAAGTTTTGGGTTGTTTGGGGTACTTAGGGTTGCATTAGGATCTTCTAACGAACATGAGAGATGGTTTATATATTGTAGTAAGTATCTTCACTTGGGCTAAGGTTGTGGTTTAGGGTAAGACCCCGTAATCATAACAAACGTTTTGTATGTTTAAAATCAGTAAATCTGGAATGACAAAAGTATATATATATATATATATATATATATATATATATATATATATATATATATATATATATATATATATATATATATATATATATATATATATATATATATATATCGGGGCCTTAACAGTAGATTTAAGGTTAGGGCAAGTGGGAGGTGTTAGCTAACATATGTAAAGGTATGAATATTCCATTTACAGAGATCATGGTGTGTTTAGGTGGGTGTTTGACTTATAGTTTGGAGACCTAAAACTGGGACTGTTTTTGATAAAATGTTAACGGGATGTGTTATGAAGTAAAACGAGTTAAGGGTTTTATAGAGGGGTGTAATGAGATGCTTAGAGCATTTAAATGAGGTATTTATATAGGAGGAGGTTAGATGTCCATCATAGGTTGATGAGCCATCTTAGTGTTTGATTCATGTTTTTGGTTGTTAGCTTTTTGCTAGTGCGCGGATGTTTGAGGAAGCTCAATCAGGTGAGTTTCATAGTCCCATGTTTACTATTGTTTTTTACTTCCAGATGGGATGGAAGAGACACTGTGTTTTGTTGTTTATAAATTTATGCTGTGAATGTTTTGGCGTTGGTAATGGACTTATGTGTGCATACTTATGTGATTAACTGCTAGATAATTATTGATTGGTTATGTTTTGACTTGGTACCAAGGGGTTGTTGACAAGGCGGGGCCTTGAGGAGGTACATAGATGTGTGAGCATCTATGGGACCATGGTGTTTGGTAAGGCTGGGAGCCTTGGATTGGGATTTGGTTCATAGGTGTTTGGATGCCTATGGGAGTATGGTGTTTGGTATGGCTGGGAGCCTGAGTTTTGGTTTGATTAGTTAAATCTTGAATGTTAGTTTGTTAATGAATATTCGTATCACATTGTCCATATGTTTTTAACTTTTGGTTGTAACTCACAGCTTATGGTATGATTTTGGCGTTTGAGTCTAAACCTATGACTCTCACCAACTTTATGTTGACGTGTTTTAGTGTCTCTTTCAGGTGTGAAAGTGGTTAAGCGTGAGGATAGAAGTGGCTAGACTTGGATGCCTTAAGATTGCATATAGAAGGAGATCCCCGTTCCTTCTTAGTTTACCTTTATGTTTTTTTGATAAGTGATACATGTTGGCACCTATATGTTCGTTTGGTTTATGTTTATTGTTTGTCTTGGGTAAGTGGTAGGACTGTTACCTACTTACCTAGACTCCTGCATGGTTGAGATATTGTCATGACATATGTGTCGCCATTTATGACATTATGTTTGCATTTTAGTTTTCTCTATAGAGACACCATTTGTTGTGATGATATCCATACGTCACGCCCCATATTCCGCCATGGTGGGGTGTTACACTTGATTTCAGCCTAATTAAATAGTTGGGATGTGATCGCCTCTTCATTGTGATCCTTTTTCATGTAGACAACTCCTTATGAAATTACTTCCTTCGTTTTCTGCGTTCTGTAGATTAACTAGCCACGTGGCAATCTATGATTCGCCCATTAATTTACACTGATATCCGTTGTATAGTAAGGATTAATGAGTTGGCGTGTTGTAAGTGGTGGACAAGAGGTAGTGCGTGGCACTGTTAAGATTTGCCTCTTTCTTCATTTATTGACCTCTAGTTGGCAATCCGTGTGTAACCCATTCTTACTTATTGGCTAATGCTCACTTCACACGGATCATGCTGAATATGAGTTTCCAAAATGGCAGAAACAGTCCTTCAACTTGGCAGATTATTGTTTTGAGCATAGGAACATCATAAACTTGACATCTTCAGTCCTTCCACTTGTGAAATCAAGCAATTAGGCCCTTGAACATTTGTTGACTTGGATCTTTGACTCCTCGAATTTCTTGAATTTATACTTTAAGTCCTTCATCTTCTTGAATATTCATGTAAGGTCCTTGAACTTTGGAGACTTGTCAAAATAAGTCCTTCCTTTGTCTTTTTCTTCATAAACATGCCTTGAAATCCGTGTTTGCACCAAATCATATCATTTTACCTACACAATCACAATCAACAAAGAATACCACATAATTCTGCTTTATCACATTAAAACTTGGTATTTTCCTTGTGTTTTAGGGTTTTATATGTTGTAACTGATATGAGATTTCACTCATATCATTCACTCAATAAGGATTTCTATCTTCATTGTAAATACTTTTGTATTACTTAGATGTTCAGGCAAGATCGTGAAGATTTTGCATAGGACTCTTAAGATCTTTCTTACTTTCCACAGTGTGAGAAGTAGCAAGGAAATATGGAAATGTGTCCAAGTGAGATTAATGATGATCTCAAATGGCTCTAGACTCGATCGTGTATTTTGGATTTTAGTGATCGGAGGCTGGAGAAGAGTACCGGCTTTTCAATATCAACTATTTGGAGCGAATAAATCGATAGCTAACGTGTTGATCTCTGTGTGATTAAACAAATACCTTTTGAGAGATATCTGACTTAGCTAGAATAGGTTGTACATTGCATCACTGGGTCCATGATGTCTTATCTTCAATACCGAGCATCATTAAAATGATCTCGATAGCATATTTATTGACCCAGTTTCTGCCTAAGTTGTAAGGAGGTTTAATTTCTTTTCACCCTTTATCTTTACATTTCTTTTTCTTTCTTCAACCGCTTCAATGCTTACCAATACGTCATCACTAGCACATTGTTGTGATTGTTCTAGTGCTAAATTAAGTACTTGGTAGGCATTCAACTACATTCACAATCTTTCTCCATCTTTCCTAAGGACTATTATTTCTAGCTATGGAATGTTCTTCGGAAGATTCCTCCGGTTTTGGAAGAATCATTGGACTTTAACCTATCCTACCATCTTATGTCACCATAATCGTCATCGTCGTGAGTTAAGTGTGTTGAAGATTAGTACTTGTTACCATGAAAACTTCTTTGAAACTCATTCAAGGTACATGTGATTATAAAATCAAATTCTTTTGTACCATGAATGTTTTGATCACAAAATCCATTTGCTCTCCCTTAACATATGCCTCGATATTTGAAAATATTTTGCACATGTTGGGATGAGCCAACACCTTAAGTCAAACCAATGTATTAGACTTAATATCATATTAAATCACATTTTCTCCCCCATATTAAAAATATTAACCCAATCTATATTTTTATTTTAATTGATTTAATGAAAGTTTTAACAAAATTTAGGAAGAAAGATACAAATCCGATTATCTTCATGATTGTCACAAGCTCCCCCTCAAAGTAGTAATGAGTATGTGATTTTGAAAGATTCTGAATTTAATGAAAAATTCTTGAAATATTTCATACTTAAACACTTGATATCATTTTTCACGCAAATGTAGGGGATACTTAATACGCAATTGAAGGAAACATGCACGAGGAAAGACATTTCTCGACCATTTTAGATTGAATTAACAATGAACATTTCTCGACTATTTTCGAAAGAACTTTGAGATATATGAAAAAGAGAAGAGGAATTTTCAAGAAGAGTTTAAGAAACTCAATAACTCAAAGAAAGAAAAGACTCAAAAGAGAAAAGACTCGATTGAAGAAAATGCGTAATTAAGGTATATGTTCCATTAAACCGACTTAGACGCAAGAAATTAAAAGGTTCCCTCGTAAGTGGCTTAGTGAAGATGTCGGCTAAGTTTTCTACCGAGGGCACCTTCTCAATCAAAATGTTTCCCTTTTGAACATTATCCCTAAGGAAATGGTGGTGAACCTCTATGTGCTTAGTTCGCGAATGTTGCACGGGATTCTTACTAAGGTCTATTGCACCCTTATTATCACACATGATGGGAATATCATTGAGTGTAATCCCGTAATCAACAAGCTCTTGCTTCATCCATAGAGCTTGTTGACAAGCTTTTCTGGCACTTACATACTCGGCTTCCGTGGTGGATATAGCAAGAGTGGTTTGTTTCTTGGAGAACCAAGAAGTTTGTGGATTTGCTTTTAGCTAATCCGGTGGTCTAGGTGGGTGGTGGAAGGTGGAAGCCATTGTTGAGAGAGAGAAGAGAGGTTGTGTGTGAAATAAGAAAAAGTGTATTAAACAAAATGAAAATACAAAAGAAACACAATCAACACCCCTCCTTGGAAGCCTTGGAGGGGTATATATAGTCACACACGCTACTTAAACTATACAACGTTTCCTAGTCTAGTCTAAGCATGTGTGACTATGATAACTAATGGGAATTCTTAAATGTCGTCACATAAAGTGAATTTCCAACAATCTTCCCCCATGGGACGAGGTGTAGAATTCCTTACAATATTTTTACTAACAAGTACATAATGATTAAGAACAAAAGCTTTCATGAAGCGTCCAATGCTGATGATGTCTTCTGAGGCCTTTGACTTCAAGTCTTCACTTCAAAACGACTCATCTTTAAAGTAACTTGTAGTAGAAATACTGTAACGGCACGAGCTAAGTAATCCATATACTTCTGGTTAAGGAGAAGCTTCTGAATTAACTTCCCCCTAATTCATGCCACATAAACATGATGTAGAAGCTTTTAAATAGCTTCCCCCTAAACCGACAATCCTCATAAGCAATTTCAAAGATTTCAATAAAGCTTAGAATGATTAAGCGCACAGCGGAATTTAAAAAGCAAACCCCATCATATAACATGATAATCTTTCTATGAGGGATTGAAAGTAAGGGGCACACCAAGTAGATCAACAACTTCTCTTCTCATGCTTGAATAATTCTTCTGAATTTTTCTTCCCCCTGAGAGTTCAAGTTATGCATACTAGAAAGAATCAAGACATTTCTTCCCCCACATAGTTGAAGAAAATAAATCAATCCCAAGTATGAAGCTCAAATACTGAAGTAGACACTTTATCCCATTCATGAATTTGACATCATAACACCAGAGTCAATTAAGTCCCGGAAATGCACATATCTTCTTCCGGAGATGCACCAGAGTCAATTAAGTCCCGGGAATGCATATCTCTCCATATAGGATAATGATGATGAATAATTGCAACAACCAAACAACTAAACATCGAATTAGTAGAGTACCGTTTAGAGATTGATAACGCCACGAGTTAAAACACTGGTTTTCTCTGCGGTTATGACAAATGTCTTCCCGGAATGTCTTCAACAAAAGAATGGTATGAAGTTCATCACGTGTACTCGTTGTGCGTTCAATGTGTCTTCTTCTTCCCCCTTGATGGTTTCGAAATTCGGAACCAGCAATAAATCGTACGCACATGAACCTGAAAATCTCGAGAGAATAATAAATAAGCTTAATTTTATTCGGTGAGAATCAGCTGCTGATCAAAATTCTATACTCATAAACTCTCCATGGCCATCTTTACCAACCCACTTGAAAGCAATTAGAAGTGACCACTGATAGAATGAACCAGATACATTAAACGTGAAACTGAATAAGAATCCTTCGATCTTGTGACTTAAGCTTGCACTATTGATGAATGAGGAACGGTGGAGAAATCTCTAAGTACCCAATGCATCACTGAAGAAGTCTATAAGCACAACACCTCTTGAAATTATCCACGTCGACTAAGCGTGTGACACTGAGTACAACAATGTAACCCCTTTAAGTGATAGTTATCCGAGTCATCAACCAACCACCCCGAACCCGGAAACTAGATAAACAAGTCTTCATTCTAAGATTAAGCGCGAGCAAGTTATCTTCAAAGATAAAATAAATACACGCCTTCGAAAAATCCGTCTTCAACTTCACGTAATTAATACCCGATCAAACAAGTCCGTAGCCACTAAAAAAATCGCCAAATTTTTCTTGGTCTCGTCAAATAAATTTTGTCACATTTGTCTCGTCATATTTTGTCACGACACTAAGTCATATCATTGTGTCTCGTCTTTTTGTCACAACTCACTATCCAAATTTGTAGTCCAAAAAAAATAGTAAAATTTGATAAACAAATTTCGGATATAATTTGTTTCAAATTAACACCCATTATTTCAAATTTCGGATATAGTTATATTGATTGGCCCATAAAAAAAACGTAGCCCAACAACTTGTATACATCCATCAAACGTGTATAACATTTAGCTTGGCCCATGAAAGAAACCATACTCGGTTAGCATAAAATTACGTGAGAGATAAAAACCCACTCAAACCCTATTTATCCTCACACACTTACCCTAATCTCCATCTAATTTTCTCCGCCTCTCTCTCACCTAATTCACATCATCAGACCCTATCTAATATCTCATTCTGAATAAGAACGCAGCCACACATCCCAATCTCAATTAACGTCTCTTCCCTTTCATCTATCTATACACAACCACCACACAACTTCGATACTCCCAAAACTCCCATCTATCTTACACACGAATCATACCATCAAATGACCAAACGCATCTCGTAAAATCATTAATCCCATATCCATATCTGCCACCAAAGATAATCAAATACCCATCGAACCGAAATCAACACCAATCGCAGTCCCATCGAACCAAACTGATTAATTCGAACCAAGAAGACATGATACGAATTCTTCTTCAAGATCCTTGAAGGGATTTCAGGTAGGTTTTTTACTTGATTGCATGTTGGTTTTAGTGTGTTGTCTTTGGTTTCATTTAATGAATCGAAACGAAATATTGATTATAACAATTTTGTTATAAATCTTTATTTTATTTCGTAAATAAAACTTTGGTTTAACACCAAACATGGATCTATGATGATGATAGATTTTCGTGTATAGATCTTAAGATCTCGAGTTGAATGTGCAAAACACGAAAGAAAAAAATATTGAATCTGAGATCTAATTAATTTTTGTTTTTATATCGAGTCTTGATGTATAGAGGGAAATAGGAGACGATGGGATTAAGTAGATCGAGTCGGTGTTGTGGAGTTATAAGGGTGGAATGATTTGTTGGTTCTGGTCTCGGGTTGTGTATAAACAACATGGTCACGTTTTATTCAAAACAGTCGCAATGTTTTCTTAAAATAATCATCGCAATGTTTTATTTTCAAACCCATCGCAATGAAACAATTAAAACCCATCGCAATGCTTTCAAAAAAATTTCAGCAGCATGTCGTTTTAATATGCCATTGGGACAGGTCAAACCATCCATCGCAATGTGACTCATCGGAATGAGTCCCATCGCAATGGATAGGTCGAACCCATCGTAATGTGTTAAAAAACAACCCCATCGTAATCCATGCGAATGAAAGTGCCATCGGAATGATAGCATCGGAAAGCCATCGCAATGCTTGCAGAAATCTTATCCATATATGTTCTTTTTCCTGATTTTCAAGATCATGTTTTTCTAGGTTACAAACTTCATCTTCAAAAAAGATTACCATAATAAACCCAGAAATACTGTTAAAATCAGTTTAATAACATCGTAGCTCTTTTATCAAATCTGAAAAGAAACTAAAAATCTGTTTTACAACATATTTAGACAGATTTGATGACAAAAATAAGCACCGACACCTCTGAAATAGGCTATTACCAAGATTTATGAAACCAGCTTGTTTATTTGACCAAGAAGATCACGAAATTAGAGGCCAGAAAATGATAAAGCCGGATGTGTAATGAATAGATTTTGCTAGGTTCAATTGTTGTTCTCGATATCTTAACGAATTGATTTCCGGCTTAAAGTATGACTCTATTGTTTTTGGTGAAAAAGAATATTTTGGTTGTTTTTTAAAATAAAAGTGCAAAACTTTAAAGTAAAAGTGCAATTAAAGTAAATCTAAAACTAATTTAAAGTAAGTGCAAGTATTTAAAACGTGACTGAAATTAAAGGGCACTAAACGTAAATAACGCAAACTTAAATCTATCTAAGGCAAACTTAAATCGCAACTAAAACTTAAACTAAGGCAAGGCTAAAATAAATCTAAGGCAAAGAATCTTAAAGTGCGAGTAAGGAAAAAGGCGGGAAAAATAAAGCTTGAAATTAAAAATTAAAAACAAAAACTAAAAAGAACCTGAATACAGCTTATTTGGAACAATCCTTCGTCCGGAACAATCACTCATCCGGAATGTCACCTTCGTTCGGAATGATTCTTCTTCGCTTGGAATATTACCAAAATCATTGATCCGGAACAAATTATTCTGAATATGTCACTTATCTAAAACAATCCTTCGTTCGGAACTTTACTGATTCGGAACTTTACTGAAAGAAATCCTTGATTCGGAAGTTTTGGTTCGGAAGATGTTGATTCGGAACTCTTCCGAACGAGTTGCTTGATTCGGAAGTTCTGCTTAACCCTTGATTCGGAACTCTTCCGAATGAACCTCTCTTGATCCGGAACTTCTTGATACGGAACTTTTGGTTTGGAAGTTTCCTGATTCGGAAGTTCTTGCTGATTCGGAACTCTTCCGAGTGAACCAAGAAGTATTGATTCGGAATTCTTCCGAGTGAAGCCCTCTGGTTCGGAACTTTTTGATCCGGAACTTCTTAATCCCAAGCCTTCGTTCGGAACTTCTTGGTTCAGAACTTTTGGTTCGGAACTTTTGAATGTTCCGAATGAAGCTCAAAGCCAAGCCTTGATTCGGAAGACTTTGATTCGGAAGTTTTATTCGGAACTCTTCCGAATGAACAAGAAACCTTGGTTCGGAAGTTTTCCTTGTGAACAAAGAGTTGATCCGGAACTTTCCTGGGAATCACAGTAACAGAAACAAACACCCCCGAAGAACAGGGAGTTACAGTAACACAAATCTAACCACAAATTTAACCAAAATCAAACACAAAATTAAACTAAACTAATAACAAAACATCCAATAATCATAAACAAACAATCTAAATCAATAAAACTAACAAATCTAACCACAATAATCAAAACCCACTTTGATCAAAATAAGAACATGAACATGAACACAAAAATGAACATAAAAATCAAAGATTAAGAAAGGTAGATAGGAGATTAACAAGATAAAATAAAGATTGACAAGAATTAAATAGAAACTTACTTGAAATTAAAGGAATTTAAGGTGCAAGACAAGGTATTTAAATTTGACAAGTATTTAAATGACATGAATTTAAAGGTGCAAGGTAAATAAATGGTGGAAGACTAATTGTCACACTTAGCCAACAAAGAAATAATTAACTAGCTTAATCTATATATAGGGGAGGATTAGGAAGCTTCCTCCCCTCTATCCTTTCTTCTTAATTGCGTCATTAGGTCCTTAAGCCTTTAATCTTCATTAATTGCACCATTAGTCCTTTATTCTTCTAATCTTCTTTAAACTTGGACTATAATGACTTGTGGCTCGGGATTTCTTTTGAACTCGTCTTTTAATTCTTCAATAAAATAGACTTGAGTTCTTCGACTTTATGTAAACTTCCGTCTTTCGACTTTTTCTTCGATAAATCTTTAGAATTGGTCTTGGACTTCCGTTCTTTTTGCACTCTTGACTTCTCGACTTCATCTTTCATCTTTTTCTTCAATAAAAGCCCGTGAATGCCCGTGTTTTCTCCACTTTTCACCTTTTCGTCCTAAATCACAATAAAAACACAAACCACGCATAATTCCGACATAAAAGACATAAAATACACGTTTTGGCTCGGTTATTATTGTAATTAAGTGGTAAAAAGGATGGGTGTTTACACACCTATCAATGTGATAAAAATGACAAACTGATACAAGAGACGAGACATAAAAATTTGTGACAAAAAACATTGAGATATCAACCAAAGAAAAAATTTGACCACCAAATCACCATTTTTGTAACAAAAAAATTAAACAGATTTGTAAGAAAAAAATGTTTAACAGATTTTGAGACAAAAAAAAATTAGACCACCAAATCGAAAACAAGAACACGATCCAAGGATTGAACCGAGGCTCTGATGCCAATTGTGGATTTGCTTTTTAGTAATCCGGTGGTCTAGGTGGGTGGTGGAAGGTGGAAGCCATTGTTGAGAGAGAGAAGAGAGGTTGTGTGTGAAATAAGAAAAAGTGTATTAAACAAAATGAAAATACAAAAGAAACACAATCAACACCCCTCCTTGGAAGCCTTGGAGGGGTATATATAGTCACACACGCTACTTAAACTATACAACGTTTTCTAGTCTAGTCTAAGCGTGTATGACTATGATAACTAATGTGAATTCTTAAATGTCGTCACATAAAGTGAATTTCCAACAAAGTTAAACAACCCATGAAGGTACAAACTTCACTAGTGCTTTTCCGGTCCACATAGTCTCCCGCATGATCCGAGTCTGCGTATACTATGGTTTCTACGCTGGTCCCTTTTGGGATACCATAATCCTAAATGTATAGTGACTTTAATGTATCTAAAGATACGCTTAACCGCTTCAAGGTGAGAGGTTTTAGGAGCCTCTTGGAAGCGAGCACTAAGGCAAACACTAAACATGATATCCGGTCGACTTGCCGTTAGGTACAACAAACTACCAATCATACCTCTATATTTGGTGTTGTCTACTGACTCACAATCATCATCTACGGTGAGTTTAGTATCCGAGGCCATAGGGGTCTTCATAGGCTTAGAGTCTGCTAATCCAAATTCTTTAGCATTTCTTTAACGTACTTAAATTGATTAAATAAAATGCCATCGTCCATTTGTCTAATTTGGAGTCCTAAAAAGAAGTTAAATTCTCCCATCATGCTCATTTCAAACTCATCCTGCATGATTTTGGCAAAGTCATAACACAAACTTTGACAAGTAGAACCAAATATAATGTCATCAACATATATTTGTACGATTATGAGGTGAGAACCTTTCTTCTTTGTAAAAAGTGTATTGTCTACCATTCTCATGGTATACTCATGTTTTACAAGAAACGCTTTAAGTCTATCATACCAAGCTTTGGGTGCTTGTTTAAGACCATAAAGAGCTTTCTTAAGCTTGTAAACATGATCCAGTTTCTCAAAATCAATGAAACCAGGAGGTTGAGCCACATATACCTCCTCATTTATCAAACCGTTAAGAAATGCACTTTTTACATCTATTTGTTGAAGCTTAAAATCTGATGCACAAGCATAAGCTAAAAGGATCCTAATGGACTATAACCTTGCTATCGGTGCGTATGTCTCATCATAATCAATCCCTTCTTGTTGATTATAGCCTTGAGCTACAAGTCTAGCCTTGTTACGAGACACAACACCGTTCTCATCTAACTTATTCCTATACACCCACTTGGTTCCTATGATGGTAGTACTCTTAGGTGGAGGAACAATTTCCCAAACATCATTAGCAATGAATTGATTCAGTTCTTCTTGCATGGTGATGACCCAACTCTCATTCATCAAAGTTTCTTTAACATTCTTTGGTTCAATCAATGAGACAAAACAAAAGAAGTTACTTTGATCTTAGAATTGAGATCTAAGGGTCCTTTGATTAAGGTCGCCTATGACATTTTCGAGAGCATGATCCTTAGAATCCCTAATGTTTACTCCCTCTTCAACATTAAGGTCTTCAACTCCTATTTTTATAACCTCTTCGGGTTTAACTATGTCTATTTCATCTAAGTCATCATCTACCAAAGGTGGTGTCTTAGATGAAGGAGGAGTTTCATCGAATGTCACGTTGAGTGATTCTTCTATTACACCCGAGGTTCTTAAGGACTATGTAAGCTTAACTAGTTTGAGAATAACCTAAAAAGATACCTTCGTACGACTTTGGGTCGAACTTAGTAAGGTATTGGTGTTGAGAATGAAGCACTTGCTTCCAAACACCTTAAAGTATTCTAATGAGGGCTTATTACCTTTAAGAATCTCATAGGGTGTCTTTCCTAGAAAGGGTCGAATAAGAATTCAGTTGAGAATATAGGTCGATGTGTCAACGGCATTGCCCCAAAATTTTTGAGGCAAGATTGCTTGTTTAGCATGGTCCTACTCATCTCTTGGATAGTCATATTCTTCCTTTCAACTACCCATTTGATTGTGGAGTGCGAGGAGCCGAGAAGTTATGGCTAATACCATTGGCTTCACAAAAGGCACCAAATTGCACTTCATTATCTTATTCCCTACCAGGATCCATCCTAATAGACACAATTGGACATCCTAGTTGATTTTGGATCTTCCGACTAAAGATTTCAAAAAGATCGACAGCTTCATTCTTAGTAGCCAAAAATCTAGTCCAAGTGAATCTAGAATAGTCATCAACTATAACTAGGGTATAAAGGTTACCTCCATAACTCCGTATGGCGGAATGTCTAAAGAGATCCATATGTAGGAGCTCTAAGCACCGAGAGGTCGATACCAAATTCTTGGCCTTGTGACTTGAGTGAACTTGCTTCCCAACTTTGCAAGCATCACAAAAGTGACTATCAAACTTCATTTTAGGGAGATGTCTTACCAACTTGTTAGAGACTAAAGATTGAATTAAACGCATATTAGCGTGACCTAATATCCTATGCCAAGAGTAGAACTATCATCTAAATTCGCAAGACATAAGTTGTCTTTAGACTTCCTATTGACCTTCATGACATAAAGCCCATGCTTTCTAACACCTTTTCCAATGATCTTTACATCTTTTATGATTTCGCTATCATGTTCTGAAAAGATGACCTTACACTTATTGTCACAAATTTGACCTATACTTAGTAAATTAAAACCTAAGTTATCTACATACTCAACATTGTCGACGGTCATGGAGTCAAGACAAACCGTATATTTGCCAATAATATTTCCATGTAATTTACTAGCGAATGTGACGTTACCTCCATTATATGCTTTGTAAGTAGAGAACAAACTTCAATTACCCATCATGTGTTTAGATCAACCACTATCCTTAATCCACTCTGTTGGGTCCACTAGATGTGGATCTTGCAGCCTGTTAAGGATGGTGAACGACTTCTGTAATCACAAGTCTATTCACAGAGATACTCTTAATGTAATACACAGTATAAGTGCGGAATACAAATACTATGAACAAGAAGAAACAGAATACTAAATAACTTGATCCTTAGTTGATCCTTACTAAGTATTTCTACTATTAATATGAAATGAATACTATTGTGAAAAGTGTGTCTAACCCTTCTGCTAATGGGTTCCTTTTATACTACAAGGAACCCTAATACTACATTAAACCAAAACGTGTAACTTCTGATATGCATATCATTTCCTAACATATCTCATGCATATCCTAACAAACTACTAAGAATAATAATGTTTGACTTTATACCAGACCAGGAGCACGTATTGCTCCTACTACTACTAGGACCAAGAGGAACTACATACCTCCCAGTTTACCTACTACAAATATCTATTCTAGAGGTCCTAACAATCCTCCCCTAAACTTGAATTTGACTGGTTGAGTTCAAGTTTCTTGATAGATCTTGCAAAACAACACGAGGATTGAAACAGCAACACAAACAGCAACAATAGAACCATCAAAATTTGAAAACACCAAGACTGCTGCAACTAGTAACATCGAGAAGCTTCTTGAAAGCTTTGAACACATCTGAACTTGTTGAATCTTGACAACAACATGAGCAGATTTGACGAGCCTTTACCAAGTAGCTTCTCGCTCTTGGGCTAGCTAGTCTTTGTGGTGGAATAAGCATCACCCTGGGAGACCAGAACCCAGCCCAACTCTTAGAACGCAAATCAATGGTGAGTAGGGGTACCCTAATGATTTTGGGCAAATCATCACAGCCATGAACGGATTTGATTTAGATCTTTACTAGAAGTCGTACCCTTCCGGACTAGCCAATTCTTAACAATAAAGCATCGGTGAGCTGAAAACCCTATAGCTTTGAGCAAGCTAGTACAGCTATCAACGGATTTAATATGAGTCTTTACAAAGAGCCGTACCCCCTTGGACTAGCCACTTTTCAGTCTAGGACCAAGGCAAGTGAAAACCATCCAATTTTGGGTAAACTGGCAACCATCAACGGATTTGATAATCACACCAGAGTCGTACCCTCATGGTGAATCAACTCTTTCTTATCTGTAAGACATGGTGAGTTGAGCACCATTTGTTGTGTGGACTAGGTCCAACACCAGTAGTACATCTCATAACAGCCCAAGTGTGAAAATGCCAAGTAGAAAACAGTTTCATGATGGAAAAGTATAAGCAGATATTGTATGATTTATAAGTTTTGAAATTCCATCATATGTTAAAAGTATAAGCAGATATTATATAAAAGTATGGATTTTTTTTATTTTTTTTAAAACTAAACTTAGTAAAGTGTTAGTCACCAATCACTATACATTATTGGTGAAAAGAATGCATAAAGTACCAAAAATAGAGAAGAAACAAACCAACACATACCAATTACATACCAGAAGCAGCAACCTTTTCCGCTAGTAACCGAGCTTGAATTCTCTCAATCAAAGAAGTGGCCATAGCAGGCCATTGCCAGAAGGAGCATTAGACACCACCAGGTGACTCTCTAGCATAGCTTCCATGGTAGCAATGGTCAAAGGATACTCCACATCAACAAGCATAAACACAACAGCACCAGACTCAAGTTCCAAAACATGTACAGCACATCCAGCATACAACTTCCACCTCCTTATCACCCAGCGAGGTTGGTCCTTCCATATACCAACACGAGGAGAATCAGGTGGCAATCCAACATTAACTTCAAGTCTCCCCAAATTGTCAACCCAGGCCAATTAGGAAGCTCACTAGGAGACTTAGGAATCTCAGCATCAACCAACCCATACAACAGCATAAGATCATGACGCTCCACCCACGACAAGATGCTTTGCAATCCAGAGACATACTGAGTGTAGCCATCACTAGTCGTGATCATATGAGTATAAGTACCAAGAGAAATGGGGGATGGTTTGACCTCCCAAGCTACAATCCAGCCTTTGCCAAGGGGCAACTCATTCTCGCTATCAAAAGCGGCATCTATTATATTAGCAGGATCCCTCTTCTCAAATGGTACAGTCTTACCACGACGAGCCTTCTTCTTCCGAATAGAACGGCGAGAGGTGGGGACACCAGAAGAGGATTCCTCCTTTACCTTGACATTGGTAAGAGCCGCAACAGCAGGGACATTGTCATCAACAATCAAAGGCACAAAAGTGGCTGCAGCTGCTGATGAAGTAGGAAGTGGTTCAGTAACCGGTGTGGGTGTAGGATCAACAACAGGAGCAACAGGTGTGGTAGTAACAGCGGGAGTGGGAGTAGCTGCAGCAGTGGTGGTAGTATCAACAATAGAATGAGTAGGATTAATCTTTGAAGAGGTGGTGGTGGGAACATCAGTAGTAGGTGCACTAGTAGATGAAACCCCAGAAGTACCTTCTTCAACAACCAGCGAGGAAGTGGGAGCAAAAGTAGGCATAGAAGTGTGGACAACACGAGGAGGTGGGCGATAGATAGCATGTTCAGGCACAGGTGTATCCCTCCGCCTGATCATCTTGGAGTAAAGTTCCTTAAGCTCATCAAAAGATATCCTCCTCACCTTCTTCCATGTCCACCCAGTCTGATAATAAGCAGCCGATTGACTCTTCACATACTGCTGCATCAACCATCTCTCCTCAGCACGCGACAAAGTTCTGTTGCGGCGTTGTTCGCGAAGCTGAGCAACAAGAGCTTCCTGTTGTTTCTGCATCAATGCCATCGCCCGTTGAATACAGTTACCTTGATTCATATCCACACCCAACAAATCAAAGAACTGAGAGTAGTCAGAAGTGAGGATTATAACCACATTCATCCAGTCATGATTATCCCAATGCATGGCATTGTGCCTTAGCTGCTCACGTCTCTGTTGTCGCATGGATTCATCCTCAACCGCAGCCGTTGAGGCAGCCGCAGCTTGATGGTCAAACTATTCTTGCAATTTCTGAGTAGCCTCTTCTCCCAATATTTCTTCCTCTAATTGTCTGCGAGTTCTCTTTTTGGGAGGAGAGGGTGCACCAGTCATAGGGGCTTTCCCCTTTGGATCATGAGATGGACCACGAGTGGGAGAAGAAGAACCAGCAGAATCATCATCCATTGGCATGGGGCCAACAGCAGCAGTAGGAATGCATGAAGGACTATGAGGAGTAGGCAGCTCATCACTTGTCTTAGCAGCAAACGCAACCCTTTCCAAAATAGTCAACCCATCCTCCTCTTCATCAAAATCAGAATCAGTTAGCACCACTTTCTTCCTGTGGCGCTTGAGCTGCGTCTCCAAGGATTTGACCCTGTTCGCCAATGGAAGCACGAAATCCCTTGTGAGCGTGCGGTGTTGGTTGAGCTCATCCTACAATGAATCAATCTTGGCATAGTACCCGTGCATAAGAGCAAGCAAAGAAGTCAAAGTAATAGGTTCCTCAGCTTCCCCACCAAGAGGACTCGGTTTAGGGGATGCATCATTGGGACTAGAAGAAACTGATGGGTCATCCATATGGGCATGAGAACTAGAAGGCTTCTCAGCAGAATGTGGAGCTCGGCTAGGAGGGGGAGAATCAGCAAATGGGGACGCATGTGGGCGAGAAGAAGGGGCAGCCTTTGAGGTAGATGACATTTCTACCAACACCTCTCGAACTGCCTCCTCAACCTCCACATGGGGCACACCAGTAGCATGGTTCTCCTCCTCCATAGGATCCTCCACCCATTGAGGTTCCTCCTCGGCTTGGCCAGCCGGAGGAACCACATTGGGACCCCCTTGGGCAAGGCCCAATATAGCACCAGTGAGGGGCCTCAAAGGACCATGATAACCAAGTGCCATACTCGCATAAACTTTTTGAGTAAGCTTAGGAGGCACATATTCCTTCCTATTCCTAGGTAAGCACATAAGAACCTGCTGCAAAAACCTAGGGTACATCAGGAACTTCTTTCTAGAACCAGTGTCACCAAGATTACTAAGCATGCCATCAAACAAGTAACAAGAAAAGTTAAAAGTGTGACCCTGAGCAATACATATCAACCAGTAGCAAGGGGGATGGGAAACGCATCCCAACTCCCAGATTTTGGACTCAAACAGTAAATCAAAAAGTGAACCAACAGCTTTCATTGAGGGGCAAATCTATTCTTTTGGAAGTTAAACTTCCCCTCATGATTATAACCTATGGCAGCCATACCATCCAACACCTCCGCATTGGGAAGAGAAATAATGCCATCTTCATCTTGGAGATGAAGGGCAAACCTAATGGATGCCTCAGTCACCACATAGGAGCGACCATCTATAGTAGCATGGAGCTCTAATGGGCGACCCAAAATAGCATTGGTGTTGGCAGTTGCCCAAAACTGACGAATGACAGTATCATATACAGTGGGGCAAACAGTAAGAGCATACCTTAGATTTGAAGCTTCAATGTATTCCAGGATGTCAAGGAACTCGTCTCTTTTAGGACCTTCTCCAAGATAGGCCACCTTGTTATGATTGGGCTTGTACTGGAGTGATGCCATTGATGATGATTGAAACAGTGGAAGATGATTGATTGAAGAGGGTGAAGGGTAGGAGCGTATGTGTGGGTTTATGTTTTGATAACTGAGTCAAATGAGACATTTGACCAATAATAATGGTCACAAAAAATGTTCATTGACCCCTAATTATGGGGGTTGCCCTTTCCAAATTAAGTCATTAATACTTGAGTAGCCACTTGCCCTTTAAACCATTATTTGCAAATCCTAGTTACCAAAGATAAACAATTATGTTCACCAGAAGTAACTCGCGTTGACTGAAAGTCAAAACGCGTAAAGGTCAACACTAGGAGTAGGGAGTGGTCAACGAAAGTCAACTTAATGAACAGTAACCCAAAATCGATACTAGAAGCCAACCACAAGTAAAAAAATAAGGGTTTGAACCCACTAGGAGCAGAAGACTGCCACTAGGAGGAACCAAAATCTTCCACTAGAAGTTGCACACACCACGAATTTGCTAATAATGGTTTAAAGGGATGTACAAGTAAATATGTACATTAAGCCTCCCCTTATTCTTAGCCTCCCCTCAATCCTAGACCTCAAGGATTGACCATACGAATGTGAACCACCAATTGGTTGAACCTTGCACCATCAAACGCTTTAGTCAACAAATCAGCAACATTATCATCCGTATGTACTTTAAGAACCTGTATTAGCTTCTTCTCATTGGCATCACGTATAAAATGGTGTCGAATCTCGATATGCTTGGTTCGTTGATGAAACACATGATTCTTCACAATGCAGATAGTGCTTTGATTATCGATGAAAATTTTGGTGTTCATAAATTTGAACCCATAATCCAGCATTTGATTTTGTATCCATAAGACTTGTCCACAACAACTAGCAGTAGCTACATATTCAGCTTCTGATGAGGAGGTAGCTACTATTGTCTGTTTCTTACATTGCCATGAGATAAGTCTTCGACCCAAAAACTGACAACCACCAGTAGTAGACTTCCTATAATTATTAGCACCTACATAGTCACTATCACTATAGGCTTCAAGAACAAAAGGTGATTCCCTTGGATACCACAAGCCTAGCTTGGGTTGTGCCTTGATATACTTGAAGATTTTCTTGACTGCATTCAAGTTAGATACGGTTGGAGCCACCTGATGTCTAGAACAAGCACTTACTGCAAACATAATATCCGGACGTGATGCGGTCAAATACATGAGTGAGCCAATCGTGGACCTATACATGTGAACATTTATCGAAGGATCTGGCTCATTCTTGAGTTTGACTTTAGTGACTTCATAAGGTGTTGTTGCTAGTCTAAGAGGTTCCACATCAAACTTTTGAATGATCTCATGAACATACTTGTCTTGACTAATGAAGATACCAACCGACTGCTGCTTGACTTGAAGACCAAAGAAAAATGTGAGTTCTCCCATGGCACTCATCTAAAATTCGCCTTTCATTAGCTGTTCAAACTCATCACACCATTCCTTCCTAGTAGAACCGAAGATAATATCATCTACATATACTTGAACCAGGATGATGTCTTTGGCATTCCTTTTAAGGAACAGTGTTTTGTCAATAGTGCGTCTTCTATAGCCATGTTTCAACAAGAAAGTGGACAGACGCTCATACCAAGCTCTAAGAGCCTGATGAAGTCCATAAAGAGCTTTGACCACCTTGTAGACTTTATTGGGATAAAGTGGATCCACAAAGCCCTTAGGTTGAGTGACATAAACTTCCTAGTCAATCTTGCCATAGAGAAAAGCACTCTTAACATCCATCTGAAAAACCGTAAAGCCAACATAAGAAGCAAAAGCCAAAAACAGACTAATGGCCTCAATTCTAGCAACAGGAGTAAAGACTTCATTATAGTCAATTCCTTCTAGTTGTGTGTGACCTTGTGCGACCAGCCTAGCCTTATTTCTCACCATAATACCCCTTGCATCTTTCTTGTTTTTGAGAATCCATTTGGTACCAATTGCTGTCTTTCTATCTGGTAAGTCAACTAGGATCCAAACATTTTGAAACAAGAACTGCTGCATCTCCTCCTGCATAGCCTCTACCCAACTTTGATCCTCAAGAGCATGTGAGACTGACCTAGGTTCCACCTGTGAAAGAAAACAAGCAAACAAACAGTGAAGAAAGTCTGTATGATTATTACGCTTTTGGTCTTCAATGTAGCTCACAAGAGCATGATGACCAGACGTTGCTTTCTTATGCATGTGGGCAGTCTTGACAGTATAACTAGGATCTCCTATGATTTGAGTAGTAGGATGGTCTTTATTGAACTGCTGAACAAGAGTAGGAGCTACATCCACTTCTGGTGCCAAGTTATTAAGATCCCCAACAATGTAATCATCATATGAAGCAGAGTCGAAAATGCCATCTATTGGTTGCTTATGAATGTCATCCAGCTTAGTAGTAGTCTTCTTTTGATAGTTTCCCAAGTCAGAAGGACCATAGAACCTAGTTGTGGAAGTAGGATCACTAACCAGACTACCAATAGGTGTTAAACTTGTACCAGGAGTAACACTAGGATCACTAGGAGGAACTGGTACAACAGGAGTACTCAAAGTAAACTCAAAGCCTCCTTGAGTAGCTGTTGTAGTAGCATCTTGTTGTTGCTTGAGCAGTGTGTCAAGAGCTCCCTGTGAGTCCACAATGTATGATGAAGAAGCATCAATAGGAGTAGCATTGGTGTTGGGAGCGACTGTGGTGGAATAGGATGGTACAACAAAAATGTCATCATCCACATCTGAGTCCGAAGAGATAGAAGTAGCACCTGCACTAGAAGTTGCAAACACTTGTGGACCTGCATCTTGGTTAGTTTTGAAACGAAAATATCCCAATGAGTCACTAAGATAATAAAGATCAAAATACCATTCAGGACCTTTGCCTTGGATGTTTGTCTTCTCCTCAAAGTACCTGAGATTTATAGTTTCAATGACACGCTTGGCATGGAGATTATAAACCCGATAAGCTCTTGAGTGAGCTGAATATCCCACAATGTATCCTTCATCTGCCTTGCCATCAAATTTCCCCAAATAGTCACTAGTATTCAGAATGGTGACAGGACAGCCAAATGGCTTCAAATGAGCAATGCTTGGGACTTTGGCTATGAGTAGATCATAGGGAGTCTTCTTATGGGGATTGGTAATGGAAACCCTATTCAACACATAACTTGCAGTGTTGACAGCTTCTGTCCAAAACATAGTTGGAAGCTTGGAATCTGCAAGCATAGTTCTAGCAGCTTCTATAAGAGTCATGTTCTTCCTTTCTGCAACACCATTCTATTGAGGAGTCCTGGCAGCACTATGATCTCTTTTGATACCTTTGGAATTGCAAAGTGCTATGAGATCTGCATTTTTGAATTCGGTTCCATTGTCACATCGGATACCTTTCACCTTCTTGAACAGTTGATTCTCAATGAGTATAATGAAGTCTTTGAGAATGGAGTAGGTCTTACTTTTGGCAGCCAGAAAGAAAACCCATGTGAACCTCCTATATCCATCAGTTACCACAAGACAGTAGTGTTTATGGTCAATGATCCTAATAGAGTTAGGACCAAACAAATCCATGTGTAGTAGCTACAATGGTTCAATTATGAGGCTGAGAGCAGTAATGACCTTGAAGGATGCTTTGTGTTGTTTGCCTTTGCTACAAGCAAGGCTATTTATGTCATTCCTGAATGTTTTGGGAGGTAAACCAGAGACCAAGTTCATATTTTCCAGTTTGTGAATGGTCTTGAAGTTGACATGGCCCATCCTTCTATGCCATTTGGTGGCTCCATCTTCTGATGCTTTGGCAACCAAACAAGCTAGTTGACCAGTAGGATTAACTTCATTCAGCTTGATGCTATAGAGGTTATGTCTTCTAGGGATTTTGAGTAGAACTTGGGAGTCGTCCGTTAGCTTAAAGTCTTTGGACAACACCAGTGCTTCAGTATCCGTAAAGAGGACAAACTGCTTCTTGTCACAAATCTGAGAGACAAAGATCAAGTTGAAGTGTTGAAGTGCTTCCACATAGTAAACCTGCTCAAAATTAAGGTTAGGAGTCTGAATGGTTCCTTTGCCAGAGATCCTTCCTTCACCACCTCCGAAGTACACTTTTCCGCCTTGAAATGGTACAAAGTTAGTCAAAAGTCCTTTATTTCCTGTCATGCTCCTAGAGCATCCACTATCTACTATTCCAAGAGATGGATCTTGGTATGGAGTAATTTACAACAAAAGAAAAGTCATATGCAAAAGTTAGTGTCTTAAGGGGACCCAGACCTTTTCAGGCTTGAGTCTGCCTTGTGGATCTTTAGTAGATAGCCAAGAAGATTGATCAGATCCACTGTTGTTCTTTTGTTGCCTGTTCATCATATGGGTGTTATTGTGTGACCAAGAACAACCTGCTGGCAGAACCCAAATGTCCTAACCCAAAATGTATTTGGTCTGAATTAATAGCATAATGCTGATTAAAGTTCTGAAAATAGTTGTTGGTTGGTCTATTATAGGCATAAGCATCGATTCTCCAAGGAGTAGAAGCTGAAGGAGAGGTCCTACTAGTAGAAAGATAAGATTGGGCACATGGATTTAATCTTCTAGAAGCAAAACCCACACCAATAGGATCAACTCCTGGTGGACCAGGAGTAGCATAAGATTGATAACCAGAAGGCTTTTGATCATAAAAATCACAATCCTTAATCAAATGAAATTTACTACCACAAACGAAGCATGTTTTAAAAGACCTTTTTTTCAAGAGACATTGTTTCACATTGCTATTCTTATTACAAAAAATTCTAGGAGAATCAACATTCCTAGAACTTAACAAACTAGAACTAGAAACAGTAGAAGTAGAAGCAACTCTCTCATCACTCATCCTAGCACTAGTGGTAGCACGTTCATTTGTCTTGGGACTTGAAGGTCTTGACTCTTCACTTGAACCACAGGATGCATAGTCACTCGCCTTGTCATTGAAAGTACAAAAGACAAAGTCATTAGTATTAGTAGAGCTTTTTAGAGACTCATGCATCTGTGATCCATCCAAGTCAATATGCCTGGGTATGGGCATAAATGTTCCTGTAAGAGGTGGAGGAACAGCATGCATTGCTGCAGCTGGTTTAAACCTATTGTAACTAGGTTTTCCCTCCTCCTCCTTGTCAGGATCAAAGACACTTGAAAAAGATAAATAAAAAACATCTCCTGAATCAATATATTTATCAAAACCTAACCCTCTTTTAGTCCTACCAGACATCCTGCTATCTATTAACTTTGAAAGATTCTTGGGTGTTTTTTGCCATTTTTCAAATCGTAAAAGTGTAGCATCCAATTTTTCTTGCATATCTTGCCTAGCCTTAATACTCTCATTGTTAAGTCTTTCACTATATTTAAGCATGTTAGTGGTGTTCTCTAAATCAATGCTTAGCACTCTAATTGTAAAACCCGCATGCTTTTACCATGAATAGTACCCTTAAGATCGTACGTACATGATTAGAACTTTCCTTTTATAGCACGTTTACGTTTCACGTACAAGAATTATTAGTATTACGTACGTGTTATAACACGATAAGTATTTAATACGTATGAACACACGATAATTATTCCAATAATAATTATAATCACGAGCATACGAACATGAAATCATGAACGTAAATTAATCACGAACTAATATTACGTATGTATATATATTTATTATGAACACGAATAAATATATTAAGTCACGATCGATAACTAATTAAAACACGTAAATTAAGAACACGAGAACACACTATTATTTTGGACACGTAAAAATGTTCGGGTAACCCCATGTGGGCCCCATGCCACGAAATTAGGAAAGGAAAAGGGCCTAGCCCATCATTTGTACTAAACAAGAAAAAAAGGAGGAATCATGTTTCATATTTACAAAATTTAGAAAAATACAAAAACCCTAATTCTTCTCTTCCTTTTGTCCTCTTTGGCCGCCACTTTCAAGAACACCACAAGGATGATTTGGTTTGATTTTGATCTTGGAATTATTACAAGGATCGTTGTGTGTTCGTTCTTATTCGATTCACGTGATCGGTATAACTTTTACCTTTTCTTTTATGTTTTGATTTAATGAATCACATAAAATCATGATGTTTTTAATTAACTAATTAAAAACAAGTATTTTAAAACATGTTAATGATCATGGGGTAAATCAAATCAAGGGTTTTAGGGGTGTTTGTTCCTAGCCGAGGCCTAACCGAGCCCCATGGGGGTCTCGGCTTGGCCTATGTCGCACCACCGAGACCATATGGTCTCAGTAGGGTGGTGATGTTATCACGGAAGCAGCAAGGGGCAAGGGAAACCCGACCTAGGTCGGGGTATGGTGTTAGTTACGGGTCCGGTTCATGGTTTTTAGTCACGGGTCCGGTTCATAAATTATTTTTCAAGGTTTATGATTTTCACTAGTTATGTTTTAGACTTAAATTAAATTAATAAAACATGACATGAATAATTTAATGTACATGACTTAGGTTATAAATTTAATTATTAGTTCATGAATGATAACCTAAGTACTTATATTTATTATACTTTATAATTAATTAATATTTAAAACAATGACTATAATTAATTAATTAACATGACTTAGGTAATATTATTAATAGTTAATAATACATGTTTTAACCTAAGTATTTTACCTTTATTTAATTAAAATCATGTTATATTTAATTAAATACTTTTAACCTATAGTTTATTTAATTTACATGTAATAATTAATAAACTATACTTTATAATCACATGAATTAAAATAATAATCAGAAAACAATTAAGCTTATATAATTAGCTTATTTAACCAGCTTATATCTATTTATGGAAACTTTCTATTTTTAGAAACTTATTTAATTAAGGCATCTAATCTATTTATGGAAACTTTCTATTTTTAGAAACTTATCTATGTTAAGCAGTAATTCTGTTTTTGGAAACTTTCTATTTTTGGAAACTTTCTATTTTTGGAAACTTTCTATTTTTGGAAACTTTCTGTTTTTGGAAACTTTCTATTTTTAGTAACTTTCTATTTTTGGAAACTTCCTATTTTAGGAAACCTGCTATTTTTAGAAAGTTACTTCTTATTACACAACAAGTATAATAATATATGAAATACAAGTAATACTTAATCAGAATAGACTGAATATAAGATAAACACAGTATAAAGCTTAAAACAGTAAAATATGACATGAACATATAAAACAAGCTAAGACATGATATAAAACCAGTCACGTATTCAGTAATCAGATACTTATACATGTATGTATTTATGTAGCATTAGTGATACCGAAGAAGGACTCTCTTCCGTTCGTCTTCTTCGTTCACTGGACATAAGGTACGGATTCCCGTCCTTTCAGTATGGACATTCTTTCCTAATTAGGATTCCCCGTATGCAGCCAACTGTTTTCCCATAGTATAAGTTTATATGTTTGATTGCTTATGTTTAATTTAGAATACCTAAAGCCATATACATGCATGACCAGTTTCACCTAGTTATGGAGGTACCATAACCATAACACTAGAGGCACTGGTGTTATGACTTCCCCACGGCGGAGTGATTGCTCGTGGCGTCCCTTTCAGCTTTTGGCCATATTATTATATTTATCATGTGGGGCGTATGGGTGCATCCTAGTTACATGTTTTTCAGCAGATTACTCAATGTGAATGTGGTGTGTGCCTTGCATCCTTCACAAGGAGTTGATCCCTCCTACCCAAAAACCAGTATATTAAATTAGAGGCAGCCCCTCTAATTTGCATGATAAGGTCACCCCTCCAAGTATTCATGCACGGTGGATTTTCATGACCTATATTGGCTAATGGTAAAATATGTTAAACAGTTTTTACAAGATAAACATAAGGCTTTTCAAACTATAAAACCGTTTTACTAAGATATAATCAGGTTATCCAGGACTTAGTTTCTTCCGCTGTTTCATGCTTATATGATTATATTATTCATGCTTTGCTTGTATATCCGTGCACTGAGCGTTATGCTCAGCCGTTACTTTCCTTTCCATGTCCTAAAACGGCGAGTACCCAAGGACAGACTCGAGCATTCTGGAGGACATGCATAGGATGGAAGCTGTCATAGACTTCTTCTCCTTTTGCCTTTATATACTTATGCTTGTTTAAGTCTTTCATTCATTTCATTTTACTTTATTATGTTTTGGGCTTATGTTTGGAAACCGATGTTTGATTCCGGTTTACCCTATGGTCATGTATGTTTTACCACATATTACCTTGCATGCTTTGATGACACGCCATAATTACGCGTAACGGTCTACTTATCAAAGTGGGGTGTTACAATTATGGTATCAGAGCCTGGTTTTGACCTGTAGGCTCTAAAACTCGACCTGTGACTAGTGGGTAGTCACCAGGAGGTTCCTAAGCCAACGTTTGTTATTCCACGTATTGATGTTTTTAGCGCTTTGTTGTTTTAACCATGATGTTTTCAGCACCTTGAGGTTTTAACCATGATGTTTTCATCGATATTGTTTTACTAATATGGATGGACAACCGTCATTCATAATTAGTTATGTGTCATGGTTTCATGCATGACGTTCCTCGTGAACTGTGACTATGTGGACTGAACCTCAGTAGTTCATAATTAGTCAAATAAAAAAAAATTCTGATAAGTTTTGACAAATGAGTTTCATTTATTTATGTTTCATGTATCATTGTTGCAGGGATTATGACTAAGTAATGGTTGGTATAGGACCGGCTCTATTTAGTCGCATGTGCTTTTATCGAAACTTTTAACTTTGGGACCGACCCATAAGCGTCCCCTCGCCATGTCTTTTGTTTTGGGACCGACCTATAGGCGTCCCCTCGCACATATAAAAAGTTTTTATAAACTACATCATGCATTCATGCACTGTTTTTCATGCATAAAAATTTTTCAGGATTTATGGGCAATTTTTTTTTCATGTCCCCTCATAAGTTATTATGTTTTTTATGTTAAGTATGTTTTCATGCTACCATGGTTAACTTCATTTTCATGCTGATTATGTTTATACTCCTTCATGATTAATTTCATTCCAAGATTTTTATGTTGATTTCATCATCATGTTAAGTATGTCTTAAGTCTCCTTATGTTGATTATGTTCTCATCATGTCGATCGCCCTCATGCTAGACATTGAAAGATTCCAGTAAATCCTGCTTTCATGAAAGTCTTGGTTGGTTTTCATTGATCATGCTTTCAGGCAGATCATCTTGAATGTTGTGTAACCATACTTTAACGTTTCTCTATGCAACAAGAATGAGGTATATACTGGCATTGCCAGGTTAGCATGATGGTTTTTCTAACCGTTTAACCGATTATAGTTCCTTTAAAAACATGACAAATGATCGACCCCATACCGATCATTTCATGTGCATTCCATGTGTGCTCCATGTACCGTATTTCATGTGTATTACACGTACCTTAATCCATGTGTATTTCACTTGCAATACTTCACGAGTATTCACTAGTCGATTCTGAATCATCTCATGCGTATGTTCACTTGTTGATATTCTACAAGATTGCTGATGCCGCTCATAACTTGGAGATGTTACTAAAGGTTGATGTTGCTGATTTTAGGAGACGCTACGAGATGCGGATGTTGTTCACAACCTGGAGATCCTACAAGACGAAGACAAAGGCGTCAGAACAAAGCAATTGGACGAGAAGATGCTTCACCACCAGACGAGTCCCATCAATCATTGTCCATATTTCTTAGTTACATGTCACACGTCATTCAGTCGTCGTTTCAGTCATATGAGTGCAAGCCGGGTACCAGTCGGCCACTCAGCTGAATAGTTACATGAATCACAGTCATGAGAATGACCGTCATGGAACTGACAGACAAGACGATAGTAACAACTACTATGACAGCAACTATCCTAGCAATCGCAACCGAAGCTCTGGCCACGGACGTGATCAGAAATACAAAGGATCAGTAATCCAACCGATCCACCAAATTTGGCATAATAACCTAATATTGTAGTTCTATTGTTTCACATCTCGAGACACATGTCAATACATCAGTCAAGACACATGTTTCACGTATACTTTTTGAAGACACATGTCAAGACACCAGTCAAGACATATGTCATGCTTATATTTCCAAGACACGAGTCAAGACACATGACTCACGTCCAATCATGGAACATTTCTAAGAAATTCAGGGTACCCTCCAAGGGTATATCCATTTTGTTGTACCATGTATTAATCAGGCCACAAGAATTTCAGTACCATTACCGGCGCATCAGTGAGAACTGTCACGTTGCCCGATGACACTTTCATTTCTTGTAACCATATCTCACAGATTCATGACCATGAAGGGCGCCATTCGTATTCGCCATGTATACGAAGGTTTTTCCTTCAGCCTAATGATAAGATCCAAGCTGCTAACGCATTACCTCAGACAGATACGAGGTGAAATTTTATCCTAATTATGGACTACGAACAGCACACCATGCTACGATTCATGGTTATGTACAGTAATGTTCAGGCCCCTAAATACATTCTGCTTGATTTTCCATCAGGAAAATCTGTACAAATTATCTATGCTTACAAGCATGTGCCTTGTTAGCCATGGTTGCTAAAATTTTCTAGCTGTCAGTAAGACACAACCACTTAAGTCCTTTTATGCATAGCCAATTGATTATTCCAAAATCTTCCCATACATTCCAGAAGAACCTACAAGGAGAAGGACGGTACCATGAGATTATGTGTCGACTACCGTCGATTTAAACAAATCACCATTCATAACCGTTATTCTCCTCCACGTATTGACAAGATCGGATTTATTTAGGGTGTTAAGCACTTTCCAAGATCGGATTCATGATCATGCTGCCAATAGTGACGAGTGAAAGAGCAGGACATGTCCATGACTGCTATTCGTGCACGACTCGGTCATGCTAGATTTATGATTTTGAATTAGTCTCATCAATGCTCCAACATCATTATAAGAATGAGTTTCCATGAACTCATAAGCAAATTCATCAGTGTTTTCATTGAGGATAACTTGATTTCCTCTAAGCCTAGAGAAGAACAGGAAGACCATATCTGCACTATGTTGCAAATTCTATGACAAGAGAAATTTTATACTGGAATTTTTTTTTCCAATATCAATTTTGTTGATTACAGTGACACGCTGAATCATATGGGTTTCTACGGTTAATCTTACCATGACTCAGCTTATGCGTAAAAGAGAGAACCCTACACTACATTAGGTGTTCTAGAAAATCCTACGCTAGGAGAAGTCTAGATTCAGAGACTCAGAGTTTCGCAAACTCCTATGTATTAAGTTCGACGAAGCAAGATACAGTTACGTTCATATCTAGGTACCTGACATACCAACAGGTTAAGATAGGACACCAACAGACTGGGATGTTTTCATCATCTGAAATTGTGAATTGAAATGGGACAAGATCTCCACGGATTTTGCTAACCAGTTTAACGCAAACCTAGAAGAAGCATGATTCTATCTGGGTTATTGCAAACAGTTTGATCAAGTCTGCAGAATCCTTACATCCTCAAGGATTTCGGAACCAAAAGATTGATCGGACATGTTCTAGCCAAGGCTCATCTGATCACTTGGCAATCCCTCAGTTATCGGGTCAGACAAAGGTTCGCGTTTGTGCTCCTTAATTACGTTCATGTTCTTGTTCCGGTTTTACGATTTGTTTTCACGCTCACGTTCATGACACTATTCACGTTCATGATCGTATCCTGGCTTACGATTTCACGTTCATTTTCGTTCTAGAAAGTTTTGCAAGAACTTGAGAGACCAGACTCAAGTTTAGTATAACTATCTATCCTCAGACAGACCTTCCACGTCATATTCCACGTCTCACCTTGTAGCGTTTGGCGTTACCGCCATTATATTCTATGTTCACGATATGTTTCACATGTCATGTTCATTCCACGTTCCTCATATCATGATCAAGATATGTTACACGTATTGTGGATCACGATACGTTTACTCATACTACACTCACCAAATTTTCTACGTATCACGTTCAAAATTTTCCACGTATCACGTTCAAAACTTTTCACGTACTACGTTTCTTTATGTCTCGCGCATCGTTGCTAATTATCAGTTAAGTTAGAGTATTTTGTACGATAACGTTTTAGTTGCCCTTACACGTTAATTCTTATTCCCTCGATCAAATTTAGGGGATCTACCTTACGTTGATAATCAAGAACTTATTCGTATTTCAAGTCAAGGTCAGGAGGACCAAGATTTATCATTTGTGTCAAGATCTGTGAAGGAACCGTTCCAAGAGGGAAGCCACTTGGAAACGGACAAGTTCATCCGGACCTCTTATCCGTTTTTCTCTTATCAATTAGATATGTCCTTTCAGTCACGTCACGTTCCATGTCCTTTCAAGACATGTCACGTTCCACGTTCCTTTTACCAGGTCACCTGCACATTCATTTATCTTACATACCCTCTAAGTTTGATTCGGGTATGTTTCTCTTTCAGTTTACGTTATCTATATTTCGGGGACGAATTATTCTTTTTAGGGGGGAAGAGTTGTAAAACCCGCATGCTTTTACCATGAATAGTACCCTTAAGATCGTACGTACATGATTAGAACTTTTCTTTTATAGCACGTTTACGTTTCACGTACAAGAATTATTAGTATTACGTACGTGTTATAACACGATAACTATTTAATACGTATGAACACACGATAACTATTCCAATAATAATTATAATCACGAGCATACGAACATGAAATCATGAACGTAAATTAATCACGAACTAATATTACGTATGTATATATATTTATTACGAACACGAATAAATATATTAAGTCACGATCGATAACTAATTAAAACACGTAAATTAAGAACACGAGAACACACTATTATTTTGGACACGTAAAAATGTTCGGGTAACCCCATGTGGGCCCCATGCCACGAAATTAGGAAAGGAAAAGGGCCTAGCCCATCATTTGTACTAAACAAGAAAAAAAAAAGGAGGAATCATGTTTCATATTTACAAAATTTAGAAAAATACAAAAACCCTAATTCTTCTCTTCCTTTTGTCCTCTTTGGCCGCCACTTTCAAGAACACCACAAGGGTGATTTGGTTTGATTTTGATCTTGGAATTATTACAAGGATCGTTGTGTGTTCGTTCTTATTCGATTCACGTGATCGGTATACATTTTAACCTTTTCTTTTATGTTTTGATTTAATGAATCACATAAAATCATGATGTTTTTAATTAACTAATTAAAAACAAGTATTTTAAAACATGTTAATGATCATGGGGTAAATCAAATCAAGGGTTTTAGGGGTGTTTGTTCCTAGCCGACGCCTAACCGAGCCCCATGGGGGTCTCGGCTTGGCCTATGACGCACCACCGAGACCATATGGTCTCGGTAGGGTGGTGATGTTGTCACGGAAGCAGCAAGGGGCAAGGGAAACCCGACCTAGGTCAGGGTATGGTGTTAGTTACGAGTCCGGTTCATGGTTTTTAGTCACGGGTCCGGTTCATAAATTATTTTTCAAGGTTTATGATTTTCACTAGTTATGTTTTTGACTTAAATTAAATTAATAAAACATGACATGATTAATTTAATGTACATGACTTAGGTTATAAATTTAATTATTAGTTCATGAATTTTAACCTAAGTATTTATATTTATTAGACTTTATAATTAATTAATATTTAAAACTATGACTATAATTAATTAATTAACATGACTTAGGTTATATTATTAATAGTTAATAATACATGTTTTAACCTAAGTATTTTACCTTTATTTAATTAAAATCATGTTATATTTGATTAAATACTTTTAACCTATAGTTTATTTAATTTACATGTAATAATTAATAAACTATACTTTATAATCACATGAATTAAAATAATAATCAGAAAACACTTAAGCTTATATAATTAGCTTATTTAACCAACTTATATCTATTTATGGAAACTTTCTATTTTTAGAAACTTATTTAATTAAGGCAGCTAATCTATTTATGGAAACTTTCTATTTTTAGAAATTTATCTATGTTAAGCAGTAATTCTATTTTTGGAAACTTTCTATTTTTGGAAACTTTCTATTTTTGGAAACTTTCTATTTTTGGGAACTTTCTATTTTTAGTAACTTTCTATTTTTGGAAACTTTCTATTTTAGGAAACCTGCTATTTTTAGAAAGTTACTTCTTATTACACAACAAGTATAATAATACATGAAATACAAGTAATACTTAATCAGAATAGACTGAATATAAGACAAACACAGTATAAAGCTTAAAACAGTAAAATATGACATGAACATATAAAACAAGCTAAGACCTGATATAAAACCAGTTACGTATTCAATAATCAGATACTTATACACGTATATATTTATTTAGCATTAGTGATACCGAAGTAGGACTCTCTTCCGTTCGTCCTCTTCGTTCACTGGACATAAGGTCCGGATTCCCGTCCTTTCAGTATGGACATTCTTTCCTTATTAGGATTCCTCGTATGCAGCCAACTGTCTTTCCATAGTATAAGTTTACATGTTTGATTGCTTATGATTAATTTAGAATACCTAAAGCCATATACATGCATGACCAGTTTCACCTAGTTATGGAGGTACCATAACCATAACACTAGAGGCACTGGTGTTATGACTTCCCCACGGCGGAGTGATTGCTCGTGGCGTCCCTTTCAGCTTTTGGCCATGTTATTATATTTATCATGTGGGGCGTATGGGTGCATCCCAGTTACATGTTTTTCAGCAGATTACTCAGTGTGAATGTGGTGTGTGCCTTGCATCCTTCACAAGGAGCTGATCCCTCCTACCCAAAAACCAGTATATTAAACTAGAGGCAGCCCCTCTAATTTGCATGATGAGGTCACCCCTCCAAGTATTCATGCACGGTGGATTTTCATGACCTATATTGGCTAATGGTAAAATATGTTAAACAGTTTTTACAAGATAAACATAAGGCTTTTCAAACTATAAAACCGTTTTACTAAGATTTAACCAGGTTATCCAGGACTTAGTTTCTTCCGCTGTTTCATGCTTATATGCTTATATTATTCATGCTTTGCTTGTATATCCGTGCACTGAGCGTTATGCTCAGCCGTTACTTTCCTTTCCATGTCCCAAAACGGCAGGTACCCAAGGACAGACTCGAGCATTCTGGAGGACATGCATAGGACGGAAGCTGCCATAGACTTCTTCTCCTTTTGCCTTCATATACTTATGCTTGTTTAAGTCTTTCGTTCATTTCATTTTACTTTATTATGTTTTGGGCTTATGTTTGGGAACCGATGTTTGATTCCGGTTTACCCTATGGTCATGTATGTTTTACTACATATTACCTTGCATGCTTTGATGACACGCCATAATTACGCGTAACGGTCCACTTATCAAAGTGGGGTGTTACACTAATCTTATCCTGATACTCACGTTGAGTATTTTGAAGCCACTTCTTTTGTTGTTCTAAAGTTTTTAGAGAACTCTTGTAAGCTTGAACTTCTAAAAAATATTTATCATTTTGTTCATTTAGTTCATTGTATTGAGTCAAGAGTTTTGAATATTTATCATGTGACATCCGTCAAATTTCCATCTTAAATTCTTCATATAGTGGAGTACCTTAATTATTTACCGATGAGTTGTCGATATAAATGTGTTATTTACTTTGCTTTGTGGACAAAGCCCTTGTTAGGGAGAGCGAATGTAACAACTCGAGTTTTTCGTGTCTATTAATTTATGAATGAAACGCACGAAGTTATTAAACGTATTATGTATTGCCGTGTGTCTATTTGAAGTACTTGCTGAATCCCTCGAAGTCACGCATACTCGTCCTTGATTTAGATCGTGTGTCGAATTGTTATCGAGTCGTGCATATTAAGTTTTCGCGTCTAGGACTTAAACACTCGACAAACCTGGGCTGAATGGTATATTAGTGCAACATGTACAAGAATTTAAATTGTGAACTCTTATTTACTTTTATTTCAAAAGCTTGTTTAACAAGGGTCAATATTCAGTCATGACTTGATTACATTGTTTATTCACCCACTAAACACTACAATCCAGCACACATGCCAAGTTTACCCAAAATGGGTACATCACAAGCATACCAATTTCAGTTTGAGTCTAACCCTAAACTAATAATACAAGTTAAATACAGTCCAAACTTTATCCAATGTCCAAACATAACACAAACAATATTCACAGTCCAAATATTACAAAAATTGTTCCTGGACAAGTTTTAAACACAAATCCTGGGTGAAAGTGAAGAGTAGTGTCAAAGCCGATCCATCCTTTCTCGTCCACACCTGCAAACCGAACCGAAACGTCCATTGTGAGTCTTTTAATCACCTCTTCATTTTTCTGTATAAGTCCTAGTTGTGCTCGTCATTGTAACCAAACCTGCGAAAATAAAACGAATGTGTTAGTCTTTGTTACGATTCTATTTTAATCAAAACTGTAAAGATAAATCATAGCATTTTTTTTACTTGAACTTGACCATAACCCCATTATTTTCTGTCAAGAACAAACCGAGACCCTATTACCATATCTTTTACGTTATTCCTGTCACAACCAAACCGAGACCCAAACCGAGACCCAAACCGAGACCCAAACCGAGACAAAACCGAGAACCAAACCAAGACCAAACCAAGGTCCTTGTTTCTGCCGAAACCTTTACCACTCAAAGTAACCATAAACCAAGATTTTAACTATTTCATTTTACAGAAACATCACCAAACCCTCAAATAAGCCGCGGGTATAAAACCCCCTTTTTAATTCGAAACCCTAAAAATTGTAAACCTTTTTATTTACGAAATTAATACTTTATATATTCCAAAAACGTTATTTAATTTCAAATAATCAACCGTGTACAAAAACCCCCAATTTATATAAACCCTAATTTCATTTTATTAATTAAAACCCTAATTAAACCCAATCCAAACCCGAATTAATTAATTAATTTCATCGGAACCAAGGTATGAATAAACCCCCAAATTTGACCGAAACCCTAATTTTTACAAAATCGGTTATATGTTGAATTTAACATGTTTTTATGATAGAAAACGTTAATTAATTGTATTTAAACATGAGATTTAGAAACCCTAATTCGTTTATTATTAAATTCGAGAGTCCTTATTCACAGCTTGTTCATACGAATGATTTAAAACCACAAATCGTTTATAAACGAAAATCAATAGACCACTTTATTAAAAGAAAAAGAGAGATGAAAACTTATCTTTGAATGATGAAGCAATAACTTAAACCCCTGGGGAAAAACACCTCAAAAACCGAATCGGTTTGATGTGGGGATGAAACCCCACATCCCACGCGAGTTTAATCACCATAAACCACCACAAATGATTTATGTATTAATCTGAAAATTATCTTAGCCATGGGAGAGTTGAGATCCGATCCATTTTTAGAGAGAGAGAGAATAGGGGCGGTGGGAGAGTTTTCGAGAGAAGAAAGAGAGATGTCTGAGTGTTTTGGGGAGTTGTGAGATACAAAACACGTATTTACTCCTTTCCTCCTTTGTTTGTATCGCCTTGGGCCGGGCCGGGTTAAATAACCTTTGTTGGGTATTGTTGGGTCAGTTTTGGTGTATTGAGTTATTAAAGGCCCAAAACGAAATTTGTTAACTTAAAAGTATTATTTAGCCCGTAAATCTCGATGGTTTAATAACCGATTTTTATGTATCGTGTTTTTCCGTAAACGAAAAGTATTGTCAAGCACAACTAAGGTGTCGTGTCTTTTTACTAGTATAAGTTTTAATGTCGTAACACGATCCTTATAATTAAATAGGTCGCGGCTAGCGTAACCGTACTCTCGAGCTACCTTTATCTTCGTCACTTTGCTGATTTACGAGGTGAGTTTATAGCCCCACTTTTTAACTGCTTTTACTGCTCTTTGGGGTGAGACATTGCTTGATTTAACGTATGAACACAAGTGCATTTACTGATTTATATATTAGTCTAAGTCCCACTAAAAACCCAGTTGCTTTGGCCCGAGAATCGTGAATCGTTAATTACTTTGTGTAAGCGCGAATGTTATGGATAGATCTATCGGGATTGACGTCCCTGTCTGTCTTGTCCAACAAGGGGACAAGCGGGCACAGTTTCATTTGAGTCTGAGATAGGATGTCGTGGGTTTAGGCATCCAGTTGGGCTACATTTATATGATTATACTACCGGTGTTGTTAACGCTTCGGTGTCACGAGCTTAGACTGTAATAAATACTTTTAGGATGACTTTGTATTTGTTATATTGTCATCACTTTTGGGAAAATCTTGTGGTTCATTAAACATTTCAAATTAACTAAACCTATGAACTCACCAACTTTATGTTGACGCTTTAGCAATTTTTTTCTCAGGTATTAAGAAGGAAGATGCTAAGTGAGGTCTCATGCGTGCCGTCATTTTTATTGAAACAAAGATCATTTGTACTATTTGGAAAACTATGTTTTGTAACTGTGACCAGTTTTATGCTTCCGCACTATGTTAAAACTATTTATTTTATCAATTACAAGTGATCTATTTTCCGAACGTCTCATTTAGAGGTCATTCTTTGTAACTGTGTGTGTATGATAATCATGACGTCACCACTCCCTTGTCGCCATTATACTCTGATATTTTGGGAGTGTGACATATCATGACACCCAAGAAGGAAATTTTGTACCTGAGGAGAGATTCTCATAAGAGCAAATTCCTCTACTTCCTCTGCATCGGATATGTGACCAGCAATTATAGCAAACACATTAGTAGAAGATTCAACTGATTCCAAGGTAGGAGTCTGATGATCATTCCAGTTGACCATAGACTCAACTGACACCAAAGCTTTCTTTTCATCCTTGAGCTCTTGAACCTTGAAAGCAGAATACATGTTCTTCTCCTAGTCATTTTTGTGAGGGAATTCCCTAGCAAAATGTCCTTGCTGATGACAATTATAGCATCTGACCTTGCTCCTATCAAACCTGACTGGCTCTCTTGGGTTGTAACTGAATTTTCTACCAGCTTTATTTTCAAGTTTATGAACCCGGAGAGTAAGCATAGCCATCTGCCATTTTAGATCCACTTCATCCAAGTCAAGTTTATCAACCTGTTTGAAGTCATCAAAAGCCAACTTCTGTTGTGGATCAACATCAGCAACAAATGAGTGAAGAACAGTTTCCACCATGCTACTAGTCTTGGCTTTTGGTTCAGGAGCAGTAGTATGCTGGGATGACACTGTATAGATTGGGCTACTGGCATAAGACATTGGACTAGAGCCCATGTAACTCACAAAGGCAGAGTTAGCAGGAGTGGAGAAAGAATCACTTGAGTACCCTCTTATATGAGACTCAAAGTTTTTGAGTTTATAGAACAAGTCATCAAAAGAAAGATATTCAAGCCCACCTTTAGCCTTTAGAGAAATGACCACCTGGTTCCATGAATGTGGCAAGGCTCTAAGAAACCTGGCATTGATGTCTTTATTCTCTAGTTTGGAGCAAAGTTGATTCAATTGGCTAAGTATCTTTTGAAACCTGTCATAGCCTTGATGGAGTCCTTCTGTCTCAGAGATCTTGAATTCTGTAAATTCATCTCTTAGCATTGATCTGCACATCTTTTTGGATCCTTCATTCCCTCTAAATCTTGCCTTAATGCCATTCTATATTTCTCTAGCATCATCCAAGTGATAGAAGTCACTCATATGATCATCAGGAAGGGTCTGAAGCAAAATAGTTTTTGCTTTGATTTCCTTCTGAACAACAGTGATTTCTTCATGAGTTTTAGGATCGAGAATGGTGATATTACCATACTTGTCTCTACCAGTAGTCTTCTTACTGTTTCCGTTCTGGACAATCTTCCATAGGTCTAGATCAATATTAGTGATCCAACATTCCATCTTCATGGCCCAGCTATCATACTATTCCTTCTTCAAGAGTGGGAATTTTCCATTTGTATTGGAAACAGTAGCAACGATTTGTTGTGTTTTAGAGGTGCTTGCTTCTCCCGTTTCAATAGAACTAGAAGCAAACATGATTAAACAAAGATGTTATTAAAAAGAAAGATTGATTCTTCTTGAGCAGAGACTCTCCCAGGCTCTGATACCACTTGTTGGGTCTACTAGATGTGGATCTTGCAGCCTGTTAAGGATGGTGAACGACTTCTGTAATCACAAGTCTATTCACAGAGAGACTCTTAATGTAATACACAGTATAAGTGCGGAATACAAATACTAAGAACAAGAAGAAACAGAATAACAAAATAACTTGATCCTTACTAAGGATTTCTACTATTAATATGAAATGAATACTGATAATGAAAAGTGTGTCTAACCCTTCTACCAATGGGTTCCTTTTATACTACAAGGAAACCCTAATACTACATTAAACCAAAACGTGTAACTTCTGATATGCATATCCTTTCCTAACATATCTCATGCATATCCTAACAAACCACTAAGAATAATAATGTTTGACTTTATACTAGACCAGGAGCACGTATTGCTCCTACTACTACTAGGACCAGGAGGAACTACATACCTCCCAGTTTACCTATTACAAATATCCAGAGGTCCTAACACACTCGTCGGGCTCCAAATCGATTCCCAAGCATATCTAGGTAACAACACACAAAATCAAACATTTGGTCCCCAATATCTCATGGGTCCAAAGTTGTTAGTTCCAAACATACCTTGCATTTGGTTGGGATGCATGAATGGAGGACACATACCCTATGGAGAAAAACATTGTTGAAAGTTGTTCCAATTCATGTGAGCATTTTGATGTCCATTTTTTTTCTTAGGAGTCTTTGATCTTGACCTAGAGTTATCATTGTTTCTTGGTGTTGGTGTTTACTCCTAGGTCGTGACTTAGAGTGATCATTCCTTTTAGGTGTTGATGTTCTACTTCTTGGCCTTGAATCATTTCGTACTCTTGGAGGAATAGATGATTGTCTTGATAAATTTCTCATTCCCATTAAAGGTTTACTTAAAGGCTTGTAGAATTTATCAAGTTCCTTTTTATCAATTATAGGTAATTTCATATTGTTAACCACAAGATATTTTGGCCCTTTACCTAAAATATACTTTTCAGAAAGTTGAGATTTTTCTTCAACAGAAGTCTCTGTCCACGGTTCCTTATATCCACCTACGGTTCCATAATGATAAGGAACCGCACCATACTTTGGTGAACCGCGGGCAGAGTATGATTTTTCTGAAAACCTAACTTGTTTTAATTCACTAGTTGATGCTTCATTAGTGTTAAATCCCAACCCAAGTCTTTCCTTAGAGTGAATTTGTCTACTTAACATATCATCAAGAGCACTAGTACTTTTCATCAACTTTTCCAAGTTATTGGAGGTGCTCTTGAGATCTTCATTCTCTTGTCTAAGACTTTCATAACTTAGACATTCAAAATCAACTTCTTTATTTTTCTCAAGATTAGCTAATTTATCTCTTAGCTCACTAATCTCATTTTCAAGCTTGGTCCTAGTTGATTTTAGCAATTTGTTCTTTTCAATGAATTTTAGACTTAGTTTGCATATGTTATTATATTGACCTTCTAATTCTAAATCATGTAGAGAGGAACTATCATTGCTATAGCATTCGGTCGCAGAATGTATCTCTTTAGAAGAATGAGCCATGAGACACTTTTTGTCTTTAACATTATCATCACATTCTTCACCATTATCGCTCCATGAACCTCCAATGAACGCCGTGTGATTCTTGTCGCGAGATGGTTTAGGACATTCACCAATGAAATGATTTGGGTCGCCACATCTAAAGCATTTCCTATCACCTTTGTCATTCTTGACAAATCGGTTTTTGGATAAAGCTTTCTTGTCGTTGCTTTATTGTCTCACGTGTTGACCTCATCTCTTGAAGAACTTCTTGAAGTCTCTAACCGCCATAGCATATTCTTCATCATCACTTTCTGAGGAAGAGCTTTCATGGTCACTTTGCCCTTTCTTGGGCTTTAGTGCTAGAGACTTTCTTTCGCTCTTTGTTTTCACCATTTCCAAGTCCTTCAAGATTATCATTTCATGAACCTTCAAGTTGCCAATCAGTTAATCAAGTGATAATGTGGTAAGGTCCTTTGATTCTTCAATCGTCGTGACCTTAGCTCTCCACTTTGGATGCAACGCCCGAAGAAACTTCCTAAAATTGTTCTTTCTAGAAAAACTTTCATCAAGTGCTTTTAGACTAGTAATAATAGTATTAAACCTAGAAAATGCATTATCAATAGTTTCATCTTCTAAGATGACAAATTGTTCATATTGTTGAACAAGAATATCGATTTTGCTTTCTTTGACTTGACTATTACCTTGGTGGGATACTAAAAGAGTGTTCTAAATATCTTTAGCGGTTTTACACATAAAAATCCTTCCATACTCTTTCTTATGTAAAGCATTATAAATCACCATTTTAGCCTCATTATTTGTAGCAAGTTTCTTTTTAGTGTCATTATTAAAGTATTTAAAAGTAACTAGTTCTTTCTATTTAGAAACTTCATTATATTGATAAGGCAAAATGTCACCATTGGTAATAACATGCCAAAGATCTTGTAGAAACTAGAGGGGGGGGGGTAGAATAGTTTCTGTTCGGTTTATCTCCTAATTAAAATTCCTTTCAATTAGGTTTGTCTTAAAACTACCTTTTACTTGAAAGCTAGTTGCATAATGATTAGGTTCAATTCTAATGCATTAACAATGACAAATAGTAGATGTGAGTGATGTAATAATAAGATTAAGTAAAGAGTAAGGAAAGAAACGACCTAATAGGAAGACACCAAGATTTATAGTGGTTCGGTAACGAAGCTCTATCTTCGTTCCTACTCACTCCTCCAGTACACCTTACTCGATATTTCCACTATATCCACAAGCTCCCTTCTTGGTGGAGAAAACCGTGCAACGTCGCTTACATTATTTTCTGACACTAAGCTAAATATAGAGACTTGATCTTAGCTAGGACTAATCTACACAACGTCGTCCACTTCACCATTTTATGACACAAGGCTAGATGTCGAGTTCTAATCAAAAGATAGAACCAATCTTCACAACGTTGCCTACTTCACCATTTTATGACACAAGGCTAGATGTTGAGTTCTAATCGAAAGGTAAAACCAATCTTCACAACGTTGCCTACTTCACCATTTTACGACACAAGGCTAGATGTCGAGTTCTAATCGAAAGGTAGAACCAATCTTCACGACTCTTCACTTTGAAGCTAAGTGAGAACTTCACAAGACACAACTACACATAACTTTATAGTTTAGTGAGAACTCACAAGACACAACCACATCACTTTATAGTTTAGTGAGAACTCGTATTTCACAACTATTACAACTCAATAAAACACATATCCAGGTATGCACATGTAACTTGGATCTACACAACACAAATCTAAGTATACACATATACAATGGATTTACACAAGACTAGATCCAAGTATTCACAGATACATTGGATCTACACAAGACTAAAATAAAACAAATGATGAACATGACTAGATCTTTTAGGAGAGGATGATCTTTATCAAGGCTTCATCTTTAATCACATCACAAGTGTGTGAGTGATCTTCTCTTTGGATAAGGTAAAGAAGGAGATCAAAAGGATAATCATAAGTAAACATACTTAACACATTAAGTGATCATTTACAAATGATTAGGAATTAGAAAGGAGAAGGATAGCAAAAAGAGTGTCTAAAAAAAGGTTGTGGAAAATGTAGATTTGATCCACTATTTATAGGAGACAAAGGCCAACGGCTCTCTGAGCGTGGTTCCTCAATTGTCCTATGATTCCTTATCACTAAGGGACCACATAGGCATTTAAGGATCCGTGTTCATAGACTTTGCTCCCTTTTGTCTTTTAGTGGGGGAGTAAAATCTGAGGTAAGTTTTTACCTTCAAAGGATATTTTTATGGCATTTAGAATATGCCATATTCAAATTTATATTTTCCATTATAATAAAACATTTTCTTAAAAATAAAGTTTATTAAAAATTCTTTTGTCATATTTGACAAAATGTAAGTTTTAGGATTAATCAGTTTTATGATCACTAATCATGATTAAGATATGTTAGTGCAATACTTAAATGATTATTACCTTGATGATAGTGTTTGTTAAGTAATTCGTCTTATGATTGTATTTGACGATAAATTTCTTTTTAATTTGTCGTGATCAAAACTAAGAAAGATTAGTTAACACTAATAATGTTTTTAGGCATTACTTTGCATTAACATATCTAAATCTTTTGATTTCACATAAGTCTCATTTTATTTTCTAATAAGTAAAACTACCGGTCTCAGAAAAAGGTGGTCTTTGCATAGATTGCCCTTCTAGGTACTTGTTGGAATCCATAGATCGATTCAAGTTTTAAAATAAAATATATTTTAAAAACGCTTGAGCAACCACGCTCTAATACCAATTGTAGAAACTAGAAGGGGGGGGGGGGTTGAATAGTTTCTTAAATTTACTTTTTAAAGCTCGGTTTTCAAAAATCCTTATTCATAAACTTAGACTTGAGTGATTATGTGAAATCTTCTTATGCACAATATGAACAATAGATAATGGATCTAAACTAATAATCACAAATATATGTATGGAAAGAATAATGAATGTAAAGAGATAAGGAAAAGAAAGATCAAACCAAGCACCAAGGATTATAGTGGTTCAGCAACGAAGCTCACTCGTTCCTACTCCACTCCTCGAGTACTCTTTACTCGAGAGTTCACTAATCAACAAGCTCCTTAAGGTGGAAAAACCGTACACGTCGCTTAACCAATTTCCGACTCTAAGCTAAAAGTTGAGCCCTAATCTTAGCTAGGACCAATCTACACCAATATACGTTAAGGCCTAAGTATTAACAACAATACATACACAACTTCCAAATTTACACAATAATTTGAATCTTCACAACAACATAAGAATGAAATAAATGTTTGATCTTCAATGGATCTTGAGGTAGACATAACACTTCAAGGATGAAAGCGTTCTTCTCTTGCACTTGAGAGGATGATATGAAAGGAGAAAGATTCACTTCTAAACAAGTAGTAGTCAACCAAATAACTAAGGATTTGAGTGATTTAAGAAGGTGGTTTGAAACTAGAAATTTGTGTGTAAAAGAGGTAAAGAGTAAATCTGGAAATAGTCCACTATTTATAAGACAAAGTTCCAACGGCTCGTTCTGGTTGCGGTTTGTTAAAGGCACCTGCGGTTCCTTATTGATAAAGAACCGCAATCCTATTTAAGGAACCGTCCAGCGTAGACTCAGCTCCTTTTTGTCTTTTAGTGAGTTAGTCACATCTGGTGGAATTCTTATCCTCAAAGGATTCCTAAACCATATGAAATATGGAATTTTCAAATTTCCAAATTTATAATTTAATAAAATATTTTCTTAAAAATAAAGTTTAATAATAACTTTTGTCACACTTAATAAAAGGTGATTTTTAAGAAAAACTAAATTCTTGATCACTTAGTTAGGTTGATAACTTGTTTATTCATACCTTAAGAGATAATGGATAAAATAAAAAATACTTGAACTCAAGAATTCGATTTTCGTCATTTTCGTAAATGCTTGTTTTTATATATTGTCGTAATAAAAAAAGCGAGACCGAAAAATGCAAGTAATGTTTTTAGTTATTATTGCATTAACAGAGAGGACTGACATCCTCACCATTCATTTCATTTCAATATAATGGATATGATTAAATATATTTTATTTTCCCCTTATTTTTATAATTTAAATATCTTATAAACCGTTAAGTATTAACGAATAAAAATATATCACTCGACTAGCATTTAATTATCTTTCTACCGATATGTACTATGATATACTTTTGAAGAAATTTTTTGTTTTGTTTTTTTTCGTAATATCAAATATGATAATAGTGTTCATCATGTATGATATCAAATATCAATGTTAAATCATAAACTATTGTTAAATCGTATATGATATAGGTTTATATCATATATGATACTGGTTTACATCATATATGATATTAGTATCATATATGATAATTTTCGACAACTAAAAAAAGGTGAAAAAAACGTGAAAAAAACAAAAAAAATTGAAAGTGTATCAGATAAAATATCTATAGAAAGATAATTAAATACTCTTCGTTACGGTGTATTTTTTACATAACGATTAACGGTTTAAAAGATATTAAAATGTTTGTAAACAATGGTGAAAATGGATTTTGTGGTTAATCTCATCTATTGGATTAAAATAAATATGGAAGGTTGGATTAACCCTTGGTATCCAAATAAAATTTAGTATCAAAATGAACTTAAATCCTAAACAAAAGAACAAACTCTATTTTTTACTCTTTTCGACATGTTTCACGTTTTATTTGTGTATAAGAAGTGTTAAATTACTGCCGCAAGTCCGTAACCCCTCATTCTCAATTGCCGTCCAGAAGAAAACAAATACAAGAAGACAAAAGTTATTTTGGAACTCTGTTTTTTAGACAAATCATAATCATCTATAATTTAAGATTAAAAAACACGAAAGAACTTTTTTTTTGCTAAAACGTCTAAAAGTTGTAAAAAAGCGGCAAAAGAACGAAATTGTATATATTTTATTAATATAGTTATTGTAGAATATCCCAGTGATATTTCTTTGTTTTATCAACAGTGATATTTCATTACTTTCGCTAGTGAAAATATCACTAGTGATAAATTCGTTATATTTACAACTTTAGTACTTCCGTCTATTTTTATAATTTTGGACATTTTAACAAATTCTATAAAAAAATTTAAATCTTAAGTTAATCTTTATAATTAGATAAAAATAAAAATTTGTCCCTTATTTTCTAGTAAAAACAAGAATTTGAAATAACTCATCTTATAAAAAAAACAAATTATCCTTTTGATTTAAAAAACTTTACCTTAAATAAAATTAAAAATGTTAACTAGTTTGATTTATTCGGTCTATTATAAAATTCTTGTTTTAACCTTGCTTCCTTTAAATAATCGACACGTGAGTATAATTTAATGATTTGTCTTATCTAAATAGTGTAAAAAGTCTACTACTATGAGTCCGGTTATTAAAGAACCATATATTTTGGTGGAATCCAGGGGATCAATCTGGACCATCCATTGGGAAGGACCCGATCATATGATAAAAAATACGGAAGGGTTATTCTTGCCAATAGGCTAATAATAACAGAAGGACTAAAACTGTAAATATGTAAACCTTCCAATCACAATAATTACCCAGCCACAGAAAAACACACACACCACACACATTTTCTCTCTCTACTAATCAAACCCAAACGAAAAAAATCCAAAAAACTATACCAATTAACCGAGCAAATCACGAAATAAACGCAGAAATAGAACAACAAACTAGTAAATTAGTCGATCTTGAAAAAAGAGGACTTGAAACAAGCCGATTCGTTATGCTGATGATGGTACAGATCCATTAGTTTGTTGTAAGTTAAGTATCTTTGTTCTTCTTATTTTTGATTATAAAACTAAGATAAACTATCATATGAATAATGTATGTACCAATAGTAAGGAAAACTGATTGTCTTGATGATACTGTCTTTGACATAGATGATCAGTCACAACCTGAGATGGCCAGCAACAAGGCTTCGGTCAAGGGAATTGTAACAACTCATTGACACTCTTCTTGAATTCATGGTTGTATACTTGTTGATGTGTAATGGTTGATAATGTTTGAATAGGACTAGTTTCTTAGCTTTTCGGATGTTGTTTATTTTATAAGTAGTTATCTATCTTGTTATTCATTGCTATTTCAAATTCACTTTTATTTATCACTAATGATATTACAATATTTATCATCGATGATATTTACTAGTCATATTACAAAATCACTGATGATCAGGATAAGTGTTGAAGCACATGGGAATCTTAGTTAAATGAGGCCATATTTATTTATCTTTGACGATCTTACAATGTCATTGTCAATAGTGTTAAACTACATGTAAATCCTAGTTCATGATTGTTAAATTTATCACAAGTGATATTAGAATATAGTTAACTAATAAGTATTGTAAACTTTAAAATATTATGACTGATACAACTTTATTATGAAGCAATCACATAAACAAAAAGACCAACTACTTTGGTTTAATCTAAAGGTAGAAATTAACTTAAGATTTAAAAAAAACACGGAGGGATATTTTTTGCAAAAAAGACCAAAAGTTTCAAAAATTGGGTGGTGGGGCTAAAGTTGTAAAATTTCCGAACTGATTTTTATCTGGAAATATTTTACTAGCTAAAAAAATAATGAAATATCACCGGCGATAAAATTTTATCACCGGTGATATTTCATTGTTTTTTTCACTAGTGAAATATCACCGGTGATAAAATAAACGTTACATTTATCTGCAGTGATAAATGTTACATTATCACCGGTGATAATGAACGATACATTTTTATCAGTTTTACATTTATCACCAGTGATAGATATTACATTTATCATCAGTTTTACATTTATCACTAGTGATAAACGTTGAATTTATCACCTGTGATCGTTGAATTTATCACCGGTGATAAACGTTGAAATTATCACCGGTGATAAACGTTGAATTTATCACCGGTGATAAACGTTTAATTTATCACCGGTGATAAACGTTTAATTTATCACCGTTGATAAACGTTGAATTTATCGTCAGTGATAAACGTTACATTTATCGTTTATCACCGATGATAAACGTTACATTTATCACCGGTGATAAACGTTACATTTATCACCAGTGATAAAGGTTACATTTATCACCGAGACAGTAAGCATTATAAACAATCAATCATCTAAAAATATCAAAACAGATACATCTTTATTATGAAGCAATCAAATTAACAAGGTACTTTTCTTTTGATTTGGACCAACATGTATATTTTGTTTATCATGTCTCTTACGTAATCTCTAATAATACTATGCGTTTCCCTTATATGGATCACCGTTCTGAAACATAAATTTCTACTTCTGGAGCAATCGTCTTTATCTGTACGGTGCCCACCAAATAGGAATAGTGCCTCGTCTTCACATATACGTCTTGAAAGGCACACTATGACCAACCTTATCAGAACACATAAAAGTTGGTCACACTCAACTTCATCATTACCTGCAAGACAAATATGCCATCAAAAAATAAAATCACATTGATGATTATATACCAAGTATCATCAACTTGAGCTTTAAATAGGGGTGATAAGGCTTATAAGGTCAAGTTTAATCAAGTTGAAAAAGCTTGTGGGTTAGTTTGACCCGACCCCGATAACCCCATATTGTTATTGGTTCGGGTTAGGGTTGAGTTATTTTTATTATCTGGTTGGCGGATCAACTGATAAGACTCGCAAATATTATATAATAAATCTTAAAGACTTAGTTAGTCGAACTATTAAAAATTCTGTTGATTTTGTTTCTCACATTAAGCTAGTGCATCAAGTAATGCCTATATATATAGTGTTCAATCATTAAGACAAATTTTCAATCTATCAGGAATAGAGAGGACACACCAATTGTTCAAGGATACTAGTACTAAACACATTAACAATCTAGAGATTGATGTCATATAAACACAAAACATCAGCTGTTGTCAAATGCATACAAAGAGAACTCAAACTAAGCGCATATGCAAAGTATGTGCTACTAGATGAACATGGCTACCTAGGTGTAGTTAAGAAAATTCCATTGTAACTCAGTCATAGTCAAAACAATGTCTTTCTTAGAAATCAAAGAACCCCCTACAAGCTCGACGAATCAATGCTCAACTTCAAACAAAGCCCATGTAACTGGTTCCCAAGTACTAACAACGTCGTATTCCCACAAACTCTAATAGCACGCGTAAATGTAAAATCGTTAACCTCAAACCTCTCAAACAATGCCCGCTTAATTAACCAAAAAGCCTCTTCATTCTCACCCCAACAAAACCCATAAATCATCCCACTTCACAAAACCACATTTCTTACCGGCATTTCATCAAACACTTTCCTCGCGTCCTCCTCAATATTCCCACACTTGGCGTACATATCAACAATGGAACTGACGACAAACACATCACACCCATATCCATAACCAATTTCTTAGTTGAAGTAATGCTACTTCCATCTCATTTACAGTAACATGAAACATATATATTCTAGTTTCCCAAACACTCCTATGACAGTAATTAGATCAAACCCTAACCTATAATCTCTATGGAAACGAAGATCATGTATATAAAATTAATTATAAGATTGAGATCACTGACTTTTCGGGGTTTGCTGACAAGTGACTGTGGTTGTTAGGGTTTCGGGACAGATCTGATTGTGGTGGTCTTAAGAAGATGCGCAGGTGACCGGTGGTATAGGTGACGACGGCTGGTGGTAATGTACTCATCCGGGGAAAGAAGGGAGATATCAGAGAAGACACTGAAAAAATTGAGAGCAAAATGAAAGAGTGAAAAAAAAAATACGACAAGAATAGGATTTATCAATTAAATCTTAGATTAATAATCACCGTCGGATCAAAGACAAATAAAAGGTAGGGATTGGTCCCTTGGTTTCCAGTAAAAAAAGGATCCAAAGTAACTTTTCTCCTACTACTATATCTTTATATTTACTATCTTATCTCTATCTTTAGGTGTCGTTTGATTTTAGTAAGTTAATCTTTATCTTCAAGTGCCGTTAGATTCCAAAATTTTAAATTATACGAAAATAATAATCCTAGTAAGTTAAATTTTTGAGAATTAAAAATTTTAAAATTTAAAATATTTACTTATGTTTGTTTGGTAAAAAATCATAGAGTAATATTTTAAAATTTTGGTTTTGTATCGACTCATTAACATAAATAATATTTTTTATACAAATCATGTAAATTTTTTATTTAAACAAGTAGAAACCGAATTTTCACTTTTTATATAAATTTTAGAAACAAATTTATATAAATTTTTAAAATTTTTATATAAATGTTATTATTCCTTTTTATACGTATAAAAATTGAATAATTTTTTTTAATTTTTTAAGATTTGCTATTTAAATAAGTAAAAATTAAACTTTTCATGTTTTATACAATTTTTATAAAAAATTATATACAAATTATAGAATTTTGTATATAAATTTAATTTTTCTATATAAACGAGCGAAATGCACTAATTTTAACTTTTTTTTCCAAATTTATAATTTTTTTTATTTAAATGAATAAATCAATTTTTTACCTTTTATATAAATTTCATAAAAAATTATACATTTATATACTTTTTCTTATATAAATTTCATTTTTTCAAAAAAATAATTTTTATACAAAATTTTAAATTTTTTAAATTTCTTATTTAAACGAGTAAAAGCCGAATAAAAACCACTAAAAAAGTTATAAAAAATTAATTTTCAAGTAAATGAAAATTTTACATTTTCTGGAGCAATTTTTTATTTCTCATTTTTTAACAATTCAAAAAAAAATTAATTCTTTTGTTATTATATCAAACACAATATTTAAAAAGAGTTGAGTTATTTTGTAACCTTTTTTTACTTGTAAACAAGGGGACTAATTCTAGCAATTATTACCTAAAATTAAGCTTATGAAAAAAATACGGAGGGGTTGTTTTTGCCAAAATATAAAAAAATACAAAAATTTGATGGAGGGACTAAATGTAAATATTTCAAATTGATCTTTATCAATGTTAATATTTTACTAGTGAAAAAATCAATAATAAAATATCACGAGTGATAACATTATTTTATTACCGATGATATTTCATTATTTTTTTCACTAGTGAAATATTACCATTAAAAAAATCAGTTAGGAAAATTTACAATTTTAGTCTTTTCATCTGATGTAAAACTTTTTGACAAAAATGATCATTTGTATTTTCTTTTTAAATTTTAGGTTAATTTTTATTTTTAGATCAAACTAAAATATAATAGTGAAGATTGTCCCCTGTTTATGAAATAATAAAATTACATTAATTTTTATCTTTAAAAACTTAAAATATAAATAATATAAATATCTCTCCACCAAACTTTCCCTTAATATATATTTTCCAATCTTCCTCCTACATTCTTCATCTCTAACTTACCTTTTACTTCTCCATATATCGACAACGTATTTTGAATCCGGCTATTTGATTCATACATATTTTTCATGAATTATTCGTGTATGGTCCCGAAAAGTTTCCGGACATCATGACACGTGACGCCAACCGGAACGTTACCGGAGCACGGCCGGAAGTGGGAGACCACGTGGCATGAACAGTGAAGATGATGCCGTCACCTACACTAGGCTTCATCTGGTGCCTTGGCGCATACTCAAAGAAGAAAGAATACAGTGTCAGAACCAAGGGACACTAGACCCATTAAGGGAAAGGTTACAGGTATGAACAATCACATCATTAGTTATCTACAGTCTCCTATAAATAGTCTTTCACATTTATTATCACCACATTGAATGTTTTGACAACACACATCATACCGTACATTATATCTCATACCCCATACTCATTCTCACACGGGAGCTTGGTCCTGGGATAACACTCGGGGCGAGTTAACGTGTGTTGTTTCTTGTGTGTAGGTGCATCATCCCCATTCAGCTTATGTGGAAGGTATTCAGTCCCCTAGGCCCTACCGGAGGATTTTAGCATCAATATTTTGGCGCCATCCGTGGGACCCAAACTTCAAACTACCCTGAGTATTTGATGGCGGGTCCTTCACAATCAGCAATCAGCCCCACCGAACCCTCGGGTTTCGGGGGAAATAACAAAAACCGTGAACCACATAACGATGAGACCGAAGCTCACTTGACCAACCTCCGAGCTCTTATAACAGAATACAACGCCCGACTTACTGGACCCAATGTCACTCCCGTCTGCTTGTTGTTCGAAGAAACCGAATCAAGGCGAAACGTTGCCTAACCCGTCGCCGAGACATATCCAATAGAAGAACCAGAAGAAGACTCATCGAAGCCATACAAGGAAATATCTCGCTCACCATTCACAAGGCGAATCATCCAGTACTCGTCCCCGAAGCATATCCTCCCCCCCTCGTCTCAAGTTGTATGATGGAAGCACCGACCCGGACAACCATGTCACGCGGTTTGCTGGAGCTGCAACACAAGGGGATTGGCCCATGCCGGTATAGTGTCGGATATTTCAACCGGCGTTGGACGACGCAACGCGGGGATGGTTCGATCGCTTGCCTAACGAAAGCTTTGACAACTAGGTGGCTTGAGAGACCACTTTGTTAGGAGGTTCGCATTAAGGAGAAAGTGCACCAAGGAATCCATCGACGTAACTAAGATTGTCAGAAGGGCCCACGAAACCCTTCCGGACTTCAAGGAACGATGTACGGATGAGACGAGTTACATAGAAGGGGCTCTTAAAATAATGTTAATATCCTCATTCGTAAGCAACTGCAAGTGTCCCGAGTTAGCCAGGCGATTCGCTGATAAAATGCCTCAGACGATCACCGAAATGATGAAGAGAGTGGACGATTACGTCAAATCCAAAGAAGCGTATCGGACCACCAAACTTCCAAGGGGAGAATACGCGGATAGAGGATCCAAGCCTTTCCATAAAGTAGAAAAGCACGGAAGTTCTGGCCACAAAGGGTAGAGTCGTTACGATAGAAGGTCCGACAAAGGGAAGGAGCTGTATCAGGCATACTCGCAATATCCTCCAGCCCGTCCCTATGAAGCACGAAAGCCACTTCCAATCTCGGCCATAGACTCGTTATCCAGGACTCCGAAAGAGATCCTAGCGTTTGATACTCATTTGCGGCTACCCCGACCAGAGCCAACTAAGGGACTCATCAAAAGAGAGAACATGGATAAGTATTGTGATTATCACGGCCAGAAGGGTCACCTAACCAACGACTACTTCCAGTTGAGAAGGCAGTTAGAAGCTGCATTGGAGTCGGGAAAACTCAACCACTTGATCCGAGAACATGAGCCAAAAGGAGGGTATAGATAGAATCCCCCCAAGGCCAAAAGTGACAACCGGGGGGGGGGGGGAGAAAAATGATCAACATGGTTCGATCACGCAAGTCCGATGTAAAAAGGAAGGAGCCCACCCCAGAAGAATGGGCTTGGATGCAGGCACCCATCAGCTTCGCTCCTCTAAACGGATATGACGTTTCTGACGAACCATTGATAGTCGAAGCAGACATGGAAAGGCACTTGATAAGGCGGATACTCATAGACAACGGCGCGTCCGTGCAGATCATGTTCGAGCATTGTTTCGACCAACTATGCCCCTCAATAAGGAAAAGATTAGAACCAACACAATCAAGCCTGGTCGGATTCTTAGGAGAAGAACTGACACCGCAGGGGAAGGTGGAGTTGGCCGTGTCATTTGGGTCTCAAAAGTTGACGCGCACGGTCAACCTAAAATTCACAGTCGTCCGAGCCATGTCACCTTATAATGTCATCCTAGGAAGGAACGGGATCAGAGCGTTGAGGGCGGTCCCGTCCACCGCTCACGCAATGTTCAAGTTTCCCACACCAAGGGGGATTGCTACCTTAGTGCCCAGAGCATCCATAATAGCTGAATGCCGACTACTGGAAGACAAGGAAAAAACCAACCATGGGAAAACGGACAAGGGGGTCATAGAGCATGACATCGAGAAGATAGTCCCCGAAAATGATGAGGCAGATAGCCCTCAGACGGAAGAGGTGTTAGTCAATCTGGCCTATCCGGAACAATTGGTTACAATAGGGAGGAATTTCTCGAAGGATGGTAGAGCACGCCTAATTGATTTGCTCAGGCGAAGCCAAGATGTCTTCGCATGGACCTCGGCCGACATGACTGGGGTACCCAAGCGGCTGATCAAACACTCTTTGAATGTCAACCCATCCATGACTCTGGTCGCTCAGAAGCGGCGAGTCCTCGGAGAAGAAAAGAGTCGGATAGTGACCAAAGGGGTCGAAGAGTAGGTCAAGGCCGGAATAGTCAGCCCGGTTAGATACCCCACGTGGATATCCAACGACGTCCTGGTTAAAAAGGCGGATGGAACTTGGCGGATGTGCATCGACTTCAAGAATCTAAACTTTGTTTGCCTTAAAGACTACTACCTTCTCCTGGAAATCGACCTGAAGATAGAATCAGTCATGGGGTACAAGTACAAGTGCTTTTTGGACGCTTACAAGGGATACCACCAAGTTCAAATGGATGAAGAAGATGAAGAAAAGACAGCCTTCTACACCGACCAATGCACTTATTGCTACACGAAAAAGCCCTTCAGGCTTAAAAATGTCGGGGCAACATATCAGAGGTTGGTAGACGCAACTTTCAAAGAACAAATAGGCTGGAACTTGGAAGCCTATGTTGACGACATGGTCATCAAGAGCATCTCAGAAACAAGCCTGCTGGCGGACATTGCCAAAACCTTCAACAACCTCAGGAAAAGAAACATGAAACTCAACCCAAAGAAATGCTCCTTCGGGGTCAAAGAAGGAAAATTCTTGGGTTATATGGTAATATCGGAGGGAATAAGGGCAAACCCACAGAAATCGAAGGCAATAACAGACATGAGGTCCCCAAACCCTGAAAGAGATGCAATTGTTAGGTGGTAAGCTAGCGGCGTTAAACCGTTTCATTTCCAAGTCTGCCGAACGCTCCCTCCCATTCTTTGAAAACTTGAAGAACATCACCAAAGAAAACCGGGATGAATACAGGTGGACCCCCGAGGCCGAAGCCGCCTTCCAAGAAATAAAGAGTGGTGACAGACCTCCTACTGTTGACCTCCCCAGTCAAAGGGGAAACACTATACATCTACTTGTTTATGGCCAAGGACGCAGTCAGTGGTGCACTCATGGTAGAAAGGAAATACGAGAAAGCGCCAATCCGATATGTCAGCCGAGTGCTGCATGATGCGGAGCGCAGATACGCTCCATTGGAGAAGCTAGTTTTGTGCTTGCTACATTTGTCAAGGAGGTTAAGAAGGTACTTCGAAGCCCACCTGATTAAGGTGATCACCGACCAGCCGATCAAGCAGGTACTGTCAAAGGCCGAAGCATCGGGTTAGTTGGCCAAGTATGCAATTGAGCTAGGAGCTTACGCGGTAAGCTATGTGCCCAGGAATGCAATAAAGGGGCAAGTCTTAGCTGTTTTTCTGGCCGAAAAACCGTCCGGGGAAAGGTTGATATGCACCACGGAGGTGTCGGAGCCCAAGGAAGCGGAATGGACGTTATTCACAGATGGGGTTGCGAGCTCAAAAGGAGCTGGGGTAGGCCTGGTGTTGATCGACCCTGCCGGTACGGAATACACATACGCTCTCCGTCTCGACTTTGAAACTTCAAACAACGAAGCCGAGTACGAAGCCTTGTTGGCAGGTTTGAGGTTAGCTAAGAAGATGGGGGTGCAAGCCCTCCAAACTAAGGTAGACTCAAAGCTAGTGGCATGCCAAATCAACGGCGAGTTCATTGCTTGCAATGAGCGAATGAAGAAGTATCTCGCCAAGGCAATGGAACGTGTTGCCAAATTAAGCAAGTTCGCAATCCAGAACATTCCAAGGAACAAAAACCAGAAAGCGGATATCCTAAGCAAGCTAGCATCGTGGCTTTCAACCACCTCACCAAGGAGGTGCTGGTAGAAGTGCTAGCATCTCGGTTGATTGAAACGGAAGAAGTCAATGACGTGATGGAAGAGGTGGAGGACAATTAGATGACCCCAATCCTCAGATGCTTGCAAGAAGGCATATGGCCCACAAACCCGGACAAAGCTAGAAAGCTATGATACAAAATATCGCAGTTTGTCATCGAGGGAGCAGTGCTGTTCAAAAAGTCATATCTATCCCCCATGTTATGGTGCGTAGGCCCACTGCAAGCAAACTACATAATATGGGAAGTCCATGAAGGAGGATGTGGAATGCATCCAGGCTACAGGTCTGTGGTAGCCAAAATAATGAGACAGAGGTACTATTGGCAAACGATGTACCAAGATACGTACGAAGTGGTGGTGAAGTGCGACTCCTGCCAAATCCATGCCTCGGTCCCCAAGCTTCCAAAGACCCTCATGACTTCGATCATGTCTCAATGGCCATTCTACCAATGGGGTTTAGAAATTCTTGGTCCACTCCCCGAAGCACGGGCAAGGTCAAATTCATCAAAGAGGCCATAGATTACTTTACCAAATGGATTGAAGCCAAACCGTTGGCCAAAGTGCGCGGAAAGACGTGAAGAAGTTTGTATGGAAGAAGTTTGGCGTGCCGGGCATCATCGTCACGGACAACGGAACCCAACTGGTGAATGATCCATTTAAGGGTTGGTGTGTCAAATGGCAGATCAAGCAAATGAACACCACTATAGCACACCCGCAAGCCAATGGTCTGGTCGAAAGGGCTAACAAGTCGCTCATGCATGGGTTGAAAGCACGGTTAGGAAGAGAGATGACCGGATGGGTGGATGAATTACCCAACATCATATAGGCTCACCGGACCATGATGAAAACCAGTAATGGAGAGACCCCGTTCAGCCTCACCTATGGCAGTGAAGCCGTCATCCCAACCGAGATAGGGATGAGGACTTACCGAACACTCATGTTCAATGAGGGGACAAATGAGGAAGAACTTCGTCTGAATCTCGATCTCATCCAAGAAAGAAGGGAAATGGCCTCCATCAGAGAAGCCAATTACAAGAAGTAAATAGAGCAATACTACAACAAAACGGTAAAACACATGGCATTCAAGGCCGGAGACTTCGTCTACCGGAAGAACGAGGCAAGCAGGGTGATAAAACCTGGAAAGCTATCTCCGAATTGGGAAGGACGTACCGGGTTACCGAAGCCTTTCAAAATGGTTCTTACAAGTTGGAAACAATGGAAGGAAAAGAAATCCCAAGGACATGGCACGTCATGAACCTAAGAAATTGTTTTATGTAACCAGGACCGGATGTAAATTTTCGATATGATATATATTATGTACTCCCTCGATTAAAAGGGAGATAATTTTCCAAAAAATAAGTGTATAATGAGCACTAGAATAACACCAAAACATCCCTAGCGAGTCTGGTCAACTCGAAGGGAAGAGGACCACTCGTAAAGGTTGAGAGCCTCATCAGCGACAAACTATTGGTCGTAAGGGCTTAGAGCCTCATCGACCGTGGTAAAGGTTAAGAGCCTCATCCACCGTGGTAAAGGTTAATAGCCTCATCCACCAAACCAAGAGGACGGCTCGTAAAGGTTAAGAGCATCATCGAGCGGCAACCTATTGGTCGTAAAGGTTAAGAGCCTCATCGACCATGGTAAAGGTTAAGAGCCTCATCCACCAAATCAAACGGACCGCTCGTAAAGGTTAAGAGCCTCATCAAGCGGCAACCAATTGGTCGTAAAGGTTAAGAGCCTCATCGACCGTGTTAAAGGTTAAGAGCCTCATCCACCAAATCAAAAGGACCGCTCGTAAAGGTTAAGAGCCTCATCGAGCGGCAACCTATTGGTCGTAAAGGTTAAGAGCCTCATCGACCGTGGTAAAGGTTAAGAACCTCGTCCACCGAATCAAGAGGACCGCTCGTAAAGGTCGAGAGCCTTATCGAGCGGCAACCTATTGGTCGTAAAGGTTAAAGCCTCATCGACCGTGGTAAAGTTTAGGAGCCTCATCCACCGAATCAAGAGGACCACGCGTAAAGGTCGAGAGCCTCATCAAGCGGCAACCTATTGGTCGTAAAGGTTAAAGCCTCATCGACCGTGGTAAAGGTTTATAGCCTCGTCCGTCGAACCAAGAGGGTCGCTCGTAAAGGTTAAGAGCCTCATCGACCGGCACCCATTGGTTGCAAAGGCCAAAAGCTTCGTCAACCGGGCTGAAGCTTAAGAACCTCACCCACCGAGGCAAGACCGAGAGGCTGCGTGGGCTAGAACCCTTAAGGAGCCTCGGTCCACCGCATCAAAAGAAAGGAAGGAGAAGGGGTCATGGCCCCGTCCTATCGAAACAAAGGTAACAACACGGGCATAAAGAACGAATGCTAAACCGGGTTGGTAAGGCCGAAAGCCTCGTCAAACGAAGCAAGTGAAATCGCTCCGGCAAAAGAAAAACACTTATAACATTAAAAATAAATACAAGTCAAGGTATGAAAAACACGAATATACTGATGAAGGAAATTAAGCCACAAGTTATATTACAAAGCATAACCCAAATGTTACCAGGTTGGATACCAGAGATAAGTACGCAAGTTATATTACAAAAGCATATATAAATCCCGGAACAACCTCCGGTAACAAATACTAAGCCTATTATAAAAAGTGATGTCCTCGGAACAAGCTCCAAAAATGACATAAAGTAGGAGTCTATCATCACTGTGGCGTAGGTTGAGATGAGGTGGAAACAGCAGGGACATGCGGAGCTTGGTTGGGGATCTCTAGTTCATCCGGAGCGAGCTTCATAAGAGCACCCATAGAAAGATCAAAAGACTTGCTCACCTTGTCGATGAAGGGTTAAGTTGGGGTGAACAATTCATCACATTTTGCAACCCATGCTTTGGCCTGCTCGAAGTCAAAATCCTTGGTCTCGGAGATAGTCTTAGCCAGTGACTCCTTAGACCGATTAACTTTAATCCCCTCGTATCACCCACCGGAATAACAAACTGGCGCAACCTCGGTCACATGCTTCTTGTACTCAGAGCTATCATGAAGCAAACGAATGACATGAGGGATGAACTCCTTCATTAACCTGGTCCGGTCTGACGCTGCCATGCGTAGTTTGTTCGTATACTTGGTATTCAGAGTCTCAACATCTTGGGCACGCTTGAGGGCCCGGGTCAACTCTACTTCCTTCAACCTGAGAGAGCACTCGAGGTCTCACACCTTTTGGTCATCAGCAACAGCAACATCCTCTAAAGATTAAACCTTAGACTCCAAAGAAGCTTTTTCTTGAGAACAAGAAGCATGTTCTGTCTCCAACTTCTTGAAGTTCTAAGAAATTTGCTCCAACAAAGCTTGCCCACGCTTGAAGGTGTCGGCGTCTTGGCGGCTGGAGTTAACCAAGGCTCGGTGATCCTGGTTTAGCAGTTCGAACCTTTGGATGATCTCGGACTGGTTTAAAGAGGTTCGAGCCAATGCAAGGTAACCCTAACGGATCAGCTCATGATCCAAAAGAGTAGCCAAAGATCTTTGCTCTACAGGGGTTGGGAGGTGGATCGGCATCTCTTTAGCAGCGAAATGGGTATCAATGAGAACATTATGTTGGAGCCTCCAAGAGGGGACATAAGTTTGGATTTCCTTCATCATCCGCTTCATCGTCATCCTCGTCTTCGTCTCCTACATCAGGATGCTCCGAGCCTTCTATATAAAAAAAGAGATGGAAAATACAAAGGTAAGAAACAAAACCGAAAGGAACAAAATAACTTAGGGACAAGTGAAACATATCAGCCACATGGGCTTTCCCGGAAGGATGAGGGGATGGGACGGGAGGATCCACAACCTCGTCATGGACCCCCTCTTGAGAAGCACCCCCCTCCTCGACCATAGGGGGCACCGCTACGTTGACTGGGTCAACAAAGATGGTCATGTTAGATATAGACCCTGTTCCTGTTTGGTCAACCAAAGCCACCCTGCTTCTCTTCATACCGACCCCAGAACCGTCTCTTTTTCTCTTCTTTTGGCTAGGCCCGGCCCCGCCACCCTCCTGTTGAGCCAAGAGATTCTTCTCCAAGGTAATGGCTCCACGACGCTCCCGGGCCGCAGCTATCCTTGCATCGAGATGCTCAATGGCTTATTGTTCGGGGGTCAGCTCCGGAATAGCCACTCCCATCTCCAAAGGAGGGGTAGTCGGGTCGACGGACCGTTGATTAGCAGGAATCTCTTCTTCTGTGGTCACCTTGGCCTCGGTCCATTTGGGGAGACGTAAGAAATTATCCATTCTACTTCTGCAAAAAAAGGGAGAGAAGAAGACGGGATAAGAAAACCCACGGTTAGTAAGCACAGAAAGAAGGCACAAGTAAGCAAAGGTGTTACCGTTCCCTTCCACATCTCGTAACGCCCGGCGGCACTCGGGATGGAACAGAGGCCTGTCCAAACCACACAAATACAATAAGCCTTTATGAGGGGGTCAGATAAGAATCTTATGCTCCGCGAGCCTGTCAGCATCCTCCTGATTATAGCGCTTCGGAAAGGGGTCCGACACAAAAGTATCCCGATGCCTCCAAGGCATCGCATCGGGTATGGACCGACGGTCAATCAGAAAGAATTGTATTTTCTAAACCTTCAAACTAGAAGTTGTCTCGATCCCGAACCTTTTAGCCTTGGGGTGAACTTTGCTTACGAAGGAAAACCAATTCCCTTGCTTCCCCAACCCATAGAAAACTCTGAAGAGGTCAACAATACACTCGATATCCAAACTCCGGCACCGGATCTCAAACATCACGACCTGGTTCACACCTATGGGAACTAACTAAGAAATATGAACCCTAAAATGCCTCAAGACGGCCAGGAAGAAGGAGGAAAAGGGAACCCGCAACCCACCATGCTCGAAATGAGCCAAGTAGATCCCAATCTGACGATCTCTACGAAGCATGTCCATGGTCATGTCCGGATCCGGAAGACAGGGTCGAAGGTCATCCAGGATCCTATACTGCTTTCGGGCCAAATCTAGCGCTTCGTTTGTAAGGACGGAAGTCTTAATGCATATCACACTTCGGATCCATGAGGTGGTAGTTGGAAGCGACACCGTCCGATTCATCGTTCGACATACCGAGAGATTTGGTAGGGAAGGAGAACAAAAAATAAATATGGAGAACGGAGAACCGACCTGGAAGAAACGAGAAGAAACACGCTCCGGAAATAGCACATAGTGAAGAGTGAAAGTGAAAAGTGAAAAGTGAAAAGGTGAAAATGCCAAAGGAAAGAGTCGGGTATATATAGGAGAACACCTCGAAAGATGTGAAGTTGCATTAATGAGAAAATTCACGTGGCATATCCTTGTCCACAGAAAAGTCGTAAGTGCCTTACACGTGGCACCCCTAGAAGCTTCTGAAAGCCTAAGACCCGCGAAAAGCCCAATCCCAATAGTCTTAGGTATAACATCACCCGAGGTATGGTAATATTATACTTGGGGGACATGTTCGTGTATGGTCCCGGAAAGTGTCCGGACATCATGACACGTGGCACCAACCGGAACTAGGAGGCCACGTCGCATGAACAGTGAAGATGATGACGTCACCTGCACTAGGCCCCACCTGGTGCCTTGGCGCATACTCAAAAAAGAAAGAATACAGTGTAAGAACCAAGGCACACCAGTCCCATTCAGGAAAAGTTTATAGGTATGAACAGTCACATCAGTAGCTATCTACAGTCTCCTATAAATAGTCTTTCACATTTATTATCACCACGTTGAATGTTCTGACAACACACATCATACCGTACATTATATCTCATACCCCATACTCATTCTCACACTGGAGCTTAGTCTTGGGATAACACCCGGGGCGAGTTAACGTGTGTTGTTTCTTGTGTGTAGGTGCATCATCCCCATTCAGCTTACGTGGAAGGTATTCAGTCCCGTAGGCCCTACCAGATGATTTTAGCATCAACATGAACACGTGTTAATAGTAGATGGTGTAATTAATTGGTAAGTGAGGAAAAAATAAAATATTAAAATGTTACTGTAGTATTTTAAATATTTTACACGTTTTTTTTAAATTAATTTTATGCCACTCTTTACAAATGGAGGTAAGTTGAACAAAACCAATTACATCGAACATAAAAGAAACAAAATCAAAATTGATTTGTCAAACAAAACATACAGGTAACAAGTTGAGCCAAAACAAGACATGCATCACAAAAATCGTGAAACGAGACAACAACAACACAATAAAGGGTGAAGGGGAATCACCGATGTGAGCTTTTTATAGACACAATCACACGAATGTATGGCTTGGAGCAAAAATACACAAAGTATAAAAAATACATATATAAAAGATAAAACCCAACACCCCTAAAGAAGTCAAACTTGCCAAACAAATTTAATCTAAAACCCAAAGCAACAACAACCGTAACAGCTCTGAGCAGGAGAGACCAATCGGTAACAGATCTGAGCAAAAACCATAGCATCAAACCATCGGATGGTGATGCGGTGGTGTCGAATGGAAGGCGACGATGGGAGACGACAGATCAATAAGCGGCTTTTACTGTGAAAGGTAGGAGAGAAACAAAATTTCACAAAAAAATACAATAAAAAGGGAACGAGATCTAGATGGTCAATCGAAACCGATCGTCTCCTCAGGATAAGTTTTATTTGGGGCGAAGGATTGTGTATGTGAGAGAGAAAGTGGGTTAAACTTTTTATTTATTTTACACCGTTAATCATAAAACAAACAATTAAATTATCATCAAATCATTTATATCTTTATTATTAAAATAAATAATACTTTAATGATCTAAATAGGTAGTGATTATAGAAGAGTAAAACATGAACAAAATAGTGTACCAAAGTTGCTTAAACAACGACAAATCATGTGAAAGCATGGCTAAAAAAAATAAAAAATTATTACCACCGTTCAAAAATTAATATACACTATATTATTTTGTCAAAGATTTTATGTTGACTACCATATAACCCTCATTTGATTTATTATTAGGAATTATAATTTTTTTTAAAATTAATTAGTTAATATTAAAATTGTCATTCGCAAAAAATATGAGAAAGAGGGAAGTGCAAAAATCATCCATGTGATATGTGGAAAAATTGAATTACATCATTCGTTAGTTTTTTTGGACAACAACCATCCCTCCGTTAGTGCGCGGGGCAAAGTACATCCCTCATGGACTAACGGTGCAAATGTTTTTTCGTTAAGAACTAACAAGGTTTAAAAAGAGGGTATTCTTTTCTTTTTCGTTTTCCAGGGATGTATTGTGAACCTTATCATAACTAATTTTGAAAAAAAAATTATTTTGGAAAAAAAAAAGTTTTATTTTTGGAAAAAAAAGTTTTTTTTCGGGAAAAAAACTATTTTCGAAAAAAAAGTTTTATTTTCGAAAAAAAAAATATTTTCGAAAAAAAAATTATTTTTGAAAAAAAATTTAAAAAGAAATAAGACTTTTTTTCCGGAAAAAAAGTCTTATTTCTTTTTTCGAAACAAATTATTTTAAGAAAAAAGTTTATTTTCGAATTTTTTTTTTATTTCCGAAAAATAGTTTAAAAAGAAGTAAAACTTTTTTTTCGGAAAAAAGGTCATATTTCTTTTCGAAGGTTTGAATAAACTATATGATTTCAATACATACAGCCGTGTTATAGGCGGACCTTCAATCAAAGACATGACTAATTCATTCATAGGTAAGACTCGAGCATTGGTCGAAGCTATAATATTTTATAAAGGCTTGTATAATCGTGTCTTAGTCTTAACCACCTTGGGAGTAGGTTGTTCGGTATGGTACACGGTTTCGCCCGGTCTAGCAGGTATGCCCCTTCCTCTTGATCTCTTCCATGTGGACGCTGAATACCCCATGTTCTGCAGGAATCCTCGAGCAGTGAATCATTGGCTACGTTTAGAGCCGAAATAGCAGCCGAGAGAACGAAGCTGAGATTTATGCTCGCATACGAAGTCTCCAGGGCCGTGATTACTACAACCTTCCTCCCCAGAATAATCTGAGGGAGTATGAGGGGCTTGTTCGCGATCACTTGGATCAAACTCTCAATGTTCCGCCAAACATTAAAAAAAAGAGTTTAATTTTTTTCGAAACAAACTTTTTTTAGAAAACATGTTTTTTATTTTTTTCGAAAAAGATAAAACCTTTCTTTTCGAAAATAAAACTTTTTTTCCAAAAATAAAACTTTTTTTTCAAAAATAATTTTTCTTTTCAAAATAAGTTATAAAGGTTCACAATACATTCGTGAAAAAACGAAAAAGACAAAAATACCCTCTCTTTAAACTTTGTTAGTTTTTAACGAAAAAAATATTTGCACCGTTAGTCCATGAGGGATGTATTTTGCCCCGCGCACTAACGGGGATGGCTGTTGTCCAAAAAACTAACGAATGATGTAATTCGATGTTTCGATATAGCACATGGATGTTTTTTGCACTTCCCTCTATGAGAAAAAGACTGTAATAATGATTTTTTTTTAAAACTATGTTTTGTATGTCAATAATTTTAAGTCAGAGAGAGTATAATTTATGGTATAAATATAAAATAATATTGGTCGCTGTGATTTGTTTCGTGACGAAATGTTGTTTCTGCAGAAATGGACATGACAAAAATGGAGGTGACACGTCAGATAATAATGCACATTTTCCACTCTATATCTATATCTAGAAGTTTCTTTCCTCTATTTATAATCAAGTGAGTTCATTTCATTTCATCACATAAACACACAATTCAACATTCATTCTTTACACTCCCTCCTTGTAACATATTTGTTTCGATAACAACTTACGACAATGACGAACAAGTTCCTAAATGGTGGCACTAGTGAAATAGTGGAAGAGGATTCATATTCGTCAAACAAACAATTGCCATTGTTGTCGTTGAACCATGTCTCTTTTATTTGCAAATCAGTAGGTCGATCTGTAAGGTTTTACGAGGATGTGCTTGGTTTCGTGCTCATCCGACGTCCTTCTTCCTTTGATTTCGAAGGGGCTTGGTAAGAATTTATATTAATGAGATACAGTAAGTTGTAAGTATTTTCTGCACTAAAGATGTGATTAGTAAACGAAAAATCAGATATTCAATAGATAATCCCAGCACATAAAAACTAGATACACTACTACACAAACATGTTTTTTTAATGTTTAGATATCTTGGTTACATTTTGGTATAGATGCACAGTATTACTCTGTCTGTCTCAAATTAGTGTTTATATTGTTTGTTGGTTACGTAACGTTGTGGCCTCGCATTTTTTATGATTGAAAACCATAAAATAACCGTGGTCCTCCCCGCTCGATCTGTCAAATTCTAGAATAGAATCATCTCACCTTTTTAGTTTTACCATAAAAAAAACTAGTTCGGACTACTACGTACAGTTACAATGTTATACTAGTTGTACCGGATGTCCGGATGTAATAAGGAGTGCTGGGCCATGCACTCACGCTATCAAACAAACAAAAAAATGAATGTATTTATGTGACACAATTAAATCATGTTCATTTTAAAAGAAATATTACATCCATCAGATGTTTAAACAAAGATTTTCACACAATGATATAACAACACAATTTGTCTAAGAAAGGAAAGGAAATAATTTTTTTAATTGGGCAAATTATTTCGCCGAATCATTCATTGGAAGATTTTTTTTAAATCTTTTGTGGACAGCATTTTCCCATTTCAAAGAAACACAGACTTTTAACGAAAAAGTACGTTAAGCTACAAACATTCTCGGGTTTCCGTAGACCCCCTAGGTCCAGGGGCGGACCCAAGATTTATATTAGGGTGTTGCATAAATTTGTTTTATAATTATGGGTTTTGCTAACAAACACTCCATGGGTGTTTTTTAAACTTCCATAAATAAAAACAATTCCAAATATGAACTAATTATTTCCATAAATGCATGATTCTAACACTTGTAATTAAGGTAAGTAAGTTTTAATATGGTATATATTAATATTAACTATGTTAAATATGGTACATTTGAAGTTCATTAATTGTAAAAATTTTATTTATAGAATGTTTAAAAAACACCCATAGGGTGGTGGTTAGCAAAACCCTATAATTATTAGTAATAAAGTTGTATTATATTAGGTAAAAATAAGTGTTGCACGTGTTGGGAAAAGACATATTTTATAAAAAAATTACCCGTCGTGACAAAAAATAGGGTGTTACCCGTGCCACACCCGGCTCCCATGTAGGTCCGCCCATGCCTAGGTCCACACCAAATTTCTAGCTCTTTACGTTCACATTTCAAGAACTATGGTTGTTAATTTAATATATGAAGACTGGCAAGTTTAATTTTCTGTTCATTGCAATAAGGGCAAGGTTATATAGACCCCCCCTAAAACCCTATACGTACCCCCCTGAATTTTGATTTTTTTTTTATTTTTATTTTTATTTTTTTTTTTTTATAATTTTGGTTTTGTTATAAAACTGTGAAACAGAAAATACGGAATGAAAAAAATAAAGTTTAACAGGTCAAAACTGTTAAACTGACAAAAATACGAAACAAAAACTGATAAAAACACTGTCCAGAAAATAACGGGGGACAAAAAGTACACAAATAGTGTACTTTTTGTCCTTTTAAGGTGGACCAGGAGGGGTATCTATAGTAGCACCCGTTGAAGATATCTCTTTTGTACCAACATTAGTTTTTCATTCATAATCTCAGACTTATTTTTAATAGGTTCAGGTGTAGTATAGAGTTTACCTGCCTTAAAAAGTGAAAAACTGCAATTTTGCCGTTTATTCGAGTAAAAACTTGTAACTTTAATCAGTTCGCCATAACTTCAATACAAACAGACCCTCACTTAATGGCGCATTGTGAACACTAGATTTAACTACTCTCTTAAAGTCGATGAATGAGCCATAATATTACGTTTTTTGCTATGAGCATGAAGTCTGAGTTATACAGTAATGGATAATCGCTCATGTCACATTTTTATCTAGGTTAATAGAAGTTTAAGCTAGAAATTGTGATGGTAAGCTCAAATATTAATATGATTCAGTTCAACTTCTTTACATGTGTAATGCTAATAGTTAAAATAATCATATATGATCTCAACAGGTTATTCAACCATGGGATAGGAATACATTTGTTAGAAATGGACACAACACCAACAAAGAAAGCAGTGATCAACCCCAAAGATAACCACATTTCGTTCCAATGTTCCGATATGGATCTCATAATTAAGAAACTAGAGGAATTGCACATCAAGTATGTGACAGCGGTCGTCAAGGAAGGCGGTGTGGAGGTTAACCAACTTTTCTTTCACGACCCTGATGGTTACATGATTGAGATATGCAATTGTCATGTTCTTCCTGTGCTTCCGATATCCTCATGCCCCCTCAAGAAGCTCCCAACCACGTCACAAATTAATCGTTCAGATTCTTCTTTCTATGGTAAGTTCATTTAGCTTTTCAGTAACAACAAACTTAAATGCCACATATAATTAATTAGCAGTTGTGGAGTCTGCAAATTGTCGAATATTGGGGACTAATTTCATTTAAGCCTTGAAGCGTATACTAGATATGTACAAACTCCGTAAAATCAAAAAATGGAGTCGGGACTGCCGGCTATTGTATCAAACTAGTCGAGTTGATACTCTGCCAAGCTCAAGCTAGAATTAGATGAGAGTTGAATCGAACCTTCATAAGTGTAAATTGTTTTAGCATATAACTATAAATGCATAGAACAAAAGAGCTATATTTTGTAACATTTTTCTTTTGCGAAGTTGCAGAAAAAATGAGATCAAAGAACTTTTGTGGAGAGGATGAGGCATTGATGATGGATAATTTGTTAGTTGACATGATGGGAATTTCATTTTGAGGAGGAAAAATGCTACCGCTAGGATTTTGCGATATTTATCTTATGTTTCGGTTTTTTTTTTTTTTGGGTTCAAGAAGAGAGCAATTTTGTCCACAGATGATTTAGCCGCTGGCAACGCTAATCCGGAAAGTAAATAATGGTGGTCTCAATCATAGTGTTACGTATGTGTTGTATAGTAAAGGTGTCTTTCCAGGTGGTCATAGGGCTCTTTTTTTAGAATCGTACTGTAGTATTGGTATATTTTCACATCCTCATCAATCAAATAAGCATGGATTCAATGTACTCGCCCCAAAAACTGGAATGTAACGTTAAATGGTTACTTTGTTTCTGGAAATCATTAACCTGACTGTTGTATTGAAATCTTGTGGCCGAAAGTACTATATTATATGTTTCTCAATATGTGATATTCGAACCATGTTGTGGTGTGTTTTATACAGTGCCTTGAAGTGTTGTGAATCATTTGCTAAGTAAAGGCAATGGTGACTGAAGTTGCCGGTCTCCGTATTATTAGAGAGCTCGGTAAGCGGTGTTACTCTTATGTTACTAAGAAAATTGTGTACCAATGGTTAAGGGTGAGCATTTGGACCGTCGGATCGGACCGGAAAACCGGACCGACCCGGACCGGACATTTTCGGTTCGGGGTTTTGGACCATTTTGGTCCTCGGTCCGGTCGGTCCGGTTCGGTCTTTACCAAAAACTCGTCGATTATGCCTAATAGGACCGGACTGGACCGAAGACCGAACCGGACTGGACCGACCTGGACCGGACTATTTCGGTCCGGTCTCGGTCCAGGTTTTGGACCATTTCGATCCTCGGTCCGGTCCGGTCCGGACCTGTTTCTCAGCCCTACCAATGGCGCCGTAAGAGTAACGGCGAACGCGCCATTAATACCTTTCGCGTTTGATACATTTGGTTTCCTTGCACCTGAGGCGGTGGAGCTACTTACGAGAATACAACGTGTTATGAATAGTAATGTTTTGACTCATAAATCCACAAACGTTGTATTTAATAGACTTGATTTTGCTATAAAAAAGGGCTAGCGGCGCAGCTTGTTGCCCGTTTAGCTTCTCCTAATATGTAAATTATAATTATTAATACCAGACCATTCACATACGTTTTTGCTTCTTTTTTTCTTTTCAAAATTTGAATTTAGGGGAGCGTTTAAGTAACAGACATAATCCAAAAAAACCACTTTCCATTTATAAATACTCATTTTTATCTATTCGGCTATTCCAATCTTCCATATTACGTAGTACTTGTTTACCTCCTATCAAAAAAGACATTCTTTATCCCAAAATGGCTTGTTCTATCTCCCATGTTGTGAAGAAATCCAAGCATATCTTCGAAAACAATGTGAGAAAGGCAATGTGACTCATCAGGAAACTATTTTCGCGCTATTTGAGCATGTAAAGGAGGCAAAATAAGATTTAGCAAACAATACGCGGAATGCAAAGATATTTCGTTATAAAAACACTTTATGCTTTAAAAAAAAATTGAACGATGAAACCTGTAAAGATTTAAAGGTTAAGAAAGGGTATGTTTGCCATTTTTAGGAGAGTACGTGGTTGGAGCATGTAGCTTGAGCTTATTTTTACATTATATTTTAACTAACATTTTATTTAGGAGCTTATTGGGCTGGAGCATGTATCTTGAGCTTATTTTTACATGATATTTTAACTAACATTTTATTTAGGAGCTTATAATTTAAACATGTTCCTTCAAGCACTATCAGTTAAACGAGACTTATTTTTTATAGTGACTTATTTTTTAAAAACAATAAGCTCATGCTACGATAAACTCTCATAAGCTCACGCGCCAAAGAAAACAAATAGGATGATTTGTATTTTCTGTAATACGGTAATTTGTATTTAAGTTCACTGTCGAGTTCAAACACATGGTTTTATGGATGATATATATAAAAGGTTGTAAATAACATGAGACTTGGCGTTGCGACGTTTTCACGCATCAAGCCCTAATGGCATGTTGAAGCTACAGCATTTTGTAAGACGTGATATATAGCGGCGGTGCAAAATATTTATAGATTAATATTTGTATCCTATTTCTTAATCTTTACTTAGTACAGCAACACGTCAAGTATGATATTTGCTTTTCAGATATTCTTTTCTTTATTTAGTACGGAGTAATGTGTATTTGATTTTGCTTTTCAATTTATTATTATAAAAAGAATTGAAATTAAAAATTTCCATCTTTAGTAAAAAAAAAAAAAAGTAAAATTCCTTTTCACAAAAAACCTGAAAAAGACACATAGGCCTCGATGCTTTTATTTAGAGCCCAATGTACAGTTGAGCCGTCGAGCTCGTGTCGTGGGCAAAAAATAACGTCGTATCACCACTTTTTCCCATAACACCAAAACACCTCATAACCCTACAAACACCCTCCCTAGTTAACACCCCAATTTCTCGTGTTATCATGACTCCATCCTTTTTTTTTCTTTTTTTTAAATACAACAATTTAACTAAAAACTTAATTTTTCATTAATAAAAATAAAAATATATCTTAAAAAAAATACACAAAATAAAAAAAAGTACATTAAAAAAACACAACTAAAAAAACATACGAAATAAAAGTACAACTTAAAAATTAAAATATTTTGCACGCGACTCGTCTTTGAGCTTTTCGATCATCGCCGCGTCTTCAGCACTCATTCCGGTAGTGTCATACCGAAGGATTTGCAATTTTTCGTTCCTAGATTGTGACTCTACTTATATTAGCAAGCAATTATTTAAGCACAACGCGTTCAATGTACCATTAATCATTGCTGATTATCTCATTCCTATCTTACTATAGATGGTACTAACCATATATACAACAACAAAGAAGCAGGCTAATGCTCACTGATACTTACCCATGACAACTTATATGAGCAAGACCAGTAGCAACCATGCACAGTGCTATGCTACAACTAACAGATAATCTGAATATACTTACAGCGGTCTTTATCTTGCTTGTTATATCGCCTGCTTTCACAGATGCAATACGCAAACACTGTATAATAGAACTCTGAAGGACTCCCGCGCCCCCAGCTTTTTGAATAGCACATACATCACCATTTGTATTAAGAGTAGCAGTCATTGATCCTCCCATCACAGCCTCTTCATAGTGGGTCGGGTCAATCACCTAACATTGGCAATATAATTGTAAGTCTCCTGCGTGTCATACCAGTACATCATTCATGAGAAGACGTAAGATGGAATGTTATCCCATCAATGATATAATAGTGCAGTTTCGGTTCAATAGTATTGATAATGTGTTGAATGTAGAAAACTAGTTAGATATGGATTGGGTTAAAGGGGACAAAAACATCGAATTACACTGTCCTGAATAGTTTTTCAGTCGAATTATATACACGACTTATTTACGAATACAATAGAAATAGACAAATTAGTGTTTGTGGGTCGGCCCATCCTAACCCTTTCTTACCACACATAAAAGTTAAAACTATCCATTTTTATACCCGACCCGCCTCTTTTACCACCTCTAGAAATACTTGAGCATCATAAAATAGCCTTTAAGGTTTAATTTACATACCACAATGTTGTTGTCACCGATAAATCCAAATGTTACCGCCACCGGAAGATGGTGAATTATCAATGGAAGTGGCTCCCTCTCCTGTTTAAAGCACAGTCAATAATTAAGGATTCACAAATCTGCTAATTTGAAACTTGAAAGAAAGCTTAAAGTAACAAGATGTCAAAACTATTAACAAGAATTGTAGTTTTTTTTAATTTGAAAGAAAAAAGTAGAAATTATGATATGCTAACTTTCAAACGGATTACGAACTAAATCTAATTGATGAACTTTGATATTAGGTTTTCAAGGCAAACGGGCAGTTACAATGAGAAAGGGCGAATGATGTCGAGTATAATATCAAAAACACAAGAATAAATTAGTATTATAAAAAATGAAACTCACGTCGGGTGGATGTACTATTAGTTCTTGACCATCTCCTCCAAATGTGCATTCAGGTCCCGTGAATGTATACAGAGAAGCCAAAGCAGCTATATTGGCAGCATCAACAAGATTTCTGTTTAACATAGAAGATTACTAGTAACAATGTAAAATGTAACAAAAAATGCTGAAATACCAGTGGATTGTGTACTTTTCCCAGCTTACCCTCCATTGTCTAAAACGTGAAGATCAATCCGAATGGCCCATACCAACTTTCCCACAATGACACAAAGTGATTCTGTGTCTACGGCCCTGCTTTCCTTACAAGAACGGTCTTATCAGGTAGATAATAGGAACTGTACTATATATGATTTATATAAACCATCTTCAAAAATACTGAAGGAGTCCTAGAAAATACGCTCAGTAAGGAAATGGTAAATAACGCCGATTCTCACTTTTTGTTCCATCAAAAGTTTGAGGTTTTTCGTCGTCATTATAAATTAATTGCATATTCAAGATAATAAAACAGCGGCCAACTTTTATGGTGATCTGATCCAATTACCCCGTCTAGCCGTTTACATAAAGGGTAAAGCTCGGTAGATATATCATGATATAAAAAATCATAAAATCTATAAGTTCAGATGACATGAAGAACATATGGATTCTAAAAGGATGAAAAAAAGTCAAGTAGACAAATAATATGATACCTTAGACTGCGATCTACAATATGTGCAGCTCAATAGCATAGTCATGTTATATTACTAATAAAGGAAGTCAAAGGAAGTATTGTGTCACATGATGGGAACAAGTCAATGAACATAGTGGCAGTTACAAGAGTGAACGTGTGAGAAACTACCCCTAAAGCTACGGGATTAAATAAGACGTGAAGGCAAAGTAGAAGTGAGTGAAGAATGATATGGTGACCCTCTATTCCTGATTTCTCTCTTCCTGGTTTCTCTCTGAAGTTACTTCTTCAACAGTTATCATCAACTTTAGTTCTTTCTTATTGTTATGATTATGTTTTATCTTGTATTCCACTAAATTGAGAAGAATTACATTTCGATATAATCTGTTCTTATTACCCTATAATTTGAGATCATTACAAGTCACCAGGACGACCTGGCTCAAATGAAGGATCAACCATATGCGAGAACGCTGTATAAATAGCAAAAGTCCTTTCATTCGGCCTATCTCTATAAGGTTGAGCTAGCTGACCCGTCACAAAACCAATAACTTGAGTATGTCCAAGCCGCACCTCTGATGAACCATCTTCACTACATTTATAAACCCATGTCAACTAACCATTACGTAATATGAAACAATATCATAAATCACGTGTAATAAAACAAACTAAAGAACATAGTGATCGAGTATAGTTCTACTCAACAACGTTGTTATCATTAGATAATGCATTGTGCAAGCATTTTGCAAATTTTGATCAAGTCCCTATCAGCAAGTTAAACCCCTGTAAATAATCGCATAATGCTACTCGTATAATGATTATTCATTTATATATGTACACAAGCACTAGAAACTAATACCTCAAGACCTAAAAAACATACTAAATCGATAAATTAATTTCTAAACGTAATGCCAAACACCGTCAATATTACATAAACAGAAGATTACATGAAGGGTTGTTTGAATTAGCTTATTTCATAGGATTATTGACATTCAAAATTGCAAAAGCTAAGAAGCTCGCTGAAAACAGCTTTATCAGCTAATGACCGTAAGTTTACTTAAAGTCCTGTTGGGCCGATTTCATAGCCCATCAAGATAATCCCAAAACCCAAAGATAACAGTTATTTGACAGTTACAAAATGACGGTTATTGGCAGTTATTACAAAACTCCAACCGTTACAATGGTTGATGAAACGATACAACGTTTCATCACACCGCTTAGAAAACTATATATAGGATATTTATTTGTAAACAACAGATGATGAATATTTGATGATTATTTGATAACAATTATATCAAAGCTTGAATCAAAACAACTTTGCATATTTATGTATATCTTGATTGAGTTCGAAGATCCAAGACATAGATTAAATTCAATAATTGGCATCAGAGCTTTTGGTTATAGAACCAAATCATCATATACCATTTTTCGAATCAAAAACAACCCACACAAAAACTTTTCGCAGATCTTTGCACAAAAAAATTAAACACAAATCATAGATTTCATCTCAATGTTTAACAAAGGGAAAAATCCAACCCACCGCCTGAATCTTTGATTCGGCAATAGGGGTTTCTTCCCAGAAAACTTGCAAACATCAAAACCCACGAAAAGATTTCTTTGTCTAATCAAAAATTAGGCACGGATTTTTTTTAGACACAGATTCGAAAAACAAGGCAGAAAACATACCAGGATTCGGATATCACAACTCTCGAAAAATTGGGTAAACCCCAATAAAATCCATAATTAGGACTTGATAACCCAATAGGAATCATCACGATTCTATATATCCGAACAACATACCAGATCCCCAAATTTCTTACGAAAACCTAATTTTCGCAAGAACATAATCAGGAGAATCAAACGTTTTTTTAACAAAACGTTTGAATAAATCAAAGGGAGGATTATTAAATCCACCATTTGATTCATATAGATCCATCACAAAACCATTTTGGGTTACTGTGAAACAAGGGAAGAGAGGGGACGGAGTAAACAAGGAGAAGGAGAGAGAGACAGAAGGCTTATTAAACACACACATTACGTGTGTTAATAAGTGACATAGGAAAGCATAGAGGACCGGGTACAAGGATACCCCAAAAAAGGAACTGGGTCGATTTATTATCACCAGACCAAAGGATCGACGGGCCTAAAGCCCAAACAGGTTTTATTAAAAACCAAACTACCCATCTTATTATTATTTGTAAGTTTTTAGGAAAAAAATTTTTGAAAACTTATAAACTTTTAAAATAAAATTTTTATTTAGTAAATTATACTTTTAAAATCATAAGTAGATTTTATTAAATAAAAAAAAAACTTAGATATAATTTTTAGTGTTTTTCACTATTTATTATATTTTAGAATAATTTTAGGGAGCAATTAACCTTATTTTTATTCACTATTAAAGAAAATAGAAATTTCCAAGGAAAATTTTTTATATAAAAAATTAAGCCTATTAGAATTAAAATAGCCTATTTGGCGATAGAGATCTCACTAGAAAAATAAATATATTTTTCTCGACACTATAAGTGTCAAAATTATTTTAATTAGGAAATTTCTCAGTCACTATCATTAAGATAATTAATAATATGACTAATGAAGATGGAGGAGGATCGAAGAAGGAGGTTAGTACCACGAGTACACCTCACTTCCAATGTCCTATGCTTAAATCCTAGAATTATCCATTATGGGCAATTCGAATGCAAATCATTCTAGAAGCGAATGGTTTATGGGAAATGGTAGATCCAACGGATACTACTCAAACTGATAACAAGAAAGACAAGACCGCAATGGCATTTCTTTATCAATCTTTACCCGAAGAACAACTGCTTCAAATATCGAAGCACAAAACCTCCAAAGAAATATGGGATGCTTTAAAATTAAGGCATATGGGGGAGGAAAGAGTCCAACAAGCGAGATTACAAACGCTCAAATCCGACTTTGAGACGTTACAAATGAAGGAAGATGAGTCAATAGACACCTTTTCTGGAAAATTGACACAATACGCGAACAAAGCCGCTAGTTTAGGACACATTTTTGAGGATTCGACACTAGTACGAAAACTCTTAAATGTTGTACCTGATAGATTCCTTCAAATCGTCGCATCAATCGAGCAATACTCAGATTTAAATAAGATGACTCTAGAAGAAGCGATAGGCCGACTCAAGACCTACGAAGAAAGAATTAAACATAAGAAGGGTAAACAAGTGGACAATCAAGAAAAACTGATGTTCACACGACATGAGAATAGGGGAAGGAATTTTAGAGGACGTGGACGTGGAAATTACAAATCTTCACAAAATAAGAACCACGCAAAATTCAAGGATGAGAAGCAGAAAGAAGAAACTTCTCAAAATAACCAAAGAAGAAACTTCAACACAACAAGGAATAATAATAAAATTATTTGCTTTAAATGCGACAAGCCAGGGCACATAGCATCGAAGTGTCGCACACAAATTAAAGCAAATGAACACTCAAACTTAGTCGAAGAAGAAGATTTAGAGCCAACCCTCTTGATGGCAATCTTAGAACCTCAAAATAAGAGAAAACGACTTAAGGATGTTGAAGAACAAGAAGTCTCGCTACACAAAACTGATGTAGGATATAAAGAGACAAACGTTGATAGTCAATGGTACCTAGATAATGGGGCAAGCAACCATATGACTGGAGTAAGGGAACACTTCAAAGATTTAGATGAGAAGGTTAGTGGAAAAGTAAGATTTGGAGACGGTTCATACATAGAAATAAAAGGAAAGGGTTCAATCATAATAGAGTGTGATGATGACGAACAAAGAATCATATCCCATGTCTACTACATACCAAGCCTAAGAAGCAATCTATTGAGCCTTGGACAATTCACAGAAATTGGTTGTAAAGTAGTAATAGAAAACGATGAATTACGACTTTATGACATGGATAACAAGATCTTCTTAAAGGTCACAAGACAAAGGAATCGACTCTACAAGGCAAACCTAAGGATAGGCACACCTATCTGCCTTTTTAGCAAACTTACAAGACACATCATGGTTATGGCACGCAAGATTAGGACATTTAAACTACAAGTCACTCACTACGATGACTCAAAAGAAACTAGTCCATGGAATACCTACCATTAAACCTACAACACAAATTTGTGATGTATGCTTAATTGGAAAACATAGTAGAGCGCCATTCTGAAAGAAAGCCAAAACTAGATCTACATCGCCATTGGATTTAGTATATGGAGACTTATGTGGACCAATCACACCACCAACACCTTCTGGAAAAAGATAAATATTCTTGCTAGTCGATGACTATTCAAGATTTATGTGGGCATATTTCTTAAGTACAAAAGATCAAGCTTTTGATACTTTCAAGGAATTCAAGGAGACAATAGAAAAGGAGCTAAGAACAACATTAAAGATGTTGAGAACTGATCGTGGAGGAGAATTCACTTCAAGTGAATTTACACAATATTGCAAAGACAATGGCATAGCACGACAACTTACCGCACCTTATTCACCTTAACAAAATGGAGTAGTAGAAAGAAGAAATAGAACGATAATGTCTATGACAAGATGTATGATGAAAGCAACAAACATGCCACAAGACTTTTGTGCTAAAGTTGTAAGACACGCCATATACATCTTAAATAGTGCATCAACTAGGGCGCTGGAAGATATCACTCTATACGAGGCAATTAAACAAAGGAAGCCAAATCTAGAAACCCTAAAGATTTTTGGCTGCATAGCTTACGCAAAGGTTCCATCACAACATCTAACAAAATTGGATGATAGAAGTATCAAAATGGTATACTTAGGAACCGAATATGGATCAAAATCATATAGACTATTTGACCCAATAAGAAGGAGAATTTGCGTTAGTAGAGACGTGAAATTCAAGGAGAATGAAACATGGGATTGGAGCGACTATTTAGACGAGCACATCAACGAAGAACCTGAATGGATCGACTTCATAATAGATAACCCTAACAAAAATGATCATCCTAATCATGAAACTGAACCAAGGGATGAAGACGAACCACATGACGAAGACGATGACTTTAACTATTTTGACGATGATGGATATACATCACTAACAAATAGCTCACCTACACATTCTCACACGACTAAAACACCATCAACAAGATCATCTCGAGTAAATTCCCAAGTTACACCAAATAACTTGATACACTCATTCAATCAAAGAAATAGTGAATCAAGAGCATCTACAAGCTCTCACTCACGATTTGATCATACACCTATAAGGGGCTATAGATCATTGAATGATGTTTACGAAGATACTGAGGAATTACTACTAGCAGAAGATGAACCCAAGAATTACAAGGAAGCTTCAAACGATCAAAAATGGATAGAAGCAATGAAGGATGAGTTAGATTCTATAAATAGAAATAACACATGGGAACTCACAACCTTACCTTATGGACATAAAGCAATTGGCTTAAAATGGGTGTTTAAGACGAAGAGAGACGCAAATGTGAAAATAATCAAGCACAAGGCTAGATTAGTAGCAAAAGGCTACATACAAGAGCATGGCATAGATTTTGAAGAAGTTTTTGCTCCTGTAGCAAGAATGGAAACAATTAGATTACTACTTGCCATAGCTGCAAATAGAAAATGGGAAGTGCATCACCTTGACGTAAAATCTGCATTTCTGCATGGAGATTTAAAAGAAGAAGTATACGTTGCACAACCTGAAGGATTTTTAAAGAAAGATGGAAAAGTCTACAAATTAAGGAAAGCACTTTATGGATTAAGACAAGCACCACATGCATGGAACATAAAGCTAGACAACACCTTGAAGTCTTTAGATTTCAAGAAAAGTGCATTGGAACAAGCCATCTACACGAAGGCCACAAGAGACTCAATCCTATTGATAGGAGTCTATGTGGATGATTTAATCATTACTGGCACACCTAAGAAGGAAATTGACTACTTCAAAGCTCAAATGGAAGAAAAATTTGAAATGAGCGACTTAGGATTATTAGCATACTATCTTGGCATAGAAGTCACACAGTCAAAGGGGGAAATATCTATCAAGCAATCTGCCTATGCAAACAAAATACTAAATGAAGCTGGAATGATTGACTGCAATGAAACATGGACACCAATGGACCCTGGAACAAAGCTAACAAAGAAGACTGAAGACACACTGGTAGACTCAACTGAATATCGAAGCATAATTGGATGCTTAAGATATTTACTACATACAAGACCCGACTTAAGTTATTCTGTTGGATTACTTAGTCGATTCATGCAAGAACCAAAAGAGCAACACATGAAGGCAATAAAGAAGGTACTACGTTATGTAAAAGGAACAAAAGATCATGGAATCACCTACAAACATAATGGAGGAAACCAAATACAAGGATATAGCGATAGTAGCTATGGAGTTAACACTCTAGAAGGCAAAGGAACTACTGGCATTATATTTTACTATGGAGAATCACCTATTAGCTGGAGTTCACACAAACAAGCCACTGTAGCACTATCATCATGTGAAGCAGAATTCATAGCCGCAACTGCAGCAGCAACTCAAGCATTATGGTTAAAAATACTACTTAGCAAGCTCACTCATACAAGAGAAGAAAAGATTACCATAATGGTGGACAACAAATCAGCAATACAACTAATGAAAAACCCAGTTTTTCATGGAAGAAGCAAGCACATCGACACTAGATACCACTTCATTCGAGAATGCGTTGAAAGAAACGACATACAAGTGGAATTTATAAGTGGCGAATATCAAAAGGCTGACATACTCACAAAGGCACTACCAAAGATACGATTTCTTACGATGAGACAACTTATTGGACTACGAAATCTACAACAACACTGAAGACGCATTTTTGTGATTATGGGGGAGATGTTGGGCCGATTTCACAGCCCATCAAGATAATCCCAAAACCCAAAGATAACAGTTATTTGACAGTTACAAAATGACGGTTATTGACAGTTATTACAAAACTCCAACCGTTACAATGGTTGATGAAACGATACAACGTTTCATCACACCGCTTAGAAAACTATATATAGGATATTTATTTGTAAACAACAGATGATGAATATTTGATGATTATTTGATAACAATTATATCAAAGCTTGAATCAAAACAACTTTGCATATTTCTGTATATCTTGATTGAGTTCGAAGATCCAAGACATAGATTAAATTCAATAAATCCTTAATCTCAAAAACTCACAAAAAAAGATAATGAGTTCTGCAAGTTTTTCACGAAGTTTAAAGATTAACAAGCTAAATGGCTCTTAAATGATGACATAAATCCACTCCTAAAGTAATTATCTGATAATAAAAATAAATTCCAATTTACCCAAACACAATAAACTAATTACTTACGACCTAAACTAAACTAATCAATTTAATCACTTTCTAAATGTAATGCCAAACACCTCAATATAACAGAAACAGAAAAAACATCAAGGGGCTTTTGCAAAAGCTATTTTATTAAGCTAAAAATTCGTCATGATAGAGGTATTTAGCTTTGAAAATTCGAAACAAGCTTGAACTACTTAATGTCCATAATAGAACTTAAAGCGCAATCAGAACTTTTACTAAGCGATAATCAATAATGTAGCTTCAGCTCTTGTATAAATTTATCTTTATCAGACACTTCTTTTGTGAAAGCTCTCCATTTATCACATCCTTCTTAACCTTAGAGCACTAGGAGTCATCACTCCAAGTGACTCCTATTTGGGATGGCACGTCAGCGAAACCCACTCACTCACTCACATGAAAAAATCAGAGGAGTCATCACTCCAAGTGACTCCCTTTTGTGGGTCTCACTTTTTTTTTTATTTCTCACATTTTCAAATTAAATTAATTCATTTCATAAATAAAAATAAATATTACAATCCTAAAAAAATAGAAAAATACAACTTCGAAATAAAAAACGAAAAAATTACGAAAAAAAAAATTACCAAAAAAAACTACTAGTTGGAGGAGTCTTCGGAGTCTTCATCGTCGCAGTATTAATTGGTATCCGACATGTAGACGAGCCTTGATTTCTTCTTATTTAAAGTTTATAAACGCGACCGATTCGGGATCCGCGTTGGAGGTGTCATAGTTGAGAAATTTCGACTCCTCCATTTCGACAATCGTGTCGTCTTTTTAAAAATAACGGCTAGTAGCCGTTGGTTTTAAAAAAAATTCAAAAAAAATAATTTTTTTTTAATTATACCACTCGCGTTGAGTGGTTTGACTCACGCTCAGACCCAACGCCGTGGGTTTTTTTGGTTTGGGGAGCAATCGTGCCAATCGTACCGTAGATTTAGCACCCCACAGCGCCAAAACTCCGAGCCCTCTTAATAATTTTTTCACCTATCATGACTTCCCTTAACCCAAACCTCTACACGTACCCCAACATTTTGAATTTGTGCTTTGATCTGACCATTGAGGCATCCTCTAGTGAAAGATCATATGTTTAATCTCGGTCCCTATGGTATAGCAGATAATGTAATAATCTATAAACTGGGAAATGATATATCTGAATGTGGGGAAGTGGTGTGTATCATACGTGGGAAATGATATATTTATTTTTCTAGCATCAATCACCACTCGATCGACTATAAAATCAGTCGTATCGATTTGTATCATACGTAAAGATCCAGTAAAATTCACACACATCAAGTCCTTCATCCCACAAATAAAGTAACATATGTGCTAATCGGTTGTCACACTCCCATCCAATCCGATATTAACTTCCTTGCTACCTGAAATCCCAGAACAATAACATATGTCGACAAGAATGTCGCGTACAACATTATGACGATTAATTCTAACAATACCAACACACGACAAATATCCCCGACAAATACCCTTGAACATCGGCATAAAATTGACAAGACCCGAGAAGCAATTTTTAAAAAAATAGAAATCAAAGAGAGCTTATAAAAATAAAAAAATTGAACCGAACCGAAGAGATAGTTTAGCCGTATTTTTTTTGTTTTAATCTAAACCGAAAACCATAAGTATATAAAACCGAAAATCGATCTAAAAAATAATCAGTTCAGTTTTGACTGGTTCGATCAGGCTCGATTTATCGGTTCGTTTCGATTTTCGATTGGGTTTACTCAGCCTAGTACATTTAATGCCACACCTATTAATCTCACATGTATGTTACTTTTCATATATAACTACAACTAAATTAAATGTGAAAAGAGAAAGTATTAAGGGGTCACTAAAAGTATATCTTACTAATTTTTATTAAAAAATGACAGTAAAAATTATTTTTATTAACTCTTACTAAAAAAAGTAAGTAATAAACGAGAATATTAAAAGTATATTCTTATTTAATATTTAGTAAAGAAAAGTGTAAAACTTTTAATAACTTTTTTTATAAGGCAAAAGATGTAAGTTTCTTTTGGCTATTTTTATATTTAATGTGTTTTAATAAAAAAAAAGTAATAATGTCTTATAAGATTGTGTATCTTGTTAGTAAGTAAAATTTTAGAACATATTAACACAAAGCAAAAAAAGTAAAAAGAAGCCATTATACTCTCATAAGCATGTCACATGAGGGAATTTAACGATCGTCAGTGATAAAGATCAGTGATGATACAAAGTCAAACCACAAGGATTAATTAAGCAAAAAAAGTTCAGAGACTATCGTAAAGATTTGATCCAATCCACATGGACGAACAATGCAATTTACTCTTAAATATATATTGTTGTAATATATGAGGTTAGGATTCTTCGTGTACTTCTTAAAACATTAACTTCACTTTTCTTTTAGTTTCTACAAGTATAACTTTCTTAAATATTTGTTAGCTACAATATCTTATATTACCCTTTTTTTGCAAATTTTTAATACTTTTTATTATAACAATTTGTTTATTACTGTAAATAAAAATGCGCGCAAGGATAGGCCAGATAACTTGATTAAGTTTCAAATCCTTAAAAGTGGGACGAAACCATGTTTTAAAATTAGTAAGTACATAGATATTTTTTAACCTATATATAAGGGATTTAGTTAAACTAAAAGTTAACCTACTAATGAGTAACTAAACAAGGAGTATAACCTTTTTAGAAGCAATCAATGTAGAAAATTTCAGACGTACATGGTTTGACTCGAAGCTGTCTAGATCGCGAGTAAATAAAGATCGTGTAAGATCGGCATTTACTCACATCTAGGTGAGATCGTATGTAAGATAGTCGGACCGCCCGTAAACTCGTATTATCGACACGCGATCCAAGTTTACATATTTATACTTCTTTTTCATTCTATGTATCTTTTGAGTCAATCTCACTTGTTTATGCTAAAAAAACAAACGAGTTTTCCTAATCTCGAATAAGTCAACCATGGACGTTTAATTATCTAGACTTGATTATAATTTATACATAGGGGTGTTTGTTTACTCGTGGGCTCACGAGCTTATTTGATTTCAGCTTATATCTCACGGGCTCTAGTTTTTTAGCTTATTTTGAGACCTCCTGATTTAATTAGTTTATCATATCGTAATAAAATCCCACAAGTATTAAAATAAGAGAGGAAATAGGCCGGAGTGAAAATAATGGTACTTTCATTTTTTAAAATTTGATCTTCGAGTGACTGTTGGTACTTTTGATAGAATGAAAATGAGCAAAACTAGTTGCTTATATAATGTGATATGTCTTTTAACACGTACTATTTGATTTATATCTTTGGAAACAAGTTATACGTATGGGTGTGCTTAGTTTGGAACAAGGATAATGAGTTTGCTTGCAGCTTCCGGTAGACATTATTTCTACTCATCTTACTAGACTCTATTTGCAAGGGAATAAGCTGAGTTGTGCTCTGCCTTTTGTTATACCCGATAGTTTTAGTGTGTCTAATAACGACTTTAACTGGTCCATTCCTTAGTGTTATCTGGGTCGTTATGGCGATGAAGCTTTTTTTGGTAATTTAAATGTGTGCGATTCAGGGAAGCAGGGGGCAGCTGATGTTTATGTGCTTCAGTGTTTATGTTATTTTTCTCATCCATTGCTAAAATTAAAGTGAAAAATACGACAAGGAGAATGACTTTGATAGTTTGGTTATACTCCGAATAAACTAGTGTTTACTTCTTTATTTCGGATATTCGAAATTTTGGATAAACGTTTTATATATCCGAATACTCAAAATTTTGAAGCAAGTAACATTTACGTGACACAAAAAAAAATTCAATCAAGTTATCAGGAATTTTGGATAAAAGTTTGAACACCTTAAATATTATATTTAAGTACAATATTTATGTGACAAAACTTTTTGGGACTAGGTTCATTATAAGAGAAACGAAAATTTTAAAAAAATTTTACATTACGTAAGAAACATCAATCGGGATTCCGTGAACCATAAGAAACTTTATAGGTCCGCCCGTGTGTTTGGATATAAACGGTATAAATTCATTTTTTAAACTAAAGTTTTAAAAAAAATTATACATGTGAGAAATGATACACTGATTACCGATTAAAATATTTCATCGAACTATAGTTATTAACTCTTTCTGTAATACTTATGTAATATATAGAATAATGCTAACAAGTCAACAAGAGTTATTTCAGCAGAAAGAAGTATTTTAAAACTAAAGTTAATAAAAGTTATCAGTGATCAAAAGTGTCACCAACACATACATACTGGCTCATTTACTAATTGAAAAATGATATATTATACAGTTTTAGTTTCATATAAAAATATGAACAAGTAAAATACATTTATATAAACGATTTTTCGGCAAATCACTTTAAAAAGGTCCCGTCTTAAAGTATCGCTTTAGGCCTCGGGAAAGGTTAAGCCGCCCATGCATCATCTTCTTGTTGGTCGTCCTCATCGTTGCCACCACATCCGCCGACCTCGCGCAAGAAACAAAAGAACTCACATCTTTCATAACCCAAGTCTCAAACGATTCTAAAATCCATTGGAAAATATCCCAACCCCTCATGAACAGGTGTCACGTGCGACGATCTCAACTCGTCAGTCATCGGTCTCCGATTACCAACAACAGGTTTGGTGGGCCGCATCCTGGAATATTCCCTCGGCTTGATCAAGTCGCTACGCATGCATCGAAATAGGTTCTTTGGGGAGTCGGACATGTACTGGTTGTTGTATAATGTGCTTAGTTTGGAACGAGTTGATTTGAGTGAGAATGAGTTTACCGGCCAGCTTCTGGTAGATATTATTTCTACTCATCTTACTAGACTTTATTTGCAAGGGAATAACTTGAGTTGTGCTCTGCCTTTTGCTATACCCGGTAGTTTAATTGAGTTTAATGTGTCTAATAACGACTTTGACAGGTCCATTCCTTGGTGTTGTGTAGGTTGTTTTGGTGAGAAAGTTGTTTTTGGTAATTTGAATGTGGGCGATTCAGGACAGCCTTAGGCAGCACGGGGCATGTGATGTTTATGTGCTTCAGTGTTTATGTTATTTTTCTCATCCATTGATAAAAATAAAATGAAGAAGACGACAAGGAGAATGAATTTGGTAGATTGGTTATACTCTGAAATAAAGTATTTTAAAATAAAGTATTGCTTACTTCTTAATTTCATATATCCGAAATTTCGGATAAAAGTTTTGAAACAAGTAACATTTACGTAACACAAAAAAATCAAATCAAGTTATCAGGAATTCGGATAAAAGTTTTATATATGTAAACACCTAAAATATCATATTTTAGTATAATATTTACGTGACACAAAATTTTGGGACTAGGATCATTATAAGAGAAACGAGAATTTTTTAAAAAATTTACATTACGCAAGAAAAATCCACCGGATCTGTGAACCACAAGAAACTTGCTAGGTACGCCCGTGTGTTTGGGTATAAACGGTATAGAATTATTTTTGAAACATATGTTTTTAGAAAATTATACATGTGAGAAATGATACATCGATTACCGATTAAAATATTTAATCGAACTATAGTTATTAACTCTTTATGTAATACTTATGTTGTATATAGAATAATTCTAACAAGTTCAACAAGAGTTATTTCAACGGAAAGAAGTATTTTAAAATTAAAGTTAATAAAAATGATGAGTGATCAAAAGTGTCACCAACACCTACATATTGGCTCATTTACTAATTGAAAATGATATATTATATTGTATTGGTTTCATATAAAAACTTGAACAAGTAAAATTTAATTATATAAACTATTTTTGGCAAATCACTCTAATAAAAAGGTCTCGTCTTAAAGCATCGCTTTAGGCCCCCGAAAAGGTTGAGCCGACCCTCCATCATATTCTTGTAGTTCGCCCCCTTCATTACCACCACATCCGCCAACGTTGCACAAGACACAAAAGAACTCACATCTTTCATAACCTAAGTCTCAAACGATTCCAAAATCAGCTGGAAAAATATTCCAACCCCTCATGGACAGGTGTCACGTGCGACGATCTCAACTCGTCAGTCATCAATCTCTGGTTACCAGCAGCAGGTCTGGTGAGTCCCATCCCGGAATTTTCCCTCGGCTTGATTAAGTCTCTACGCGTACTTTCTCTCCACTCCAACGCGCTAACAAAGTTTCATGACGACATCGGGTACCTTAGTAAGTTAAGGAAGTTTTACCTGCATCGGAATAGGTTGTTTGGGAGTCGGACGTGTACTGGTTAATGTGCTTAGTTTGGAACCAGTTGGAAATAGGCTTGATCAAGTCGTTGTGCGTACGTTGTCTCCACTCCAACGCATTGACAAAGTTTCCTGACGACCTCGGGTACCTTAGTAATTTAACGAAGTTTTACATGCATCAGAATAAGTTTTTTGGGGAGTCGGACGTGTACCGGTTGTTGTATAATGTGCTTAGTTTGGAATGAGTTGATCTGAGTGAGAATGAGCTTACTGGCCAGCTTCTGGTAGACATTTTTCCACTCATCTTACTAGACTTTATTTGTAGGGGAATAAGTTGAGTGGTGCTCTGCCTTTTGCTCTACCCGATAGTTTGATTGAATTTAATGTGTCTAATAACGACTTTAACGGGTCCATTCCTTGGTGTTATGTGGGTCGTTTTGGTGAGGAAGTTTTTTTTTGGTAATTTGAATGTGTGCGATTTAGGGCAACAAGGGGCATATGATGTTTATGTGCTTCAGTGTTTATGTTATTTTTCTCATCCATTACTAAAAATAAAGTGAAAAAGACGACAATGAGAATGACTTTGGTAGTTTGGTTATACTCTGAAATAAACTAGTGTTTACTTCTTTATTTAGGATATCCGAAATTTTGGATAAAAGTTTTATATATCCGAATACTCAAAATTTTGAAACAAGTAACATTACGTGACACAAAAAAATTCAATCAAGTTATCAGGAATTTTGGATAAAAGTTTTATATATATGAACACCTTAAATATTATATTTCAGTACAAATATGATGTTTCTGTGTTTCATTGTTTATGTTATTTTTCTCATTTATTGCTAAAAATAAAGTGAAGAAGACGATCAGGAGAATGACTTTGGTAGTTTGGTATACTCCAAATTAGTAGTAATAGTATTTCATGGTCTATCACTATTTGGGTTAACTTATCTTTAAAAAGGTAGTAAGAAATAGTATTAACATGGGAAAATTTATTATTATATGAAATGATTATGGTTTTTTTTACTTTTAATCTCGTTGACTATACCTCTTTCGCTCGTGTTTAGCAATTGATCATAGAAAAGAAACTTGATTCCGACTTTCTTTATGTCTTATCAATTTGAATTTGATATTATCGATTTTCTAACATTTCTTTCTCAAGAAGATATTAATGGCCGCGCTTTGCCGCAATGTGTTTTATCAAGAGAGAACGGGTTTGTATATTCCAAAGAGAAAAATTAGAACAATAAAGTTATACGGGTTGAGATTAATGTAAACTCCTAAAATAGTATAGACGAAATCAATCGATCACAACCACCCATTTTTTTAAAAAATCCACTTCCCACCATTGCAACGAGAATAAAATCATCTTTCTATCGAGGGCACATGTATATAACTGAAAGTGCGAGATGAGCTAACCAAAAAGAGTCCCTATCTTGACCTGACTTTTCCTATTGGCTTTGACTGCGGTAAGTAGTAATTCACTCAAAACGATTCCATTTATGGAGGGTGGGAAAACGGTTTCTTTTATCATCATTAAAGGCTTAGCCGCCTGACACACTCCGGATAGAAAGATTGAGGGGGTCAAACACAGCGGAGCATTGGGGAATCCTATTGGCAAGGCGATTTGGACCGATTTATCATATTTCGATATTATTGAGCGCTTTGGGCGTATATACAGAAACTTAAGACTCGAAGAAAGAGGGCTAGGCCCATGAAGGGCTTTCAGGGACTCAGTAGGGTGGATTTTAGATCTAGTTTTTTTTCTTAAGTCACGTATGAAAAAATCATATATGATACGTTTACAAATCACATATGACTTTCTGAAATTGTTGATGGAATTATGCCAAAAAAATATTAGTTGCATTTTTCGGTCTCGCTTTGTTTTGATTACGACAATATGTAAAAACAAGCATTTACGAAAACAACGAAAAACGAATTCTTGAGTTCAAGTATTTTTTATTTCAACCATTATCACTTTAGGTATGTACAAACAAGTACTCATCCTAATTAAGTGATCAAGGATTTAATCTTTTCTTAATACTCATTTTTTATTAAGTGTGACAAGTTTTATTAAACTTTCTTTTTAAGAAAATGTTTTATTAAATTAATTATTTGAAAATTTGAAAATGACATATTCTATCTTGGTTTGTAATATCCTTTCAGGATATTCTAATCTCCAAATTCGAACCATACCACTAAAAGACAAAAAGGAGCGGGGTCTAATCCGACGGTTCCTTAGTGGCTATGGCGGTTCCTTATCGATAAGGAACTGCGGGCTCCAATAAGGAACCGCGGGCAGATATAGCCGTTGGAATTTTGTCTTATAAATAGTAGACCATTTTCAGACTTTCTCCTCACCTTTTTTGCACATACATTTCCAGATTCTTTCATACTTTTTAAATCACTCAAATCCTTGATCATTTGTTTGATTACTATTTGTTTAGAAGTGAATCTTTCTCCTCCTATCTCTTCCTTTCAAAGTGCAAAGAGAAGAACACTATCATCCTTGAAGTGTTGTGTCTACCTCAAAGATCCATTGAAGATCCAAACTTATTTATTCATTGTTGTGTTATTGTTGTGAAGATCCAAATAGTTGTGTCTATTTAGAATTTGTGTATGTATTAAGGTTAATACTTGGTACTTAAAGTATATTGGTGTATATTGTTCCTAGCTAAGATTAGGGCTCGACTTTTAGCTTAGAGTCAGAAATTGGATAAGCGACGCTGTGTACGGTTTCTCCACCTTAAGGATCTTTTTTATTAGTGAACTCTCGAGTAAGGAGTACTCGAGGAGTGGAGTAGGAACGAGGAGTGAGCTTCGTTGCCAAACCACTATAAATCCTTGGTGTTTGGTTTGATCTTTCCTTCCCTTATCTCTTTACATTCATTATTCTTTATACTTGTGATTATTAGTTTAGTTGCACTATACCTTGTTCATATGGTGTATAAGAAGGTTTCACATAAATACTCAAGCCTAAGTTTATGAAAAGGATTTTTAAAAATCAATCTTTAACAAGTAAATTTAAGAAACTATTCAACCTCCCCTTCTAGTTTCTACAATTGGTATCAGAGCGTGGTTGCTCAAGCCTTTTTAAAATATATTGTATTTTAAAAGTTGAATCGATCTATGGATTCCAACAAGTATGTAGAAGGGGCAATCCATGCAAAGACCACCTCTTTTTGAAACCGATAGTTTTATTATTGGAAAAACAGATTTGAGACTTATGTAAAAACAAAAGATTTAGATCATTGGCATGTTATTACCAATGGTGATTTTTTGACTTATCAATACAATGAAGTTTCTAAAAGTAAAGAGATAGTCACTTTTGACAAAGCTAATGATGATACTAAAAAGGAAACTTGCTAAAAAATAATGAGGCTAAAATGGTGATTTATAATGCTTTACCAAAGAAAGAGTACGAAAGGATTTTTATGTGTGAAACCGCTAAAGATATTTGGAACACTCTTTTAGTAACCGACCAAGGTAATAGCTAAGTCAAAGAAAGTAAAATCGATCTTCTTGTTCAACAATATGAACAATTTGTCATCTTAGAAGATGAAACTATTGATAGTGCATTTACTAGATTTAACACCATTATTACTTGTCTAATAGCACTTGATGAAGGTTTTTCTAGCAAGAACAATGTTAGGAAGTTTCTTAGGGCGTTACATCCAAAATAGAGAGCTAACGTCACGGCGATTGAAGAATTAAAGGATCTCGCCAAATTATCACTCGATGAACTCATTGGTAACTTGAAAGTTCATGAGATGATAATTTTGAAGGACTCAGAAATGGTGAAAACCAAGAGTGAAAGAAAGTCTCTTGCACTCAAGGCCAAGAAGGCGCAAAGTGACCATGAAAGCTCCTCGGATAGTGATGATGAGGAATACGCCATGGCGGTTAGAGACTTTAAGAAGTTCTTCAAAAGACGAGGTCAATACGTGAGGCAACCAAACAACGACAAGAAACCCTTAGGAAATGCTTTAGATGTGGTGATCTGAATCATTTCATTGGTGATTGTCCTAAGCCTTCACGCGAAAAGAACCACACGGTGTTCGTTGGAGGTTCATGGAGTGATAGCGGTGAAGATGTTGATGACAACCCCAAAGATGAGAAATGTCTTATGGCTCACACTTCTAAAGAGGTACATTCCGAAACCGATATTCTTCTCAAGATGATAGTGAATTATAACGCCAATACAATAATTTACATAAGCTTAGCCTTAATTTCATTGAAAAGAACAAAGTGCTAAAATCAACTAGAACTAAGCTTGAGAATGAGATCTGTGAGCTAATTAGCTAAGCTTGAGAAAAACAAAGAAGTTGATTTAAGTTGTTTAAAATGTGAAAACCTTAGACAAGAGAATGAAGATCTCAAGAGTACCTCCATTAAATTGGAAAAGTTCATGAAAGGTACTAGTGCTCTTGACGATATATTGAACAAACAAATTCATTCTAAGGAAAGACTTGGGTTGGGATATAACACTAATGAAGCATCAACTAGTGAACCAAAATAAGTTAGGTTTTCAGAAAAACGCACCCCTGTACACGGTTCTCCATTATATGGTGCGGTTCCTTATTGCTATGGAATTGCGGGTGGAGCTAAAGAACCGCGGACAGAAGAAAGTTTTTTGTGAAAATCCTGAACTTTCTGAAAAATCTATTTTAGGTGAAGGGCCAAAACATATTCTTATTAACGAGGTCAAAGTACCAATTCTTGAAAATCCTACTCTAGATAAATTCTACAAGCCCTTGAGTAAACCTCTAATGGGAACTAGAAACTTATCTAGACAAACATCTACTCCTCCAAGAGTACGAAATGAGCCTAAACCTAGAAGTAGAACACCTACACCAAAAAGAGATGATCAAGCTAAATCACGACCTAGAAGTAAAACTCCAACACCTAGAAGGAATAACAATAATTCTATATCAAAATCAAAGACACCTCGGAGAAACTATGGACAACAAAATGGCCATATGAATTGGAATAATTTTCAACAACAACACTTTTCCCCATGGGGAATGTCTCCTACATTCATGCATCCCAACCAAATGCAAGAGATGTTTGGAACTAACAACCTTGGACCTATGAGATATTGGGGACCAAATGTTTGATCTTGTGTGTTGTTACCTAGATATGCTTGGGAAACGATTTAAAGCCCGACAAGTGGATTAAGGATAGTGGTTGTTCTAAACACATGACGGGTAATCGAAGTTTATTCTCGCAGTACAAAGCATATGATGGTGGTAATGTTACATTCACAAGTAATCGACGTGGTAATATCATTGGCAAAGGTACGGTCTCTCTTGACTCTATGACCATAGAAAACGTAGAGCACGTTGATAACTTAGGTTTTAACCTTCTAAGTATAGGTCAAATTTGTGACAATAAGTGTAAGGTCATCTTTTCAAAATATGACAGTGAAATCATAAAAGATGGAAAGGTCATTAGAAAAGGTGTTAAAAAGCATGAGCTTTATGTCATGAGGGTCAATAGGAAGTCAAATGACAACTTATGTCTAGCGACTTTAGATGATAGTTCTACTTTTTGGCATAGGAGATTAGGCCACGCTAATATGCGTTTAATTCAATCTTTAGTCTTTAAGGATTTGGTAAGACATCTCCCCAAGATGAAGTTTGATAGTCACTTTTGTGATGCTTGCAAAATTGGGAAGCAAGTTCACTCAAGTCACAAAGCCAAGAATTTGGTTTCAACCTCTCAGTGCTTAGAGCTCCTACATATGGATCTCTTTGGACCTTCCGCCATACGGAGTTATGGAGGTAACCTTTATACCCTAGTTATAGTTGATGATTATTCTAGATTCACTTGGACTAGTTTTTTGGCGTCTAAGAGTGAAGCTTTCGATCACTTTGAAACCTTTAGTCGAAGAATTCAAAATCAACTAGGATGTTCAATTGTCTCTATTAGGACGAATCATGGTAGGGAATTTGATAATGAGGTGCAATTCGGTGCCTTTTGTGAAGCTCATGGTATTACCCATAACTTCTCGGCTCCTCGCACTCCACAATCAAATGAGGTAGTTGAAAGGAAGAATAGGACCATCCAAGAGATGAGTAGGACGATGTTAAATGAGCAATCTTTGCCTCAAAAAATTTGGTGCAATGTCGTGGACACATCGACCTTCATTCTCAACCGAATTCTTATTTGACCTTTTCTAGGAATGACCCCCTATGAGATTCTTAAAGGTAAGAAGCCCTCATTGGAATACTTTAGGGTTTTTGGAAGCAAGTGCTTCATTCTCAACACCAAATATTACCTTACTAAGTTTGACCCAAAGTCTTACGAAGGTATCTTTTTAGGTTATTCTCATACTAGCAAAGCCTACATAGTCCTTAATAGAACCTCGGGTGTAATTGAAGAATCACTTAGAGTGACATTTGATTAAACCCCTCCTTCATCTAAGACACCGCCTTTGGTAGATGATGAATTGGATGAAATAGACATAATTAATGCCAAAGATGTTAGAAACATAAGAGTTGAAGACCATAGTGTTGAAAAGGGAGTAAACATTAAGGAGTCAAAAGATCATGCTCTTGATAACGTCATATGCAAATTAAATCAAAGGACCCTAAGATATCAAGTCCAAAATCAAAGTAACTTCTTTTGTTTTGTCTCCTTGATTGAACCAAAGAATGTTAAAGAAGCTTTGATGGATGAGAGTTGGGTCATCGCTATGCAAGAAGAATTGAATCAATTCATTGCTAATGACGTTTGGGAACTTGTTCCTCCACCTAGAAGTTCGACCATCATAGGAACCAAATGGGTATATAGGAATAAGTTAGACGAGAATGGTGTTGTGTCTCGTAACAAGGCTAGACTTGTAGCTCAAGGCTATAATTAACAAGAAGGTATTGATTATGACGAGACATACACACCCGTAGCAAGATTAGAATCCTTTTAGCCTACGCTTGTGCCTTAGACTTTAAGCTTTAATAAATGGATGTAAAGAGTGCATTTCTTAACGGTTTGATCAATGAGGAGGTATATGTGGCTCAACCTCCCGGCTTTATTGATTTTGAGAAACCGGATCATGTTTACAAGCTTAAGAAAGCTCTTTATGGTCTCAAACAAGCACCCAAAGCTTGGTATGGTAGACTTAAAGTGTTTCTTGTAAAACATGAGTATACCATGGGATGGTAGACAATACACTCTTTACAAAGAAGAAAGGTTCTCACCTCATTATCGTACAAATATATGTTGATGACATTATATTTGGTTCAACTTGTCAATCATTGTGTGATGACTTTGCCAAAATCATGCATGACGAGTTTGAAATGAGTATGATGGGAGAACTTAACTTCTTTTTAGGACTCCAAATTAAACAAATGGGCGATGGTGTTTTCTTTAATAAGAAATGCTAAAGAAATTTGGATTAGAATACTCTAGAACAATGAAGATCCCTATGGCCTCGGATACTAAACTCACCGTAGATGATGATTGTGAGTCGGTAGACAACACCAAATATAGAGGTATGATTGGTAGTTTGTTGTACCTAACGGCAAGTCGACCGGATATCATGTTTAGTGTTTGCCTTTGTGCTCGCTTCCAAGAGGCTCCCAAAACCTATCACCTTGAAGCGGTTAAACGTATCTTCCGATACATTAAGGGCACTATACATTTAGGATTAAGGTACCCTAAAGGGACCGGCGTAGAAACCATTGTCTACGCGGACTCGGATCATGCGGGAGACTATGTGGACCGGAAAAGCACTAGTGGAATTTGTACCTTCATGGGTTGTTGTTTAACTTCTTGGTTCTCCAAGAAACAAATCGTTTTTGCAATATCCACCACGGAAGCCGAGTATGTGAGTGTCAGTAAAGCATGTCAACAAGCTCTATGGATGAAGCAAGCGCTTGTTGATTACGAGATTTCTCTTGATGATGTTCCCATCATGTGCGACAATAAGGGTGCAATAGACCTTAGCAAGAATCCCGTGCAACATTCGCGAACTAAGCACATAGAGATTCGCCACCATTTCCTTAGGGATAATGTTCAAAAGGGGAACATTTCGATTGAGAAGGTGCCCTCGGTAGAAAACTTTACCGACATCTTCACTAAGCCACTTAAGAGGGAACCTTTTAATTACTTGCGTCTAGGTCTAGGTTTAATGGAACATATTCCTTAATTGAACATTTTAATTAATCGAGTCTTTTTCTCTTTTGAGTCCTTTCTTTCTTTGAGATTTTGAGTATCGCAAACTCTTTTTGGAAAACTTCTCTTCTCTTTTTCAAAATTCTCAAAGTTCTTTCGAAAATGGTCGAGAAATGTTTTTACAAAATTCAATCTAAAAACGTTTTTTCATAGCTTCTTGCTATTCATAATGAGCTTACATAATTCATATGTATGTGTCTCTCAAATATAGCAAGAACAAAAGAGAACTATGGAGGATCATTGTGTCATGACTTTTTGTCTAGTTCTACACACCTCCTACATCGATTTTCTTCAAAATCTATGTATTTTGGTCAAAACCTTGTTTGGCGAGTTCTTGTGTGTTTTCTTTGTCTATCTTTGCTTCTTAGCATATCTCCATGATTAGTTAGACTAGAAAAATAGGATTTGCTGAATTGGAAAATCCTCACTCATCACCAAATTCAACCCACTGTGGGCGGTTCTCTATTGAGATCGTGGCTCCTTATCGATAAGGAACCGCCTGTGGAGAAAAGGAACCGCACATAGTACCTTCCTTTTCGGGTATCCCTAAAACTCCAAATTTGTTCCAACACTTTTTGGAATCTTTGTTTCAACCCTTTGACCACCCCCAAAATATATTGGGTTTTCTCTATTTAACCTTAAGCATTTTGCATCCTTTCTCAAATCAAAATGTCTTATTCTCCAAATGAAAGCCTTGATTCTCCTCCATTTTCTCCAATTGCTTTCAATCCCAATTCACCCAAGAACACTCAAAATCACATCTCTTCTTCTAAGAATGTTGATTGTGGAACTTCTTATCTTCCACCACTAGCCTTTAGTGTTCTTCCTCCTTCACATGATAATGTCATGCATCATGGAACATATTGTCATTGTTGTCAATATCAACATCTTGTTATGGCTCATATCTATAAAGAGTTGAATTACATCAAGAATCTCTTAGTCAAACCTCCTCTTCACTATGACTATGAGATCTCTACCAAGCCACCACCACCTCCTTCCGTTACCACCTTATCTTTTATCTAAGCATTGGTTGCTTATCTTCAAGACATATAGTTTAAGCAAATATTAGAATTCTAGTTTAACTAGGATTATATTTATGCTTTTCTTTTCGCTTGTTTTATTTCTCATACATCTTTGTATGATTTATTTCCTTGTATCTTTTATCATGTTTCCTTTTAACATGACTTATCTTGGATCTTTGTCTCTTCTCTTATTTTTTTGTGACCTTTGTTATATCTTGTTGGGTATCTCTTCTCTACTACTAACCCTTCTATGTAGCTTGTCACCATATATCGATTCCTTGATGCCCCAAGCAAGGGGGAGTAAGCACCAAGGGGGAGCATTTGCAAAGTCCGGTTCTTTTTTTCTTCAAAGACCTTTGCAACCTTTTTGCTTCGACAAAAGGGGAGAAATGAAATAAACTCATCTTCGAAAATCTTGTTTTTAATAGGTGATTGAGTTTATGTATTGTCGGAATCAAAAAGGGGGAGATTGTTAATGCAATGATGCCTAAAAATGTTACTTGCATTTTTCGGTCTCGCTCTGTTTTGATTACGACAATATGTAAAAAGAAGCATTTACGAAAATAACGAAAACGAATTCTTGAGTTCAAGTATTTTTCATTTCAACCATTATCACTTAAGGTATGTACAAACAATTACTCATCCTAATTAAGTGATCAAAGATTTAATCTTTTCTTAAAAATTCACTTTTTATTAAGTGTGACAAGTTTTTATTAAACTTTCTTTTTAAGAAATGTTTTATTAAATTAATTATTTGAAAATTTGAAAATTTGAAAATTTGAAAATTTGAAAATGGCATATTCTATCTTCGTTTGAAATATCCTTTCAGGATATTTTAATCTCCAGATTCGAACCATACCACTAAAAGACAAAAAGGAGCGGAGTCTACTCCGGCGATTCCTTAGTGGCTTTGGCGGTTCCTTATCGATAAGGAACCGTAGGCTCCAATAAGGAACCGCGGGCAGATATAGCCGTTGGAAATTTGTCTTATAACCATTCTCATACTTTCTCCTCACCTCTTTTGCACATACATTTTCAGATTCTTTCATACTTCTTAAATCACTCAAATCCTTGATCATTTGTTTTATTACTACTTGTTTAGAAGTGAATCTTTCTCCTCTCATCTCTTCCTTTAAAAGTACAAAGAGAAGAACATTATCATCCTTGAAGTGTTTGGCTACCTCAAAGATCCATTGAATGTCCAAACTTATTTATTCATTGTTGTGTCATTGTTGTGAAGATCCAAGTAGTTGTGTCTATTTGGAAGTTGTGTATGTATTAAGGTTAATACTTGATCCTTAAAGTATATTGGTGTAGATTGGTCCTAGCTAAGATTAGGGATCGACTTTTAGCTTAGAGTCGGAAATTGGATAAGCGACGTTGTGTACGGTTTCTCCACCTTAAGGATCTTGTTGATTAGTGAACTCTCGAGTAAGGAGTACTCGAGGAGTGGAGTAGGAACGATGAGTGAGCTTCGTTGTCGAACCACTATAAATCATTGGTGTTTGGTTTGATCTTTCCTTCCCTTATCTCTTTACATTCATTGTTCTTTATACTTGTGATTATTAGTTTAGTTGCACTATACCTTGTTCATATTGTGTATAAGAAGGTTTCACATAAATACTCAAGCCTAAATTTTTGAAAAGGATTTTCAAAAACCAATCTTTAACAAGTAAATTTAAGAAACTATTCAACCCCCCCCCCCCCCCTTCTAGTTTCTACAAAAATCATATATGATTTTTTGAAATAATATATGATCAAGAATCATATATGATTTTCCGAAATAATATAATTATATATGATTCGTGATACGAATAATATAATTATATATGATTCGTGATACGAATTATATATGATTTCTCAGACGTGATTGAAAAATAAAATTAAAAAAAAATATTCGTCGAAAGTATATACATGTGTCCCTTGATAGATAGATGATTTAATTCTCGTCGTAATGGTATGTTTCGTTTTGCGTAACAATTAACGGTTTATGAGATTTTTTTTTAAATGAGTTTTTTTGTTAGATGAAAAAATAGATGGATGTGATTGGTTGATTAAGTGTATACTAAAATAAGAGTATACATTGAACTTTTGCCAGGCTTGCAAGTTGCAATCCATATACAAAAAAGGCAAGCCCTTTAAAATAAACTTTTGGATGTATCATCAGGCCATGTAAAATGGACCTACAATCAAGAATTCCATATACGTAGTCAACAAAATTACATAGGTCAAAGCTATGTTAGTTTTATGTTACAAATGACTTGATTCCAGAATCATAATGCTTAAGGCTTTACTGTTGGGTTTGGTGAAGCTGCTATGCGCAAGGTTTCTTACTTTCCTGAGATAGAAAAAGGAGCAAGCTGATGTGCAAGGTTTCTTCAAACGGTGAGAGAAGCATGTTGATAATCTGTAGTAGGAGCAAACTCGAGGTTGAAGTAGTCGTATTGACTCTCTACACCATAACATAAAATCAAGTAAAAAACCCAAATCACATAATCCTATTATAGCAGTTTCATTAAATTGAATGAAAATAAACATACTGATGCCAAATAATGCTTGCTAAAGTATGAAAATGGGCTACTTGCAAAAGGGTTGTATAGATTTGCGTTTTTGAACCAATTATCTCAATAAGAAAGTTCTAATAACCTAGCCGCGTACTCTGAATCATTACAATCCTTGTCAATGGATACCGAAGTAATAAAACATAACGTATTCATCTATTAACTCTTTCAAATACAACTACAGATCTAAATAGTAAAAGCTCCTAAAACTAACACTTGAATCAGGTAACACCTTAATTTATGTAGTAGCGAATCCAGAAACACCTTAATCTTATATACGTGGTAACCTGATATACATATCAAGTCTGACCATAATGTACCTCACTTTAGGAGCTTCTAAATACACTTATTGTTGATCTCTGCAACAAAACCGAGTTTTGAGAGTAAATGTAAAATTACCTATCTTTGACTTTAATAAGAGATTTATCTGATTATTCGATAAACTTCTATTTTTGCCTAAAATGCAAAAAAACATCCCTAAACTTTCCGAAATCCGCAACGAGTCCAAACTACAAGCATTTTTGCCCATAGACTTTCATTTCGCCTACATTTTTACCATGTGTCGACTTTTTTTAACTTTTCTTAACGTTCTGCCGTTAAATCCCACACGTGCCTGGTACGTGAGGGTATATTCGTCCTTTCCTGTTCCACCACATCTCCCCACCTTTCATCATATGCAAAATACGTCCCTGAATAGGTTTAGCCACTAGCATGTCTTATCATACACGTGTAGATAACAAAATGTATAAGCAAATAAACCCCTCAGTTGCATAAAACACTCGAAACAGTATTTCAATTTTCCCCCATCGTGTATCGAGTACGCAATGATTAATCTAACACAAATTGGAAACCAAAATTGGGAGTTAAGGGAGAAGATAATTCACAGATCCCCCTTTCTGCTTGTGTTAATGGTAAGGTTTTCCTTAATTTGTCAGTTTTAATGGTTTTTTTTACTTGTTTACATCATGCATTTACTTTGTTGAATGTACTTAATATTGTAATTGTAGATGATAGTGTTTAATTGGGATCTTATGGTGGTTGTTTATTGTTTATGTGTTGCTTATTTTCACATACAATAATCAGAAATTATTCGCCCTAAAGATCAATTATAGTAGAACCTTTTCACCAAAGCCTGGAAGGACATATGAGTCACCGACAATAGCTTCGTATGATTTAGTAGTTGTTGATCGATTTTCGCTTGTTGATTACCATTCATACTTACGTGATTTAGGTTTCAATGATGTTAGTATTGTCCAGTGTTATTTTAGGATACCAGGACAATCCTTAGATGAGGGATTGGTACCCCTAAATTCCAAGGATAATGTAACACAACTAAAGAACTACATGAACAACCATTCCAAAGAGATAGAGGTTTACATTAGGACGATAGATGAAAATGATTTACCAACTATTGACCTGGATGGGCAGGATGAAGTGTTGAATATGGGTGCGTCCCTTATTGGTCACGATGATGTGGGGATGTTTGGATATAATGAAAGTCAAGCATCAACCGGGCCATTTACTTACACAAGTATGTTGCAAAACATTAATTCTAGAAATCCAGTTGGTGTTTTTGGGGATGAGTAGAATGAGCATGCCCACCTTTCTAGAAATGAGCCTTTGGAAGGCCTAAAAGACTTTGCTGATGAAACTAGGATTTTTGTTAATCCAAATTTAAGCAATTAATGATCGTTTTTCCTCGACTCACTCGAATTGATTTCCGGTTTAACGTAAGATAAAATTTGTTCTTGGTAAATAATGACTTTGGTATTTTTTTAAACTAATTTAAATCTACTAATTAATTAATTGTCTAATATTAAAAACTAGTTTAAACTTAATAAACTACTTTAAAAACTATTTTAAACTAATTTTAATAAAAACTATTTTAAAAAAACAAAACTAAATTTTAAATAAAAAAAACTAATTTGACGAAAACTAATTTTTAAAGCTAAAAATAAAATAAAACTTATTTTGTTAAGAACTACTTTTAAAAATCTAATTTAATCTAATAAAACTATTTTGAAAATAAAATTAATTTAAAACTAATTTAAAATTTAAAGAAAGTAAATAAAATATTATTTTTGTCTTTTTGTATTTTTATAAAAACTGAATTAATCAAAATACTAGTTAAATACTTTTTAAATAAATTATACTAAACTTAAAACTTAATTAAATCTAAATAAAATAACTGCCACTTAAAAATAAACCCTATATAAAGTTAATGATGCAGATAAAAACACAAATGGAGTCTTAGTCTATTGGTTGGGGTGTTTGGCTGTGAGACGAGAGGTCCGGGGGTCGAATCCCACCAGGACCAATATTTGCTTAATATTTTTTTATTATTTTTTTTTATTAGACAAAAACCCAACAGATCAATTGGATCTGTTGGTTATATCAGCAAAGAAAGCAAATATGACAAACCAAATAAGCCACAACAGCAATGACAATAAGCAATATCTAAATAACCAATAAGTTGAATCTAATAAGCTAGCTAAACGAAAAATAAACTGAAACAAATTAAGCTGAAAACAAATAAGATACTAATCAATAAGCACAAAAAAACATATTAAAGCTACTCGAAACATAAACTTAGATACTAATAAGCAGATCCAAAAGCCCTATGAAACTAAACAATAAGCAAATCCACACGAAGTAAAATTAATCAACTAAGATAAGCAAACTTAAATCTACAATCACCACTAGCCAAACTCAAATATAAAAAATAAGAACAAATCCAAACGAACACATCAAATAAGCTCAAGCAAACATCAATAAAACTTAGCAGATCCGAACATCCTAAAACCAAGCAAATAATTCAAAAACAAAATGAGCAAAAACAATATATCCAATAAACCGAATAACCAAATCATATACCGAAAATAACTTAGTCACAATATAAGCAGAAATAACAGTAACTTTAACTAACTAAAACAAAGACAATCGCAGACTTTAAAAATACGCAGATAACCAACACAAACAGATACGAATAGCCTAACACTAGCAGATTATCATATAACTAAATAAACATAAAAATTAACATAAAATTAAAAGAAAAGCAAACCTGATGGAGTAATCCTTTGAGAAGTAGGGTGGGCGTTGTACCCCCTAATGAACCGAAACAATCGAACCAACACCTTCCTTATATCATCATCATAATCTCGAAACACTTCTCGAATGAACAGTAACGCACAGGAATTTTAATATTTCCCAGTAGGAGAAATATTGATATCACTTTCCTAAATCTTTTTTTTTTTAATAATAATAGTAACCGAACAGTAATATAAAAACAGTAGATGAAATTGAAATTTAATAGATCAAAATTAAATGGAGACGAGAATAATTAAAATAAAACTTTTCATTAATTGAAATCAAATTACAAATACTGGAATTAAAAGAAATTACAAGATTAAACCCTAAAACTAATTTTACTGAAAATAAAAAAATAAAGAAAGTTACACCATTACATGTGAGAAATGGGGGTTTTTATAGGAGAAACCCCAAGAAACCCTAATCTTGGCTTCAATGTTAAGCAATCAAATCCAACCGTCCATTCCTTCTTTCTTCTTCTCTCTCTTCTAATTACTTGATCATACGGCTGAAAATCGCCCTTGTAGCCACGGATTGCCAGCATGGCTCTTTGATGTGCTATTTGTGTTTGTTTGAGTATGATGTTTAATTATGTAATTGGTTGAGGGGTTTGTGGTGAGGTGTCATACCCAATCAAAGGAGGCCACGTTGGAGAGAGAATGAGGACCTTGGTGAGTGTTGCTTCCGATTTTCATGGGGAATTAATCCCTTTTGGTGTGAATTACCCAATAAGGGTAAAAGCCCTATTTTCTGTTGGTTAATTTTTTGGTGTAAAAAATTAGGGTTTTGGGAGTATAGGAGATGGAGTGGGGGAAGGAGATGATGAGCAGTAAAAAACAAATGTGTGTGTTTTTCGTTTGTATCGAAACAATGAATGAGGGGGTGGGTAATTTATTTGGTGAGTGGGTTAAGTAAATGTGTGAGGGTAACACGTGGGAGATAAAAGTGAGATAAGTGTGAGGTGGAGAGTAACGTTTTAAATAAAACGTGTGAACGGTTTTGAGGGTCTTGAATGTTTACCCATTGACTAGTCAACCCAAATGAAATAAGATTTCACCATTTCGTTTATCTTTTCATCAATTTGGGCTTGTGGCCCGCTTTCTTTTCTTATGATCCGTCCAAAATGGTAAGTTATCAATTGGGCTATAGTTTGAGATTTTGGTGAAAAGTTTAAGTACTCTTTTCCTTAAATGGGCTTTTGAGCCCATTTATCCAATGTGGGGCCCACTCGGCTCGAACATTCTCAAAAAAATGATTAATTCCATTAATACGAGCTCGATTCCGACTTTCTTGATCATTTCTTCAAAATTAAGTTGACTTTGTCGGTTTTCCATGATCTTCGGCACACTTTGGTCTTTTGACTTTGTCTTTGCCTCTATCTTGGACTTTTCTTCAACATTTGACCGTGAAATCCCGTGTTTTCTCTTCTTTTGATCATTTGTACCTATTTTAACACAAAAACACAAAACCACGCGTAATTCCGACATTTACGATATAAAACACATGATTAGGTCTTGTTGTTACTTGATTTTAGTGGCAAAAGGATAAGTGTTTAAACACTTATTAAATCCCCTACACTTGACCATTGCAATGACCTCATGCAATGCATAGTTTTAAAGCATCACATTTTTCTTATAATCAATCCATCTCGGCCTTTATTACTATTACTAATACTACTACGATGAAAAGATAAGAACTTAAAAGGAGACGAAAGTTATAACCATTTATTAACTTGGAAATTATTCGATGGAAGAAACTTATAAAGAAATCTAAGACTTGAATTAGGGCTTTGGTGTCATGAATATAAATCACCCTCAAGTTTCACGTTCCCCATACCAAGCTTAAAAACGAGATCATTGTTACTATAAGTTAGCACAACTAACACTTACTCATGTGGTTTAATTAATCACTTAGACCCCCTTATTCCTACGGTGTATCTCTTGTATTTTATTTTGTCTTGAATGATCACGAGGATGCTTTTTTTGACTTATTTCGATAATTTATTAAGGCCGAAAATAAAGTGGGACGATTTAATCAATAGTTAGCTAAAGGACAAAATCTTTTAAAACTGCTTCTCGAAACCTCAAAAAGTTCATATCTTGGCATAACTCGTTTCACGATTTGAGACCTTTCTCGGACCGATATTTGGCTTGTACTTCAAACTTCAAATCTTGAGAGACGATCTTGAAATTATGGTCTTCTTTTCATTTTGGTATACATCTTCATAAGGAGTGAAAGATGCTTCAAACGTTGACCACGGCTTCTTCATTTATCCTCTTCTTTATTTAGGATTTTGATATACAACGATCCGCCTCCTTTTCGGACTTGGATCTATTTATCCTCATACCTTGTTAGGGTCTTTTTGGATAGACTTTTCCATGATCTTTAGGGGAGTAATTGCTTCTCGTCGTGTGTCTTGATCCATCATATTGATTTGGATTAATGATCTTCACAATCTCTTAGGATCTTTAGCAAAAAGTGAATCCTCATGCCTTGTGAGGGCCTTTTTGGACTCGGGTATCCTCATGCCTTGTTAGGGCCTTTTTGGATAAGCCAATCTTCGCGTCCCGCTTCAATAAGTTATGCCTTGGCTATGAACTCTAATTAATACCGAGCAACTTTTAAACGATCTTGTGCTAGAAGCTAAGTAACTTTTCAAATCGTACAACCTTATTTATTGCAAGTATATTTATTAACAAGCGATGGGAGAAAAATCTCATAACTAACTCACATAAGTTAATGAAAGAATACCAAACTTATTATTAACTCTATCATCTCTCGTTCTCCACAATTTAAAATCTCAAGGAATGAGACTCGTGGATGCTTAGCCTAATAAACCAATTAAGGTCCATATGGTTAAGGATACTAGCTAGAGTAAACTTGGATAAGTAAACTCGGGTTAAGTCAAAATATTCACGACGGGCCTAATATATCAAAGACATCTAAACTTGTTAAAACCATTTTATTTATTTATTCATTTTTGACTTTATTCTTGAAATGGAAATTATTATGATGCGATAATAAAAGGAAAGAAAATAAATAAAAATACTACTAGGCCAAAATAGATCAAAATTTTGAAAAACGTTGAAATTTTTTTTAAAATTTTCCGGTTAAAATGGGGTCAAATTCATGGAAAAGCCCACTAAAATTCGATAGAAGTCCCCCTACACTTAATATAAACATTGTCCTCAATGTTTAGGTATGTGGGAGAATAAACTCCCCTACACTTAGGACATTGAGTAAGTTGTTTAAAATCGAGCTAAGGAAAGGACAACTAAAGTGATTACATTTATTCGTTTTATTTATATACAAGTATGAATCACAATAGTTTTGATAGAACCGGGTACACGGGAACACGGATCACGGGTCTCGTCAAAAGTGCCAAAAGTGGATCATCAAAGCACATGTCCCTACACACAATCATCACAACACACAAACAACCTACTTGGCACCCCCTACACTTATTGGTGGAAAATGGATAAAGGTGAAAAAGGGTGGAAAGGATGGTAAAGGTAAAAATCTAACCTAGTTATACGATGCTTGATTTATTTATCACGAGTCTCTAGCTCGACTCGATTTCCCGAATTAATTCAAGGGAAATGTGGAGAGGGATGGAATCATCTCATGAGAGATGTCCTCTCCATAGTACAACTTAACCCGTTGTCCATTCACCTTAAAGTTAGGCCCATTTGGTTGGGATAACCCAATGGTGCCATAAGGGAAGACTTGGGCCACGGTGAATGGACCGGACCAACGGCTCTTAAGTTTACCCGAAAAGATTTCAACCGAGAGTTAAATAGTAAAACTTGATCACCAATATGGAACTCTCGGTTTTTAATCTTGGAATCATGAATGAGCTTAGTCTTCTCCTTGTAGATTAATGAATTTTCATAAGCCTCATTCCTAAGTTCATTAAGTTCATTGAGTTGGATTTTCCTATGATCACCGGCTTTGTTTATGTCAAAATTAGCCCATTTCAAGGCCCAATAAGCCTTATGCTCCAACTCAATGGGGAGGTGGCACGCCTTTCCGTACACAAGGCGATAAGGGGTACAACCTATAGGTGTCTTATAAGCGGTACGGAAAGCCCACAAAGCATCATCTAATTTATCGGCCCATGAGGCACGATGCTCTCCCACGGTTCGCTCTAAGATTCTCTTAAGACCACGGTTAGAAACCTCGGCTTGTCCATTAGTTTGAGGATGATACGCGGTGGAAAGTCGGTGATTGACACCATACTTAGCCATGACTCGTGCAAATTGATCATTGCAAAAATGAGTCCCGCGATCACTAATAATAGCACGAGGCACACCGAATCGAGCAAACAATTGTTTCAAGAAGTTAACAACCACCCTCGCATCGTTAGTAGGTAAAGCCTTTGCTTCAACCCATTTTGATACGTAGTCAACGGCTACGAGGATGTACTTGTTTCCTTTCGATGATGGAAACGGCCCCATAAAGTCGATGCCCCATACGTCAAAGATTTCACATTCTTGGATGAAATTTTGAGGCATCTCATCTTTATGTGTGATCTTGCCTTGCCTTTGGCAAGCATCACAATGTTTAACCATTTCATGTGCATCATGATAAATGGAGGGCCAATAGAATCCGGAATCGAAGACTTTTTTAGCGGTGTAATTAGGACCAAAGTGACCACCGGTAGGTCCTTTATGGCAAGTTTCAAGGATTTGTAAAGCCGCCGGCCCATCAACACATCTACGAATGATTAAATCCGCACATTGCTTGAAAAGATAAGGGTCGTCCCAATAGTACGTTTTAACGTCCTTGAAGAATTTTTTTCTTTTGTTGGGACGATAACCCTTCGATAAGAACACCACCCGCCAAATAGTTTGCAATGTCCGCAAACCATGGGGGTATCATCAAGATTGGAATTAATAGACATTAAGGTCTCAAGGGGAAAGGATTCATTAATCTCTTGATTTGGAGATTCCCCTTGATAAGGATCCTCAAGTCTACTAAGGTGATCCGCGGCTAGGTTTTCCGCTCCTTTTTTATCACGAATTTCGATTTTAAATTCTTGTAGGAGCAAAACCCAACGAAGGAGTCTCGGTTTAGCATCTTGCTTGGTCAACAAGTATTTCAAGGCGGAATGATCGGTGTAAACGATGGTGGTGGAAAGCACAAGATAGGGGCAGAATTTCTCAAAAGCATACAATACAGCTAAAAGCTCTTTTTCGGTAGTGGTATAATGCAATTGAGCCCCCGTCATTGTCTTACTAGCATAATGAATGGGTTGGAAATGTTTATTAACTCGTTGACCTAAAACCGCTCCTACCGCGAAATCACTAGCATCGCACATGAGCTCGAAAGGTAACTCCCAATTTGGAGAGACTAAGACCGGTGCCTTAGTTAATTTACCTTTAAGAAGTTCGAAAGAGTCGAGACATTCTTGAGAGAAGATGAAAGGAGCATCCTTTTCTAAGAGATGAGTCATTGGACGAGCTATTTTCGAGAAATCTTTGATGAAACGTCGATAAAATCCCGCATGGCCTAAAAAACTTCTAACTCCTTTGACGGTGGTAGGTGGAGGTAACTTAGCAATGACGTCAACTTTAGCACGGTCGACTTCGATACCGGCTTTGGAAATTTTATGACCGAGGACGATGCCTTCTTTTACCATGAAATGGCATTTTTCCCAATTAAGAACGAGACGAGTGTCTTCACACCGTTGGAGCATACGTTCTAAATTAGCAAGGCAAGAAGAGAAAGAATCACCATAGACCGAGAAATCGTCCATAAAGACTTCCATAGTTTCTTCAACCATGTCATGAAATATCGCCATCATACACCTTTGGAAAGTCCCGGGAGCATTGCATAAGCCGAAAGGCATTCTTTTGTAAGCAAATGTTCCATAGGGACAAGTGAATGTGGTTTTCTCTTGATCTTTTGGATCGATAGGGATTTGAAAATATCCGGAAAAGCCATCTAAGAAACAATATAAATCATTACCCGCTAAACGCTCGAGCATTTGATCCATGAAAGGAAGAGGGAAATGATCCTTACGAGTGGCATCATTGAGCTTACGATAATCAATGCAAACTCGCCAACCCGTTACGAGTCGAGTAGGAATCAACTCGTTGTTTTCATTGGGAACAACGGTGATTCCGCCTTTCTTAGGCACACAATGGACGGGACTAACCCATGGCGAATCCGAGATAGGGTAAATCATTCTGGTATCGAGAAGTTTGATAACTTCTTTCTTAATGACTTCATGAATTTTTGGATTAACCCTTCTTTGATTTTGGATTGCGGGTTTAATGTCATCTTCCATGAGAATTTTATGAGTACAAAAATTAGGATTAATTCCGCGAATGTCGGAGATTTTCCAAGCAATTGCTTTCTTATGATTCTTAAGCACATCGATAAGTTGGGATTTTTCATCTTCTTTTAAGTCCTTAGCAATAATGACGGGCAACTTATTATCCTACTCTAAGAAAACGTACTCTAAATGAGACGATAAATCCTTAAGCTCTAAATCCGGCGGACTGTCAATGGAAGGCTTAGTCAAAGTAGGATCATCGTTTGTAACTTCTTTAGGAGTAGGTGGAGAAATATTGTCCTCATTGAGAAGTCTCTCAATGGTACGAATGTCTTCATCCCAATTGGTGGGATAATTATCATACTTAAAATCGAGAGGACCCAAGCTAGCTTCAAAATCATCTAAGTCACTTTCTCCAAATGGAGTCAATGAAGGAGCAATAGAAGCTACGGTCTCAACATGAGGTAAAGGAGAAATCCCGCTCTTACAAGCCTCGTGAAAATTTTCTTCGCATGCTTCGTCGAGCACATCGATGAAATTCACGGATTCGGGCTCATCGGGAAGTTTGGAAAGTTTACCCATGTTAAAGACGATTTTTTCATCCCCGGCCCTCATGATAATTTCACCCGCGGCTACATCAATTAATGTACGCCCGATTCTCAAGAAGGGTCGTCCCACAATTAAGGGAACACGGGGATCCATTTCATAGTCGACTACGACAAAATCGGCGGGAAAAGTGAATTTGTCGACTCCTACAAAAACATCCTCGGCTATCCCCACCGGATAGGCAACCGTACGGTTAGCTAATTCCAATGTCATACGAGTGGGGACTAGCTCGGGTAAAGATAATTGTTTCCACACGGACAATGGCATAAGATTGATACTCGCTCCGAGATCCGCCAAGGCCATACAATTCTCAACACCCGGAAAATTACAAGGAATAAGGAATCGACCGGGATCTCCTAACTTAACCGGTAACTTTCTTAAAAGAACCGCGGAACAATTCTCATTCAATTGGGTATTGGCAATATCAAGCAACTTTTCCTTATCACTTAAAAGATCCTTAAACATCTTAGCGTACTTAGGCATGTGAGCGAGCGCCTCGGCAAAGGTGATATTAAAATTCAATTGTTTGAACATTTTTAGGAAGTTCGAAACTTGAATATCATCCTTATTCTTCAATTTCTCTTTTCGCAACCTTGAGGGATAAGGTATATTGGGTTGAGATGAAGGCTTTGGAGTGGATTGCTCACTCACATCCTTTGGTGGAGGAGGAGGAATAGAAATAGAAGGTGAAGGAACCGGTTTGGGAACCGAAGGTGTGGTAGAAAATTTGGGTATCGGTGGAACATAAGGTGTAGACGAATGCATAACGGGAGGTATGTCACAAGTGGAAGAAGAGGTAGGTTATGTCGAAGAAGAAGGTATCTCGGGTCCTTGGTTAGGTGGGGAAGGTTCTACGGTGGTCTTACCGCTCCTAGTAGTGATAGCATTGACATTAGCCCTAGGATTGGTCACGGTGTTCGAAGGGAGGCCACCTTGGGGACGAAAGGTTTGAATCATAGTAAAAAATTTCTTATCGGTCGATTCTTGCATCTCTCTCATCATTCGTTCATGGTCGGATAATTTTTGTAAAACCAAGTCCATTTGAGGATTATGCATGTTCATTTGATTATAACCTTGATTAGGAAAACCTTGGTTTTGATATTGATTAGAACCTTGATTAAATCCTTGATTTTGAAAACTTTGGTTATTAAATCCTTGATTATTTAACCCTTGGTTTTGCCCTTGAAAATTTCCTTGATTTTGATTAAAACCCCGTTGATTAGAATTTCCTTGAAAATTACCCCGTTGAGGACCTTGGTTCCTATTTTGGGCGGGTGGGGGTGGTCTTTGTGGTGCTACAAAACCCGGGGGAGCCAAATAGTTATTAGATTTGTAAGACAAATGGTTAACATCAACATTTGGTTTGAAATGAATCCGATCATTCTCATTGTTGTTATAAGCATAAACTTCTTGTTGATTATTGTAAACCTTGTCACAATTATAGTACGAATGTGGTCCACCACAAGTCTCACACGTTTCACTTTTTTCTTTCACGGCATGCACATGTGTAGTGAGGGTGTCGGTTTTTAGAGCGAGTGTTTCAACAAGCGAAGTAAGTTTATCGATTCTTTTGTCACTCTCACTAGAACTAGCACTTGCCATAGTGGCCCTAACACTCTTGGTTTGCACTTTAGCCTTGTTTTCAATAATGGCCCAAGCCTCGTTCATTTTTTTCACAAGAATATTGCCCCCCGCGGCACTATTAAGTGAGTCTTGGTCGTTTAGAGTTAAACCATTATAAAACGTGTTGATTTGATGCACTTTAGTAAAACCGTGTTGTGGACATTTTCTCAAAAGATCTTTAAAACGATCCCAAGACTCACTAAATGTTTCCCCATATTGTTGTTCAAAGGTGATGATCTCATTTCTTAAAGAAGTGGTCCGTGATGGTGGGAAAAAATAGTTAATGAACTTGGTCTCTAAGTCGATCCATGTGGTAATACTTTGGGGTGGTTCCTTATCAAGCCAAATTCGGGCTTGTCCCTCGAGGGAAAAAGGAAAAAGTTGTAGGCGAACGGCCTCTTGGGGCACCCCATTGTATTTGACGGTATTAGCTAATTGGATGAAACGTTTGATATGAGCGTGTGGGTCATCATTAGTACGGCCTAAAAATGGTGTAGCGGAGACCATTTGAATAAAACCCAATTTAAGTTCGAAATGATTAGCTCCAATATTTGGCACCACAATCGCGTCATCGATTCCTTCAACGTGAGATTGTAGAATCTCAATCATTGGTCGATTATCCGTTGCCATCGTATTGTCGAAAGCTCGATTCTCGGGATCGGCTTTAATGACGGTCTTTTTGTTTTTCTTCTTCTTCTTTTTAGAAGAATTAGAAGTATTTGGTACACAAATCGGTATGTATGTATGCGCGCGAGTGCGCATACATTAAAACTTTGGAATGAGGTAGGTGACCTCGGTCGACTTTGAGAGGGAAAGGATTTTCCCTCTCGATGAGCAATATGAAAAAGCTACAAAAATATATACGTAAATACTACTTGAGTTGGCAAACCAATAATCGGTCGTCCCTCTCAATATACGCACAAGCAAGCGGGGAAACGAGGTGGCACAAAGCACTTAAAAACCTTTTTTCCTTAGACGGCCTTTTATAGCGCGTCGCCTTATACCCACCTTATAGTTTGTATATGTCGAGTTCAAACGTCTTACTAGTATTTATCTATTTTGCCCTTTTTTCTTGTTATGGATGTGACTACAATAGTTAGGTGATGAAATCCCAACTAAGGCTTATTTGAAAAGTAGGTAATTTATTGTGCTACGTAATATATTATAGTAAAAGGAAAAATCTTTTTGTATTTTTTTTTAGAAAAATATATATTCACAAGAAAAATCGAAAGAAATCGAACTAAAAATTAACACTAATACGTAATATTTTTGTGTAATACTTTTAGGAAAAAGTATTACTTTTGTATTTTTTTATTTTTTTGGTGCAATTCTTAGGAAAGAAATTGCTTTTGTGATTCTTTTAATTTTTTTGTATTTGTAAGTTTTTGATTTTTTTAGATTTTTGATTTTTTGTGCAAGAAAATTAACGTTCAAAGCGAACGGATCCCAAAATCCAAACGTCTTCACGAGAAATCGTCAATCGTACGAGCGAAGCGGCAGCGGCGCCAATTTGAAACTAGGATTTTTGTTAATCCAAATTTAAGCAATTAATGATCGTTTTTCCTCGACTCACTCGAATTGATTTCCGGTTTAACGTAAGATAAAATTTGTTCTTGGTAAATAATGACTTTGGTATTTTTTTTAAACTAATTTAAATCTACTAATTAATTAATTGTCTAATATTTAAAACTAGTTTAAACTTAATAAACTATTTTAAACTAATTTTAATAAAAACTATTTTAAAAAAACAAAACTAAATTTTAAATAAAAAAACTAATTTGACGAAAACTAATTTTTAAAGCTAAAAATAAAATAAAACTTATTTTGTTAAGAACTACTTTTAAAAATCTAATTTAATCTAATAAAACTATTTTGAAAATAAAATTAATTTAAAACTAATTTAAAATTTAAAGAAAGTAAATAAAATATTATTTTTGTCTTTTTGTATTTTTATAAAAACTGAATTAATCAAAATACTAGTTAAATACTTTTTAAATAAATTATACTAAACTTAAAACTTAATTAAATCTAAATAAAATAACTGCCACTTAAAAATAAACCCTATATAAAGTTAATGATGCAGATAAAAACACAAATGGAGTCTTAGTCTACTGGTTGTGGTGTTTGGCTGTGAGACGAGAGGTCTGGGGGTCGAATCCCACCAGGACCAATATTTGCTTAATATATATCTATTTTTTTTTTGATTAGACAAAAACCCAACAGATCAATTGGATTTGTTGGTTATATCAGCAAAGAAAGCAAATATGACAAACCAAATAAGCCACAACAGCAATGACAATAAGAAATATCTAAATAACCAATAAGCTGAATCTAATAATCTAGCTAAACAAAAAATAAGCTGAAACAAATTAAGCTGAAAACAAATAAGATACTAATCAATAAGCACAAAAAAACAGATTAAAGCTACTCGAAACACAAACTTAGATACTAATAAGCAGATCCAAAAGCCCTATGAAACTAAACAATAAGCAAATCCACACGAAGTAAAATTAATCAACTAAGATAAGCAAACTTAAATCTACAATCACCACTAGCCAAACTCAGATATAAAAAATAAGAACAAATGCAAACGAACACATCAAATAAGCTCAAGCAAACATCAATAAAACTTAGCAGATCCGAACATCCTAAAACCAAGCAAATAATTCAAAAACAAAATGAGCAGAAACAATATATCCAATAAACCGAATAACCAAATCATATACCGAAAATAACTTAGTCACAATATAAGCAGAAATAACAGTAACTTTAACTAACTAAAACAAAGACAATCGCAGACTTTAAAAATACGCAGATAACCAACACAAACAGATACGAATAGCCTAACACTAGCAGATTATCATATAACTAAATAAACATAAAATTTAACATAAAATTAAAAGAAAAGCAAACCTGATGGAGTAATCCTTTGAGAAGTAGGGTGGGCGCTGTACCCCCTAATGAACCGAAACAATCGAACCAACACCTTCCTTATATCATCATCATAATCTCGAAACACTTCTCGAATGAACAGTAACGCACAGGAATTTTAATATTTCCCAGTAGGAGAAATATTGATATCACTTTCCTTAATCTTTTTTTTAATAATAATAGTAACCAAACAGTAATATAAAAACAGTAGATGAAATTGAAATTTAATAGATCCAAATTAAATGGAGACGAGAATAATTAAAATAAAACTTTTCATTAATTGAAATCAAATTACAAATACTGGAATTAAAAGAAATTACAAGATTAAACCCTAAAACTAATTTTACTGAAAATAAAAAAATAAAGAAAGTTACACCATTACATGTGAGAAATGAGGGTTTTTATAGGAGAAACCCCAAGAAACTCTAATCTTGGCTTCAATGTTAAGCAATCAAATCCAACCGTCCATTCCTTCTTTCTTCTTCTCTCTCTTCTAATTACTTGATCATACGGCTGAAAATCGCCCTTGTAGCCACGGATTGCCAGCATGGCTCTTTGATGTGCTATTTGTGTTTGTTTGAGTATGAATTGGAATTATGTAATTGGTTGAGGGGTTTGTGGTGAGGTGTCATACCCAATCAAAGGAGGCCACGTTGGAGAGAGAATGAGGACCTTGGTGAGTGTTGCTTCCGATTTTCATGGGGAATTAATCCCTTTTGGTGTGAATTACCCAAGTAAAAGCCCTATTTTCTGTTGGTTAATTTTTTGGTGTAAAAAATTAGGGTTTTGGGAGTATAGGAGATGGAGTGGGGGAAGGAGATGATGAGCAGTAAAAAAAAATGTGTGTGTTTTTCGTTTGTATCGAAACAATGAATGAGGGGGTGGGTAATTTATTTGGTGAGTAGGTTAAGTAAATGTGTGAGGGTTAACACATGGGAGATAAAAGTGAGATAAGTGTGAGGTGGAGAGTAACGTTTTAAATAAAACGTGTGAACGGTTTTGAGGTTCTTGAATGTTTACCCATTGACTAGTCAACCCAAATGAAATAAGATTTCACCATTTCGTTTATCTTTTCATCAATTTGGGCTTGTGGCCCGTTTTCTTTTCTTATGATCCGTCCAAAATGGTAAGTTATCAATTGGGATATAGTTTGAGCTTTTGGTGAAAAGTTTAAGTACTCTTTTCTTTAAATGGGCTTTTGAGCCCATTTATCCAATGTGGGGCCCACTCGGCTCGAACATCCTCAAAAAAATGATTAATTCCATTAATACGAGCTCGATTCCGACTTTCTTGATCATTTCTTCAAAATTAAGTTGACTTTGTCGGTTTTCCGTGATCTTCGGCACACTTTGGTCTTTTGACTTTGTCTTTGCCTCTATCTTGGACTTTTCTTCAACATTTGACCGTGAAATCCCGTGTTTTCTCTTCTTTTGATCATTTGTACCTATTTTAACACAAAAACACAAAACCACGCGTAATTCTGACATTTACGATATAAAACACATGATTAGGTCTTGTTTTTACTTGATTTTAGTGGCAAAAGGATAAGTGTTTACACACTTATTAGCTGACATTGCAGAACAAGACGTAGAATTCTGCCAACAGGCAGATCGGGATGATCCCTCCGTTATAGAGGATGACGAGGAGTACACGCTGGATGATCTTTTTATGCAACAGCCTGAAAACCCCGTCAATGAAGAGGTTGATGAAGAGGTTGTTGATATGGAACATGATGTTTAAGATGTGGAGGATGTATATAGTTTAAATGCGACTGATGAAAGTGATTTTGAATAAGAAGATACCGCCCCATGGAGCAAGAGGTGGACATGCACGATTTTGATTTTGACCTTGATATACACATTCATAATACCCAAAAACAGGCTATAGAGGATGACTACGAATTAGCTAATATGGTTGAAAACTTTGACATGGAAGATTTTGGTAGTTATGGTCCAAATGAGAATTAGTTTTATGGTAAAAGGATGAGAATGCATAAAAAATTAACGGAGACTACGAGGGAAAGGACGAAGTAAATGTGCACATATACGCAGGCAAGGAATATAAATCAAGATAGGAGATACATGAAGACATTAAAAGCTATTCCGTCGAAAGTAGGAGAATGGTTAGACTCAAGAAGTGCGATGCTCGTAGGATTACAGCTCTTTGTTATGGTACTGTGTTATGTCATTCGATGGATGTTGGTCAAGATGATTCAGGGCCTTTGATGGATGTTGGGCAAGATGCTTCAGGGCCTACGATGGATGTTAGGCAAGATGCTTCAGGGCCTATGATGGATATTGGGCAAGATGATTCAGGGCCTTCGATGGATCCTTCTAGGTCAGATTTGAAGGGCAAAAATGCAGAAACAAGAAACTTGTGTGGTCAAAAGGTATGGAATAAACCCATGTGTAAATGGTCCCTACACGCCTCCAAAACCTAAAACGACCCATCATGGACAATCAAAACATTCACTAGCGATCATCAATGCCTCCAATCAAGAAAAATTCCGCTTTGTAATTCACGGTTCCTATCTAAAGAAGTGGTCAAATTCCTTGTGGCAAACTGTAAGATCCCAGTCCTTGGTCTACATGCTCTTTTACAAAAAAAATTCAATATCAAACTCACCGTTGACAAGGTTGGGCGAGCAAGACAAATTTCCAAGGACATTGATAGGTGTGAAAACACCCATCCTTTTTACCACTTAACTGCAATAATAACCAAGCCAAAACGTGTATTTTATGTCATTTATGTCGGAATTATGCGTGGTTTGTGGTTTTGTTGTGATTTAGGACGAAAAGGTGAAAAGTGGAGAAAACACGGGCATTCACAGGCTTTTATAGAAGAAAACGACAAAAGACGAAGTCAAGAGATCAAGACTGCAAAAAGAACGGAAGTCCAAGGCCTATTCTGAAGATTTATCGAAGAACAAGTCTAAAGACAGAAGTTTACTTAAAGCCGAAGAACTCGAGTCTAATAAATAAATAAATTATAAGACGAGTTTAATTAATCCCGAGACAAAGTCGATAAAGTCGAAGAACTTAAAAGACGAGAAGACGTGAAGAAAGAAAGAAAGAGGAGGCAACACATGCACCTCCCCATTTCCTATAAGTACCCTCCTAAACTCATTTAGGAGGGTTGGTTAGTTTTAGTTTGAGGAGTAGGAGTAGTTTAGTTTTAGTGAGAGAAAGTGACAGTTTCTCTCACTAGAACTTTAATCTTTCATCTTTTATCTTTCTTGTTTTTAATCAAACCTTTACTTTTTTAAGCTTAATCTTGTCTTAATCTTCATGTTATTAATCTTTCTTGTTAATCTCAATCTTGTTTTCATCATCTTTTTCATCTAGTTCTTATTTAAAGTTTTGATCTTTTAAACTTTTCGTGCCTTTAAGTTAATCTTTTTATGTTTTGATTTTAAATTTGTTTATTTCAAGTTTGGAAAAGTTGTTGCTTGTGCTTATTAAGTTCATTTCGATTTTGATTCGTTTTAGTTTTAGTTTTAGCTTAAAGTGACTCAACCAACGGGAGAGGAGATGAATAGGGCGATTCGAGCGATCTTCCCTTTCGACGTAGCGCGTAACAAATAGCTTATCACTTGCTTAAAATTCGGATCCCTTATAAATCGGAAAGGGAAAACCCCTTTCCGACCGTGCATTCCGACCAAGCACCCCTTTTTCCGATCTACAGATCGGAAAAGGGTTTTACTCATTCCGATTTGGTAAGTTTTCGTATTCCGATTGGTGGAAGTCTCCACATTCCGATTGTACCTTTTCTTTATATTCCGATCATATGCATTTTACTTTATTCCGATTGTGTTGATTTGTTTATGTATTCCGATTAGTTCCTTTTTCCCATTAGCATACTCTCCATTTATTCCGATTTGGATGTTTTCATATATTCCGATTAACCGATCGGAATATATTCCGATCGGACCCTTTTGCACATTCCGATTATAGCTTTCCGATGGGTAATTCCGATCGGTGGTTTGTTTTGTTTTAATATTTTGTTTTAGTTTAAGTATTAACTTTCCTCGTTTTATGTACGTCTCGCATTTTATTTAGTTGTCAATTTACTTTTCGTTAAGCTTTGGTGTTACGTCATTTAATTTCACGTCATTTACTTTTAACGTCTTAAATATTGCACCGTTTACGTTTCAAATAGTTTTAGTTTTAATTTCCCGTCGTTTATTATTAAGTCTTGCACATTTATTTTACCAAAACCAAAAACATTCGTTTCACCAAGAACAACTAATCTCACACAATTAACCGGAAATCAATTCGAGAAGACACCGAGAATAACGAACTTTCAACTAGAAAAACCTCTACATTAAAATGGCGCCGCTCCGGCTCTTTTCGTGAGGATCTACGGTTTTTTGTGAGAGACGCGTTGGCTTTTGGGATCCGTTCACTTGTGAACGTTAATTCTCGTATTCAAAAATTTTCAAAAATCCAAAAACATTTGAAAAATCATAAAAATCATTTCTTTTTCAAAGTTTTGCACCAAAAATATTCTTCTTACTTATCTATCTTTCTTTATGGATTTTTATATCCATTGCGTCCGGTGTGGGAAACAATTATCCGGGAACAACTCTTGTCAATGGTGTACATGTGAGCGGTGTGGAAACGATCTCGACAATACACAATTCCTATTCGGATTTTGTCCTTTATGCAACTCGACTAATTCGTCATTTTTGAACCCACCTCCTCCTGTTCCCCCGTGCATCTATTTTGGAAGCGATTCTCATTGGCATGTTTCGTGCCCGGTTCAATACCCGTATAGACACGGGCAAGAACCGGGGTACAATTATGAAAATGATAATAGCTATCCACAAGAGGCACCCAGTTTCTCTCCATACCCATGGTGCTATATTTGTGGGGGCCCTCACGATGCTTCTTTTTGTGATCCGTCGCAAATATTTGAGAAAGTACCGTGCTATCATCCTAGTGTCTATAACCGTGAGCCCCCACATCACACCCTCAATCATCAATCCTCTCAGCAAACTAGTCTTGATCAACAACTCACTTCTTTGAATGGCATTCTAGAAAGTATAGCTCAACTTCGAGCTGACTTACATCAGGAAAGGCAACCGTTGCTTGATGTGGACGAAACCTTGAAAACCACCGACACCTTCTTGAGCCAATTTAGTCGTTTTCCCTTCTTTTCTACACCAAAATGTTTAATTACAGCGTGGGATAGAATTGGTGAAATTGAACATACTCGGGGCGATGAACAACAAAAGTTGCTGCATGAGCTTCTTAAAGATGTGGAGGTTATCAAGGAAGAGTTAGCCGACTACGTCACTCCTAACTGGACTCGTCCCATCTATTATGATGATGATGACGACGATTATGTCTACACTTTCAACCAATCTTCTAAAGTTGCTGCTCCTACTGTCGATGTTCCTACTGCATCTAAAGATCTAGATTCGTTGAATGAGCTTAGTGATGTTGGTCTCGACAAAGTATTGGATGATGAGGTTTGTGACTTACCTGCTATGGAGCCTGAGGACGACATTGCTCTCACAGAAGAGGTCGATCCTAATGATGTCAATTTTTCTCCAAGCTATGAGAATTTCACTTTTGAAATTTCTCAATCTCCACCGGGAGATGCAGACGATGACGATTTATTCTCTCCGGTTTACGAGAAGTTCACCGATGAACATGATCTTGTGGATAAGGTGGAAGACGTGCTTCTTCGCGATAGATTACGGAAAATTCATCTTCTTATTGCTCAAATCGAAGAGTTGACTTCTCCTTCTCTTTCCAAGTCTTTACCTCCATCTATTCCTCCCGTTGAAGATAATGACCCATTGCTGGAAGAAATCGATATCCACTCCATCCCTCCAGGTATTGATGACTCTGACACAGAGGGGGACATTATTTTTGATAATTTGCTGCAGGAAGATATTGTCCCAAGTCCCCCTCCCGAGCACCTTTCATCCTCCCCTTTAGCCACTATTACGGAGGATGAGTGCTTTGACCCGGGAGGTGACCTTGATTATGCTATGATTGATACCATTACGGCTTTGCCGTTTGCTCAGCATCCATTGTCTTTGGGGGAGGACACTGTGCTTACTTTACCCAACCTACCTCCCGTGGATCTTGAATTCACATACTTCTCGTATGTTGAACGGACCTTTCTCCCATACAAGACTTATCCCCCCGCCTCTCCTTTGTTGATGTCAACCGGGAACGAGGACAAGGTCTTTGATCCCGGTATTGCATTCGAGGCTTCCCCATGGACCATTTAATTCGGGGACGAGTCAACCCAATTATCTATCTATTTTCACCATAAGTGTAGGGGGAGCCCCGTGGTGTTTCTTGCTTTCTTTCTTATCATGTGCAGGGATTAGAGCTTCAAAGACACATTCTTGATGACTTTTGACGAACCGTGATTCCGTGTTCCCTTCTTCCTGGTTCTATCCTAAACTCTTTTCGATTCACTATTTTATATTTCTCAATATTAAATAGGAATCTCTTTAGTTGTCTCTTCCTTAGCGAGATTTAAACAAAGTGCACAATGTCCTAAGTGTAGGGGAGTTTACTCCCACATGCTTAAACATTAAGTACAATGTTTATATTAAGTGTAAGGGGGACTTCTATCAAAGTTAAGTGGTCTTTTCCTTGTATTTGTCCTTATTTTAACCGGAAAATCAATTTTTCGACATTTTTCAAAATTTTTGATCTATTTTGGCCTATTAGTTTTTCCTTTGTATAGTTATTTTCATTCGTTATTAGAATAAATGTTTAATAAAGTGGTTTTAATTTTCAAACGTTGTGAATCTTTGGACTCAACCCGAGTTTACTTATCTAAGTTACTCTAGCTAGTATCCTTAACGTGTTTAAGTCAAGTTTTGCTAGGCTTTTATATAGGGAGCTATAAAACGCGAAAGTCTTTACTCTCACGGGTTAAGAACAAGAACTTTTCGCAAGTTCCTATAATTGATCCTAGAGAGTCGTTTATCAAGGGAACTTTAAAATGCGATTTCTTAACTTGAAAGAGTCTAAGAATTTGCAAGATCCTATAAGCGACTCGAAAACCCAAAACTTTGATTTAATAGGCTAAGCATCCACGAGTCTCATTCCTTGAGATTTTAAACTGTGGAGAACGAGAGATGATAGAGCCAATTATAAGTTCGGTATTCTTTCGTGAATTTATGTGAGTTAATTATAAGTCTATTCTCCCATCGCTTGCTAATAATTTATCTGCTAATAAATAAGGTTGTACGATTTGAAAAGTTACTTAGCTTCTAGCCCAAGATCGTTTAAAAGTTGCTCGATATGGATTAGAGTTCATAGCCAAGGCATAACTTATTGAAGCGGGATGCGAAGATTGGCGAGCCCGAAAAGGCCCTAACAAGGCATGAGGGCTATATTTTGTTGCTAAAGATCCAAAAGTGATGTGAAGAATCATTTATCGAAAATCAATATGAAGGATCGAGACACACGACGAAAAGCAAAAACTCCCCAAAAGTCATGGAGAAGTGTATCCGAAAAGACCCTAACAAGGTATGAGGATAAATAGATCCAAGTCAAAAAGGAGGCGGATCGTTGTATATCAAAGTCCAAAATAAAGATTGGAGAAAAATGAAGAAGTCGTGGTCCAAGTATAAATCTCTCAAAACTTCAAGTGAAGAAATTCCATTATGAAGAGAAGACCATAATTTCATGAACGTCTCTCAAGGTTTGAAGTATGAAGTCGCTGCCAAATATCGGTCCGAGAAAGGTCTCAAATCGCGAAGCGAGTTATGCCAAGATATGAACTTTATGAGGTCCCGAGAAGCAGTTTTAAAAGATTTTGTCCTTTAGCTAACTATTGATTAAATCGTTCACTTTATTTTCGGATTAAATAATTATCGAAATAAGTCAAAAATGCATCCTCGTGATCATTCAAGACAACAATAAAATATAAGAGATACACCTAGGAATAAGGGAGTCTAAGTGAGTAATTGGCCCACATGATTTCGTGTTAGTTTGCTAACTTATAATAACAATGATCTCGTTTTTAAGCTTGGTTTGGAGAAAGTGAAAACTTGAGGATGATGATCATTCACGACATTTCCAAAACCCAAGGTATGTTTTTAATTTCTTTACTTTGAATGTTTAGAATTTTCTATCTCTTTAATAAAAGCCAACGTGGATTAATTATGATGAAAAGTGTAAACTTGCTTTGTAACTAATGCATTGCATGAGGACATTGCAATGGTTAAGTGTAGGGGATTTGATAGGTGTGAAAACACCCATCCTTTTTACCACTTAATTGCAATAATAACCAAGCCAAAACGTGTATTTTATGTCATTTATGTCGGAATTATGCGTGGTTTGTGGTTTTGTTGTGATTTAGGACGAAAAGGTGAAAAGTGGAGAAAAAACGGGCATTCACAGGCTTTTATAGAAGAAAACGACAAAAGACGAAGTCAAGAGATCAAGAGTGCAAAAAGAACGGAAGTCCAAGGCCTATTCTGAAGATTTATCGAAGAACAAGTCTAAAGACGGAAGTTTACTTAAAGCCGAAGAACTCGAGTCTAATAAATAAATAAATTATAAGACGAGTTTAATTAATCCCGAGACAAAGTCGATAAAGTCGAAGAACTTAAAAGACGAGAAGACGTGAAGAAAGAAAGAAAGAGGAGGCAACACATGCACCTCCCCATTTCCTATAAATACCTTCCTAAACTCATTTAGGAGGGTTGGTTAGTTTTAGTTTGAGGAGTAGGAGTAGTTTAGTTTTAGTGAGAGAAAGTGACAATTTCTCTCACTAGAAATTTAATCTTTCATCTTTTATCTTTCTTGTTTTTAATCAAACCTTTACTTTTTTAAGCTTAATTTTGTCTTAATCTTCATGTTATTAATCTTTCTTGTTAATCTCAATCTTGTTTTCATCATCTTTTTCATCTAGTTCTTATTTAAAGTTTTGATCTTTTAAACTTTTCGTGCCTTTAAGTTAATCTTTTTATGTTTTGATTTTAAATTTGTTTATTTCAAGTTTGGAAAAGTTGTTGCTTGTGCTTATTAAGTTCATTTCGATTTTGATTCGTTTTAGTTTTAGTTTTAGCTTATTACAATAGCTTATCACTTGCTTAAAATTTGGATCCCTTATAAATCAGAAAGGGAAAACCCCTTTCCGACCGTGCATTCCGACCAAGCACCCCTTTTTCCGATCTACAGATCGGAAAAGGGTTTTACTCATTCCGATTTGGTAAGTTTTCGTATTCTGATTGGTGGAAGTCTCCACATTCCGATTGTACCTTTTCTTTATATTCCGATCATATGCATTTTACTTTATTCCGATTGTGTTGATTTGTTTATGTATTCCGATTAGTTCCTTTTTCCGATTAGCATACTCTCCATTTATTCCGATTTGGATGTTTTCATATATTCCGATTAACCGATCGGAATATATTCCGATCGGACCCTTTTGCACATTCCGATTATAGCTTTCCGATGGGTAATTCCGATCGGTGGTTTGTTTTGTTTTAATATTTTGTTTTAGTTTAAGTATTAACTTTCCTCGTTTTATGTACGTCTCGCATTTTATTTAGTTGTCAATTTACTTTTCGTTAAGCTTTGATTTTACGTCATTTAATTTCACGTCATTTACTTTTAACGTCTTAAATATTGCACCGTTTACGTTTCAAATAGTTTTAGTTTTAATTTCCCGTCATTTATTATTAAGTCTTGCACATTTATTTTACCAAAACCAAAAACATTCGTTTCACCAAGAACAACTAATCTCACACAATTAACCGGAAATCAATTCGAGAAGACACCGAGAATAACGAACTTTCAACTAGCAAAACCTCTACATTAGACATATTAGAGGGTGATTATGAGGAGCAATATAGAAAACTTAGGGATTATGCGATGGAGTTGAATCGGAAAAACCCAGATACTAATGTTAAGATCCAGGTTGAAACAGACACCAATTTAACCCTTGGTTCAAGGGTTTCTAAACGAATGTATATGTCTTGGTACATTGAAAGCATGCTTCAGAGCAACTCAAAGGGAAATACTGGGTTTGGATGGAGCATTTATTAAAGGTCCATATACTAGTTAAATCTTAACGGCTGTTGGTGTGGATGGCAATAATGGTGTGTACTCGGTAGCATATGCAATTTTTGAATCTTAGTGCAAGAGTTCATGGTTGTGGTTCCTGACTTGTTTAGGAGATGGCCTTAATTTGCAATCTAATTCGAACTTCACATTCATCTCTGATAGACAAAAGTTATAATCCTTGACTATTAATTAAGTATGTATATTGTTAGTGCCAAAATATTTATTTTTTTATTAACTTGACTGCTTTAGGGGATATTACCAACCATTGTAGAACTGTTTCCAGCTGTTGAGCATAGATTCTGTGTTAGACACATTTATGAAAATATGAAAAAGGAACACAAAGACAAGAAGTTGAAGGAGCTTATTTGGAAGTGTGCAAGGGCATCAACAATACCTCAGTTCGAGGGAGCAATGGATCAAGTCAAAGCAGTTGACCCTAAAGCTTATGAGTGGTTAAAAAAGATCTGTCCATCATAATGGTGCAGGGCATATTTCTCAGGTACGTTTGTTTGGTTGCTTGCATATGCAATTTCAAATGTTATTACTTGACTGCTTATAATATATGTCATATTCAGGGAGGCCTAAGTGTGATATCCTGCTGGACAACATATGTGAGGCTTTTAACAGTAAGTTGGTTGATGGACGCGATATGTCAATCATTGGGTGTTTGGAATATATAAGGGAGTGTCTTATAAAGAGAATTGTAAATGTGCAGCAAGTGAATGATAAAAGTACTGGTTTGCTAACCCCCACTGCAACGCGTATTTTTAACTATATTAAGACCACTGCAAATGATTACAATGTTCTTTATAATGGAGGGGTATCATACTGTAAAATCCATGATTTTACCATGATTTAATGTAATAAAGTTTCACCCAACAATCCTAGAACACTCTCTCATGTGTTATATTTCTATAAGTTGTGTGTGAACTTGTCCATTATGTACTTATACTCCTACAATCATTTCTATTGTAATAAGTTACATAACTTAAACCATGTACTTAAAACTAGGAGAACAAGTAATAAAATGTATAGTCAATATTTGAGTATACAACACTTAACTAAATTTGGAAAAAATATGCTACATCATGTATATGTAGCCATGTATGTATGTATGCATAATATAAGCATATTACACTATCTTGAACTAGCCCAAAATCTTTTCCCTTTGTACCAAGCCCACAACAAGCCCAAGTCCAAGCCCACTCTTCCTTTGGTTAAGCCATACACGACACACTCATCCACTAGGTGGAAGAAGAAGAGTTGCCTTGGGTTTGTAAAAGCCAACACTTGGCATGTGTTATCTTACCAAGGCAATCATACTTTTTGCCTTGCCTTCTCTTTCTTCTTTAAGCCGAAAACACACACCCTTCACATTCTCTCATGTAAACCAAATCTCATTCTCTCTTCACCTTTCTCTCTCAAATCATTCGGCTATAAGCCACAAGCATCCAAGATTTATACATTAAATCCATTAGATCTTTGTCCCATCTTAACTACTAATCATTTAGTTGCATCATCATCTTTGGAATCATTCTAACAAGCCCTAGCCGGAACCTTAAGGGTCACGGCTTGGTTATAGTTAGGGTTTTCATCATCATCTAGATTGGATCTATAATCTCCTTTGTCATCTAGATCTTCCTTGGTAACTTTTAGCAAGAAAGGTATTATTCATTATGATTCTTCATTTTTACTTGCATGCATAAACATTCACCTATAAACACATGAAAAAAACTTGTTAAAATCAAGATTTGATAAAAAAACATGACCTTATAGGTCACGGCATATATTTGAATACCATTATTCATGGTTAAAAACTTCTTAATGAAGAGACTTATGACTAGTAATCTATGTTTTAACTTGATTAAAAATCATATGAATCATTTTGTGAATTTAAATGAAGTCGTGGGTTACAAATCTCACTTTTGGGATTTTGGTTAAACTAATAATCATAAATCTCATAAGTGAACTTGTGTAACTCAAAACCATGGAAAACCATGACCTTAAAGGTCATGGCATAATTAAAGGGTTAACTAGGATTTATGTACTAAGTTTAAATGATGGAATATGTATTATTACATGTGAAATGGACTACTAAAAATCACTAACATGAATTATGTGTACAAATCTAGCCGTGGGTTATATATAACCTTGAATGGATTTTAAATGTACATGCATGCTTATATAAAACCTAGATCTAGTGATTAAGAGTTTAACTTAACATGATAAACATAAAACTCGCTTAAAGATCTTATGGGAACATTTGGGGAAAAACAATATAGCCGTGGGCTATATGTTATTTTCTTGGATTTGTGATTACCTTGGAAACATGCAAGAAGCTTAGATAATTATGTTGTATTTTTATGAATATTTACAATACATAAAACTAGCTAAAAAGCTCATCTTGGAAACACCAAGATTAGAATTATAGCCGTGGGCTATATGTATGTATATATGGACTTATGATTTGGTTTCTTGGTTTGTACATAGCTAGATCTTATTTTGGGGACACTTATAAGTACATGTAACCATAAAACAAGTTTTGACTCATCTACATAAGCTATAATTAAATATAGCCGTGAGTTATAAGCTCATATTAAAGCTTATGACTTGCATGCAACCTTGTAACACATCTAGATCTCATTTGGTACATCAAAAAAATAAACTATGAGTTTTATTCTTTTATTAAGGTTTATAACTAAATATGGATAAACTAATAATAAGCTTATGAGAAAATACCTAGATTATTACTTACATAAAATAAACAAGTAGTATTAATGGACTAATCAAGCCCATGCAACATTAGCCAAAGACTTAATGGACCTAATAAGCCCATTTGACAAATCTTAGTATCTTAATGGACTTAAGAATATGCTTAGGCCCATTTAGTTAATTAATGGACTTAGAAATGTATTTAAGCCCAGTAAATGTTTTAAAGGCCCATTTAACAAATTAGTGGACTTAAAATGTATTTAGGCCCACTAGATAGTCCATTAGATATTTTAGCCCATTTAATGAGCCCATATAATATTTTGAGTATCTAAATAAAAGTTTTTATAATAAAAATATAACTTATAAAAATTTTTGGACTAAAATGACAATTTATGAAACTTAAGGACTAAAACTGTGACATATGAAACTTGTTTTGATAAGTTATTAAACACAAGGACTGAAAATGTAATTATCCGAAAGTCTAGGGTTTAATAAATACCATCCGTGGCATATTAAACCCTAGGGACCATTTTGGGAAGTTTCTAAAAGTTGTTTTGTCATTTTATAACCCTAAGGACCATTTTTGTAATAATCTGAAACTTAAAGAAGCCCTTGGGACTGTTTTGTCATTTTATGAAAGTTAAACTAGGAGGACTATGTCATAACCCGAAAGTTTAACAATCCCTAGGTGCCAAATGTGTAAAATCCGAAAGTTTACTTTGTTTAAAATATGGAGGGACTAGTTTTGCCATAGTCCGAAACTTAAACTAGCCCTAACCCTAATTCTATTTTAAATTTAGTAAAACTTAATTAAACCCTAACCTATAAGGATTTATGTATAAATCCTTAAACTTGTAGTTTATAAATTATTTTATAATTGTTAAATAATTTATAGGAAATTTAAAGTTAAATAAAATATTATATTTTTATTTTACAAAAATAAAATATTTATATTTTGCTTTATGAAATGGATTGTATAAACAATATGGATATGTATCATTAATACATCTACTCGTATACTTTTAGGTAACAAAATTATATGAACGTTAACTAAATTGAATGCTAAAACGTAAACAAATATTAAAAGTGAAACATGTTATGTTTACTTAAATATGAAACTTAATTGTAAGTTTAAATGGTCATTACTAATACATGTACTACGAACGTAAACTAATATTTTAAGTAGAACATTTTTGTGTTTACTTAAATATGAAACTTAATGGTAAGTTTAAATGGATGTTAATAATACATGAACTGCGAACGTAAACTAATACTATAAGTAAGACATTTTTTGTCTACTTAAATAGGAAACTTAATTGTAAGTTTGAATGGTTATTATTAATACATGTACTACGAATGCAAACTAATATTATAAGTAAGACATTTTATGTTTACTTAGAAATGAAACTTATATACAAGTTTAAATGGATATTGTTAATACTTGTACTACAGTTATTTAGATAAATACTGTAGCCTTAATAAACTGATTAAAAATCTGTATAAGCATACACATATGATCTTTGTACTATCTATTAAGACTGTACTATTTGATTAGGCATAACTTTTGGCGTGAGCATTATTTGGATATTCGTGTTATACAGCTATTGCCAACTCCCAGGTGAGTTTACAGCCCCATATAAACTATTGATAAACTTTTCCTCTACGGGGTAGAAAACATGCAACTATTTTAAATGGACATAACGGAATTGTATAAACTTGACTATGATTGACTATTATAGAAACTGTTAAATTGTTGTAAATCGTCCGAATGCTATAAATAGATCTATTAGTGATTGACCATCCCCATCTGGCTGAGTCATGCTCACTGTGCCTTGGCCGGGACAACAGATGTATACCATGTTGGAACTGGGTTTGGGTGTCTTTTTGTAAGACACTACGTCCTCATCTATTGAGGACTATGGAAGGTTAAGCTTCAGTTTCGAGTAATAGCAAATGTAATCTAACTTTTAGTAAAAATTCTTTGTGCATTGTTACTTCTATGATTAATGTATGTCCAAACTAATTATTGTTAAACTTGTAAATTCACCAACTTTATGTTGACCCTCTAAGCATGTTTTTCTCAGGAAAATGAAGTTAGTACGTGGTGTGTGCATGGACTCAAGCATTACTGTAATCTGCATTGTAGGACTCGTCAAGGGTTCTATTTGGGGAAACATAAACAATCTACTTTTACCATGTTGAAGACAATTTTTATAAATTTGTATAATAATCATGTAATCTATTTTTAATAATCTCTTATCTTATGCTCTATGAACTATGTGCTATCGATCCACCTTTGTGACATCTCCGTTGATAATTCCACATATTTTGACCCTACCCGGGGTGTCACACATACTAGTGTAAGGGATCTAATGACCAGTGTGTTGTGAAGCTCAACCTTAAGCAATGTGATTTTAAGAGATGAGAGTTAACTGGCATACCATGTAGGCATGTTGTTGCAACATTGAACAACAGGGAAGCTCATGAAGAACCTGTTGGGATACCAAAGGAATGAGTGGCACCATGTTATTGGTTGAAGACATGGAAGGAGACGTATCAATATAAGGTTGAACCTGTTTGTGGTTGCAAATTCTGGCCAAGATGCAGGATCACAAGTGTGTTACTACCTCCTCATCACCATGCTCCAATAGGTAGACCAAAAAAGAAGAGAAGAATTTCCAATGATGAAGCTGTTGAGTTGTCTATAAAGAAAATGGGTAAGACAGGAAAGCTGACTAGGCAGGGAGTCCGGATGGCTTGCAGCAAGTGTAAAGGACAGGGTCATAATAAGCGAGGATGCACAAGTGGGAGTTCAGGCCAAGGAGCTACAAACAGTCAAACAGCAAGCCAAGGATTCCCAGATAGTCAGCTCATGACATCACAAACAACTCAACCATCATCAGGAACAACTCCAACTGGTACAAGAAAGAAGAGAGCAAGCAAGAAAGTGGATGGTTGTTCTGCAAAGCAGAAGAAGAAATGACGATGGAGCTGCGAGTTGCCATAAGTGAATTTGCACAACTGAGAATTGATGGTGCAAAATGTTCACATTTATTTTTTCGAATAATATGTGTGATTAGGGATAAAAATATTATTCTTATACTTTGAGATAATGTGTGTTGTAGACAGTATAAATTATGGCAGCTTAGTGCCTGATTGGCAATGGATGTTAGTTAATTCAAGGGTTATACTGAACTTGTTTCATTCGAACTATATGTTATTGTTTTTCTTTTTTTGACATACAAGAATTTGTGCAAACAAATGGTCACTTCTCGGAGAGGTTGTAGACTAACATATAGTTCCCAACAACAACAAAAAACCCTGTTGTTAACTAATTAAAGTCAAACATTAATACTCATTCCCAAACAACCCCATATGTTGACTTTTTAACATTGAATAGATCTACCAAAACCCCTGAAAAATAAAACAGGTTCTCGACTCATTATCGGCCGAGTTCAAGGGAACCGTATATTCAAACATCCGGCACAAGTCAAAATAAGCAGATTTTATTTAACATGAAAAAGGACATTATAACCAGGGACGACCTTATTCCCTGAAACATGAAATGAAGCACAAACTAAGTTTTCAAACTATAAAAACTTGTATGCAAGGAACATAAAAATCCAGGATAAAAGCAGCATCTTCTTCAGTTTCTTCACAAGGGCTTACTTTTCGGTCAACAACATCAGTTGCTCATTGAGATCTTCTTCGAGCTCATTTCGTGCCCTCAAAAGCCCAAGAATCACATCAACTGCTCGGTAACACATTGGGGGATAATTCCAACCAATAAAACCACAACGAGGACAAAAAGGACAACAGTATATGAAGTTTTAATTGTTGCGGGTTTGCCACATTCACAAATGATCACCATGACTAGTCAAGATGATGGTTTAAATAGGATATATGACTGAAGATGAATGTGTGACGTGCCTATATATGCAAGCTACCAACCACACGTGTTAGTAATGGCGGGAAACCTATTCAGTGACGTATTTTGCATATGATGAAAGGTGGGGAGATGGGGTGGAACGAGAAATGATGAATATACCCTCACGTGTGGGAGTTAACGGCAGAACGTTAGGAAAAGTTAAAAAAAATCGACTCAGGGGCAAAAATGTTTATAGTTTGGCCTCAGGACATATTTGCGGATTTCAGAAAGTTTAAGGACGTTTTTTTGCATTTTACCCTCTATTTTTCTTCTTAGCCATAACCAATTCTTGATTCAGCTAATACTGAACCAATGCATTAAAAAGACAATTTTTTTGACCTGCCTATTTTTTTTCACAGCATAGTCGAAGTAAATAGAAACTAATAAGATCTTATAGAGATCGCAAACACAATTTAATAATGCCACCTTCTATTTGTATGGCTACACCAGATACCAAAAACATAAACAACCAATATGTTTAATATATTTAACAGACTAACAACCCCCAAAAGATACCCAAATGGACCAAAAGTATACAGTCAACATGAAAATATGTGTTACGACCCGTGAAAGAGTCAAATGTTTAAAGGTCCTATAAAATATTATTGGACGTAGACATACCGGATAAAATTTATTTTAGTACCAAGAAAAAGGGTCCTAATACATAGGTGCGCTTTGTTAGGACCAATTGTGGTGTTATAAGACATTTTGTCACATGTTTAGCTAGTATCATTGGAGTCCTACATCACAAAACACTTCGTATCTACGAAACATATTTAACACTCGTTAACTAAAAAACAAAAACACAAAACAATCAGTTAAACTCAATTTGAAGCATAAACGAATAAGAAAATATTTCATTTTCATATGAGAATTTTTCAAGCCAGTTATCACAACATTCAAGATAAAAGTCTCCCAAAATTCAACATAAATACCCGGGAAAAGGTAGCAGATATAGTCTTGACGCATCCGCTGATAATATCTATGCGGTTCCATTCTTGTCATTACCTATACTTTAAAATATATATCTTGAGGTCTACACTCATCCAATTCATGCTCTGAAAGTTAGAAGTCAATTCTTTCGTTTGTTCCTGATAAAAAGTACTAAAAAGATATTAAAAAATGGCATTATAAATTCTGAAGTGAAATGGATGAAGAATATCTAATAAGATCATTGCTAAATCCTCCTACCGAATCCTCATACTTATCCTCCTACACACACAATCATATAATATTCAATTTCTCCACTTATTTTCTCTCCAGATCTTAACCGTCAGTTCTGCCATATGTCAGGATTTAGTGTGTAGGAGGATTTGTAGGAGGTTTTTGTAGGAGAAAATAACATTTTTGATCTAATAAACGGGTTGTCATTGACATTTGTCGATATTGTGGGGTCGAAAATAAAGCTCTAACTTTCCCCTACAAGTAAATATACATATACTCAACTTTTGAAGTCTGGAAATTAACATTCAAACGTTAAAACATTTATTGGTCAATGTTATTCAAGGAGCATACCACTAGAACCATTGATCTTTATGATTTTTTGTCAATGGATATGTAAAATCTAGTTCTTTGTATTTTAAAATGGTCTACGCTAGGATACAAGCATTTATTAAAGTTTATCAACTTAAAAGAAGTTAATTACTCTATATTGTAACTTGCTTGCTGCGTCATCATGAAATCATGCAGACTTGTACATGTACAACAAAGACAGAGCAATAACAATGTAATAATAACGATGTTCCTATTTTGGCGTTTGAATAACAATTGATAATGTTACAACTGAAATGAATTATGTTTCAAGCTATGTCGAGGCTACAAAGGTTTCTTCTGTGTCTTTGCCGCTCAAAAACTAGAAAGCCGCGAGCTTATTCCATGTTAGTCTCTTGTCCATGACAACTTATAAATTAGCCGAGTGAATTCTTTTTTGCAAGTTTAATGGTTGTGAATGATGTTTAATTTAGGTATCTGTTCAATGGGTGCAAGATCAAACGTAAACATGGATTTCACGATGTTTTTTTTTGGGGTTTTATTTGCCACTTTTCGAAATGTTGAATATACCGCTATAAAATTTTATAGGGAGGTTGATGAAAGTGAAAACGTGATGATTTTGAGGATGAAATTTAGTAATGGTAATAAAAAATGAAGCTTAAAAAGTGGTCCTTATGAATTGTAAGTTGTTTCATTTCGTAGTTGTGATTATTATGTTCATACGGAAAGTCTTATATGCGATTTCCTTTGTAATCAGGATCATGTGATAAAGAAGGCATCCAGTGGATTAGATATCACAATATCATATAGCAGCTCTGGACTTGACACTCCACGAACCCGAACGAAGAAGAGAAAGCTGACTCATGAATCCTTAACAGCAACAATCTTCGAAGAACAACAGAGACCATCAAAATGAGATTGGGTGGACGGTTGGGTTCATGAATTTACAGATGACTTGTCTATGACAAGTCAAAAGGAGACCCTCTTAGATGAAATATCTGAAGGAGGTTCTCCAGACGATGTCATCAGAAAGCTCAAGGGTGAACTTGCAATTTTATCATTCCAAGGAAGTAACTTCCCTTAAAGAAGAAAGAAACATATTGGAGGAAGAGGTTGCAAAGATGAAAGTCGAAGTCAACGTCAGTAACTTGTCGAGCGAAGGAGGGGATCCATGGGCTCTCGTGGATGAATAAAAAAAACTGAATTACGAAAAGGCTTTAAATACAAATCTCCAGTTACAACTTAGAAAACACAAGAATCAAATGTATAATTGATTTTTGTTGTTCAGGATCTAGACGAAATGCTGGAAGAAAACAAGAAGTCACATTTTAAGTTGATCCAAAGTTGCAAGTAGTCAACACTAAACCCGAGACATGTGATGATTATGAAGATCAAAAGGCTTTAATAGAAATTGTTAGAGAACATAGTAGTAGTCTGCACTCTACAAGATGTGCATTTACAGGAACAAAAGATCATCGATCTTTATAATGAAATAGGGTTATACAAACAAGATAAGGATGAACTCGAGATGCATATGGAACAGATCGCTCTTGACTACTATTTAATGGCCCTGTTTTGTTATATTTTTCTCTAAGGTAGGTATCTAAGAAAGTAGGATCTAACAAATATGAACAAATAGATTGGAAATAATGGTTATGGGATTCTTTCAAAAGCCAGTTACAGTGACGGTTTATTCTCTGTTTTAGTGTTTGAGCTTACGTATAAGTTGTGAAGTGTTGTTTGCTGCTATATTACGTGGCATATATACACATTTTGGGCAACTGTAGCCTCATCCAACCCGTTTCCTATTTACAACCGTACTTTATGACTTTAATCAATTGACCCATTAGAAACAAACGTAGCCCAATCAACCCATTTAAAAGTAAATGGTTAAAATTTGCCACCTCAAGACTTTGCGATCAAAGGTTTAGAATTTAATGGATTTTGAAGTAATTAACGATGGTAAGAACTTACTTCTAAATAGGTAGTTTTCCAAGCTTCCTCGAGCCATAAACTCATATACTACATCTTGTGGTCATCTTCTAAGAGGTAACCAATCAAATTCACATGATTCAGATGATCTGGCAGTCCTCAATCATTAATTTCAGCCTGCAACAGTATTAAAAAGAAGATTATTAGTCATAGGGGAGAAGACATTGGGAGGAAACTTTTAAAGTGCATAAACGAATGGGGGATTAAAAATGCTATGACCATTACGGTTGATAACATTACTTCAAATGATAAATCACTTAGATATATATGATAGAGTACCTACCAAGTATGTATGACAATGGTAAACACTTTCATATAAGGTGTATGGCACATATTTTGAACCTAGTCGTGAAAGATGGTTGACAGGTTCACGCCACGCAAGTTGAGACCATAGGTTTAGCGGTCAAGTACATTAAAAACTCTAGCCAACGAATTGAAAAGTTTAAAGCAAGCATTAAAAAGACTTGTGACTCGAATACGTTTTTGATCGCGAAATGCCCGACAAGGTGGAACTCAACACATGATATGTTGGAATATGCCATTGATTTAGAAGACGCGTTTTACAATTATAGTATGAACAACACGTCTTTTTCTCGTGACCTTAAGGCAATACCTCGTCGTACCGACTTTGATGTTTGTGGAAAAGTTTGTGACTTTTTGAAAAAATTCAAAGAGAAAACTGAATTAGTATCAACCCAATCAGGCCCTGTTTCTCATCTATTTTATAGCGAGTTACTTGATGTTGACAAGCATCTACGTGAGTGGGAAGCAGTTCTAAAGTTCGATACAATGGTGTCAAAAATGCGTTTAATATATGACAAGTATTGGGGGGATTATAAAAAAGTTAACCATTATATGTACTTTGCGGTGCTTCTAGATCCAACCATGAAATCAGAAATGCTTGGGGTAAGGGTTTAGGCATTTGATGCAAAATGATTGTATACCCGAGGAGAATGAAGATGAAGAAAATACACCAATAGCGTTTTTGACTGATTCTGAAAAAGAAGACAAGATCTCGGATTTGATTTATGATGTTGAGACTAAATGGGAGTTTTGTTTGCATTATACAAGGTAAAATATGGAGTAAAGGTAACACACAACTCAAGTGACATGCGAAAATCATCATCTACACAAAGTAGAAAAACAACTTGTCGACGTGGTAATACTTTCTTGAATTCGTTTAAAAGCCAAAATTCAAGTAGAACGAGTGGAGTGGACGACGAGTTGAAAAAATATCTAAAAGAACCACCACTTGATCTAGAGGACGAGGAGGAGTTTGACATACTTATATGGTGGAAATTAAATAGTCCAAGATTTCCAATTGTTCAAAGATGGCAAAAGGTAATAAATCTTTAATCATTTAAGGTTCTGCATATTTTGTTTTTTGGTTTGTTGATTTGAAGTTTAAAGGTTCTGGCAGTTTGGTAATAAATTTTAATCATTTAAGGTTCTGCATATTTCTTTTTTCTTTTGCTGGTTCAAAGTTTTAAGGTTTTCGTATGTGCAGTTTGGCATCTGCTAATAAATCCTAATCATTTAGGGTTCTGCATATTTCGTTAAGCATCGTCTTTTAATTCGCTTGTATGTTCTTTTACTTTTGTATAGATATCTTGTCAATCCAGATATCTACCATTGCTTCCGAGTCCGCCTTTAGCACAAGTGGTCGTGATTTGGACCCGTATAGGAATGCCTTGTCGACGCAAATTGTAGATGCATTGATATGCACTCAGAGTTGGGTTCGTACCTCACAAATAAGCATCTATATGGACGATGATTTAGAAGATCTTCTCAAAGACGGCGAGGTTATCAAAGGTATATAATTTTTTTGTAGATCAGTGGGTTATAACTTTCTGTAAATCAGTGGGCATATTCAAGATATGTAGATCAGTTGGGCATATTCAAGATATGTAGATCAGTGGCCATATACAAGATCAGTGTGTATATAATCTTATGTAGACATATAATTTTTGTGTGTTATTAATATATTTTGTTGCTTTGATGTTATGTTTGTATTTTTTAAAAATGAAGGAGGAGTTGGACAAGCTTAAGGGAGACACCGCAAACGAGAAAGCACATCGCCTGATTGAGAAGAATGCGTTTACAACGTTTGGTGTTGTTGGAAAAATGCTATTGTGAATAAAGTGAATACGCATGACTTAAGATGGAAAAATGCTAATGACTCAGCTTACTTTGGTGAATATGGAATAATCTTACTGTGACTCTTGTTTATTTTGCTACTGTGTTTTAGACTTCGGCCAGATGGGGCATTTTCTACTATTAGTCATTCTCAAGTGGTTTGTTTATTTTGCTACTGTGGTTAGGCCATTTGTTTTGCTAATGTGTTAACTAATAATGTGTTTATTTTGCTACTGTGGTTAGGCCATTTTATTTTTATCTTTTTTTCTATTGTGATATATAATGAAGGCTAGAATTGCATGATTTGGTCTGCAACTCTTCATTGTGGCTCGTGTTTTTTGTTCCAAATGATGCAGCTATTGTTATTCAATCCTTTTGGTGAAAGATGTCAAACTTTTGATCTTATAGTCGAGAGCCGAGAGACTAAAAAACTACAAGATTTGGCCCAATGTGACACAATTCCTAGTGATATACTTATATCAGAACTCAACATATGATATGAGTTATCACTTAACAATTTTAAGTTCACGTCAAAAAAACATTACGTAGAAAACTATAGGAACATGTAAATAGAAAAATTTGAAGACTAAAAAGGCTCTTGTCAATACTTATACCACAATTCCTAGTGATTACATGCAAAATAACGTCACATGAAAGGTTCTTGTCAGTACTTCGGCCCATCATGTCCAAAACCGAGGACCGGACCGTTTGACCCGAGGTAAGACCGACCATACCCGAGTAGTCATCCGTCCGGTCTCGGTCCTTAGGATTCGGCATTTTTGGTCCTCGGTCCGGGTCGGGTTCACCGATGCTCAGCCCTATACAGACTTGTACCATGTATAACAAAGACAGAGCAATAACAATGTAATAGTGATGATGTTCGTATTTTGGCGTTGAATAACAATTAATAATGTTGCTTTTTAAAAAAAAAATTAACAATTAATAATGTTGAAATGAATTATGTTTCAAGTTATGTCGAGGCTACAAAGGTTTCTTCTGTGTCTTAGCCGCTCAAAAATTAGAAAGCCGCGAGCTTATTCTAAGTTAGTCTCTTGTCCATGACCACTTATAAATTAGCCGAAAGAATTCTTTTTTGCAAGTTTAAGGGTTTTGAATGATGTTTGATTTAGGTATCTCTTCAATGGGTGCAAGATCAAACATAACATGGATTTCACGATGTTTTTTTTGGGTTTTCATTTGCCACTTTTCGAAATGTTGAATATACCATTAGAAAAATTTATAGGGAGGTTGATGAAAGTGAAAACGTGATGATTTTGAGGACGAAATTCAGTAATGGTATAAAGAAGAAGCCTAAAAAGTGGTCCTTATGAAGTAAGCTGTTTCATTTCGTAGTTGTATTATGTTCATAGGGAAAGTCTTATATGCGATTTCATTGGTAATCAGGATCATGTGATAAAGAAGGCGTCCAGTGGATTTGATATCATATATATTCTAATAGCAGCTCTGGATTTAACACTCCACGAACCCGAACTGAAGGATAGTAAGCTGACCCATGAATCCTTAACAGCAACAATCTTCGAAGAACAACAGAGACCATCAAAATGGGATTGGGTGGATGGTTGGGTTCATGAATTTACAGATGACTTGTCTATGACAAGTTAAAGGGAGACCCTCTTAGATGAAATATCTAAAGGAGGTTCTCCAGACGATGTCATCAGAAAGCTAAAGGTGAACTTGCAATTTTATCATTCGAGGAAGTAGCTTCCCTTAAAGAAGAAAGAAACATATTGGAGGAAGAGTTTGAAAAGATGAAAGTCGAAGTCAACGTCAACAGTAACTTGTCGAGCGAAGGCGGGGATCCATGGGCTCTCGTGGATGAATTGAGACAAAAACTGAATTACGAAAAAGAATACCAATCTCCAGTTACAACTTCAGAAAACACAAGAATAAAATGCATAATTGATTTTTGCTGTTCAGGATCTAGACGAAATGCTGGAAGAAAACAAGAAGTCACATTTTATAGTTTATCCAAAGTTGCAAGAAGTCAACACTAAACCCGGGACATGTGATGATTCTGAAGATCAAAAGGCTTTAATGGAAATTGTTAGAGAACAAAGTGGCTTGCAAGATGTGCATTTACAGGAACAAAAGATCATCGATCTTGAAATAGAGTTATACAAACGAGATAAGGATGAACTCGAGATTAATATGGAACAGATCGCTCCTGAAAATGGAGGGCTTTACCTGGTTTGAGTCTGTGTGGCGGTGGGCTCAAACCCCGTGGATTAGTCGACCAATGAGTCGGAAATCACGGTTACTAAATAAAAAAAAAAAAAAAAAAAAAAGACAGATCACTCTTGACTACTTTTTAATGGCCCTGTTTTGTTATATTTTTCTATAAGGTAGGTATCTAAAAAAGTAGGATCTAACATATATGAACAAATCGATTGGCAATCATGGTTATGAGATTCTTTGAAAAGTCAGTTACAGTGACAGTTTATTCTCTGTTGTAGTGTTTGAGCTTAGGTATAAGTTGTGAAGTGTTGTTTGTTGCTATATTACTTGGCATACATACACATTTTGGGCAACTGTAGCCTCATTCAACCCGTCTCCTTTTTACAACCATACTTTATAACTTTAATCGATTGACCCGTTAGAAACAAACGTAGCCCAAATCAACCCATTTAAAAGTAAATGGTTAAAATTTGCCACCTCAAGGCTTTGCGATCAAAGGTGTAGAATTTAGCGGATTTTGAAGTAATTAACGATGGTAAGAACTTACTTCTAAATAGGTGGTTTTCCAAGCTTCCTCGAGGCATAAACTCACATACTGACATCTTGTGATCATCTTCTAAGAGGTAACCAATCAAATTCACATGATTCAGATGATCTGGCAGTCCTAAATCATTAATTTTAGCCTGCAACAGTATTAAAAAGAAGATTTAATCTTAGCTAAAAATGAAAATGACATAAATTTATTACATGAGTTGGACGAAACAAATCTAAAATTGAAGGGCTCGTTGCTTAATTCTAAAATACAATGTGATCAACAACAAAACATAAAAAGGAATTGCATTTTGTTACCAATCATACAAATAGATCTTCATTTTTGCTAGCTAATTATAACACACTTTTATAAGTAATTGTTCGTGTATGTCTCCGGCCAGAGCCTCCGGATACATACACTACCCCGGACTATAGCCGAGGCCCCAGCAATTAATAAGGTAGGCACATGAACAGTGAATCATTTAATGCCACAAACCTAGGAGCCGGGTGAAAAGTAAAAGTAATCCACCATATTATCCAGCACGCGTCACTCGATCCAGCGGACAAAACGTAGCACCGCCGCCCTGGGGACAAATCCCTTGATTAATGGAAAAGATCTCACCTTGGGCTCAGAACCTAGCCTATCGATGTGACTAGACATCCAGGTACATTTGGTGGAGTAGTATAAATACTCCCCACATTTAATACACACGCAATTCAATTCTACTTAGCTTACTCATCGCCATTTTTGTTCTTGATTTTTATATTAAACCTCCGGTATTCCACACCGGATACCATCCCCGTGATAATTACTTACTCTCACGCCGGATCTTGGTCTCGGGGTCAAACCTGGGACGAGGCTAACGTGTGTTGTCTTATGTTCATAGGTCCAATACCAAGATACAAGCCATATGATTATTGTGACTGAAGGGAATTCGCTAGCGAATATACTCCAATAGTGCATACTTACCAACAGTGGCGGAGGCAGGAAATTTTATAGTGGGGGGCAAAAAATTATTTTGGACAATAGCAAGGCGAAAAAAACAGAATCTGAATAAAAAACCAAATATTTTAATTTAAATTTTAATATTTCTAAGTTTTACCGTGTTAAATGTCAGAATTCAATGTGTGAGTGGGGGGCAATATGAGTTTCGAGTGGGGGCATTTAAAAAAGACAAATACACTAAAATCTCGTCTTTTTGGTCTAGCTATGGGAGCGCCGCCACCCTGACGCTATAAAGTAAGCCCGCCCCCGCTTACCAACCATTTTTGGTGACGTTAAAGACCTTCTTTCTTTGAACTTTTTACATCAATGGCAGTGCCAGTAAGTGATTGTCATCAATCCATCCCATAAAAACCGACCCAAAACCACGTTCTCCTAGCGGGTAGAAAATTCCTAGTGGCCATTCTTAGAACATTGAAACTAAAAGATTACAAATTTTGTGATTGTAAAAACTCGGGTTGAGTGTTTGGGATTCTAGGACTAATCGGTATAGGGTATGTTTGGCATTCTTAAGAGTTGGAGCGGATCGCTGGAGCTGATGCTGGAGCATGTAGCTTAAGCATGTCATTTAGGAGCTTATTTTTTTAACAAGCTCCTTCAAGCCTCTGTCAGTAATGAAACTTATTTTTAATAGTAGCTTATTTTTTAAAAAACAATAAGCTCATGTTACGATAAGTTCTGATAAGCTCGCGCGCCAAACATAGCCATAGTGCATATGTGACTTAAATAGGATAATTACAGAACTAAGGTTTATAATTAAAGAATAGTGGATTCGAGACATGAAATGAATGATAAACAGAATCAAAAAGTGTGGTTCATTTACCCACACAATGACAGTGGGCAAAGAAGGTAGGTTACTAACACAAAATTGATAAGTAAAATAAATCTATAATCATGCATGCAAAAAAAGTGAATGAATGAAGCACCCTAAGATTAAATTACAAGGTGAGTTTAAACAAATTATGAAGTAAAATAGTGAAGGTGTATGTATGAAGATACCTTCGATTACGGCTTCTTGAAACTGGCAACATAAACCTTTTGTCAGTGCTGCTTCACAATCCCACATATTTAGGGCGCCAAAATCTTTTACCCAATAGTTTAGAGGGGAATTGTTACTGGGTACATCTCAACCCTTCATCCAAACAAATTAATGACCCCACCTGTTAAAACAAATACTGTAATTTATTATACATATAAATAGTCTTTATAAATGATAAATATAAGTTGACTGCCGTTAATCATTTTTTACATAATTCGGTAAAATTGATGACCTTGTAGTAATTAAGCAACGATTAATCAAATTTATAATTTTTTTTTTTGCAACACTAACTGTTATAATGCATGCATAATCGATTATATTTCATTTTTGATAACATATATTGTGATTTTTGTGAAGTCATAATGTTTTCAACGAATTAGAACTTGATTTGTAGGTTGGTTATAACAGTCTAGAGACATTTGATGAATGTTAGCCAAATGAGTAAGTTTCTAAGTTTTAAAAAAATAAATTAGGAAGCAGGGTGGATCTACGTGAGAGTCGGATGTGGTACGGGTCACATTCGATTTGAAGTTACAAAATGTAAATTTTTTCAAAAAGTATTGCTTTCTTCGTATGTACAACACCCAAAAACAATTTTGTGCTACTTTGGTTTATACTAAACATGTTTATGATGTGACTTTTATTGTTTATTGTAAAAAATTTCATATATAACGCTTCTAAAAAAATTTATGCAACACCCATAAAATATTCGGTAAGCAAGGATATTGTAATCTTCATACATACACCTTCACAAAAATAAAAAGAAGCGTTATATTGTAATCTTTTGATTATTTTAATATATTTCTACCTTTAAAAAGAATATGACCTATCACTAAGGAATCAAACTCCTAGCTTATTTTTGTTAGTAAAAAATAATTTTAAAACAACTCAAAATAAAATAAAAAGATTATAACTTTAAGATACATGATGTAGTTTTTTTTATGATGTTAAGCTGATTTAGCCTAACAAAACTTAACAACGCACCTTTCACCTTTACGGATTGAGTTACAGATTTACCCGACAGTCATACTTTCTTTTATTCTAAAAATCTAACGTACGATTAGCTAGTAAGCATTGCGCCAAACCACCAGCCCACCTAATGGCGCCAAAACTGGTTCACACATCATGAGTTATTTATGTGCCAAACATTAGAATTAGACGAAAGAGGTATTTATTTATCGGAAGCGATAAATTCCGATGGTAGGGGCTGTCTGTTTTAGCTTGTATAATGTAAGCCTATTTCGACTTATATAACATAAGCCTCAATTTAGTAGTTTATTTAGAGACCTATGGACTTATCTATGTTTGTTATGATATCATAAACTTATATAAGCCCATAAATCATATATAAGTTAAAAAAATTAGGGTTTATGAAATATAAGCCGAAATATTGTTTATTTTTTGCTTATATAACATAAGCTTTAGATTCGTGGCTTATTTTGAGACTTACGAGTTTATATAAGTTTATCATGATATAACAGACTTATATAAGCCATAAACCTTTAAATAAATCATAAAATTAAGACTTATGTTATGTAAACCGAAATCGGCTTACATTATATAAGTGAAAGAGAGGTGATTTGCACACTCCTCAAATTGATTGGCACACTCAAATTTAGTGTGTCTTGACACATATGTCCTTATATCACTTCTAATCATGTTTACTTTATAAGGGTATATGTGTCAAAACACACCAAATTTGAGTGTGCCAATCAAATTAAGGAGTGTGCAAATCACTTCCCTAAGTGAAACCAAATGCCCCCTTGTATGAACAAAAATGCTAAAGTAGCCTTATTTTTCCACAACGATTTCCCACAACACCAAACCATGTTCTAATGATGGTCAAACACGTGTGGTCCTTGCACAAATTTAAAGCACCTATAAATCACGCGAGTTACAATACGGGTAGGGACAATTTTTTATGCAACCCATTATTTAATCCACCACGAGTAAAATATTTAACATGAGGTTTTTTACAACACAGGTCTGAAAAGTCACTACACATAGGGCCTACCCAAAAAAGAAATGGGACAACGTGTGTTTACAGTTCAATGCGTTACGAGTTTTACAAATGCTCTAGCTGATGTATGCAAGTAGGAATGGCAACGAGTGAGATTTAGGTTGAGTTTTAGTGAACTCGTATTCACATTTGTTTATAATATCTATATTTATATCTACTCAAATACTCGACAAGTGTCTGATTAGTATTTATTATCTATCAGGTTTTTTGCTCACGGGTATTAGGTATTCACAATTAAATTTTCGTTTGATATAATTATACGTACTAATATTTAAGAAAAATTATCGAAAGACGGCTAAAATAACCTAGGGTTAATATATGCAAACATTACTAAAGTTTGACAAAAAAATTCGATTATGTTACTAAAGTTTGAAACGTAACAGATATATTACACAAGTATGCGGGTTTATTTTTTACGTTAGTGAACGTTTATAAAAGTCATACAACCATTACTCTTTAGAAAGGTGTCACACCCCACCATGGCGGAATATGGGGCGCGACGTATGGATATCATCACAACATGGCGTGTCTATAGAGATAACTATATGAAATAAGAAATGTCATAAAATGGTGACACAAATGTCATGACAATATCTCAACAATGCAGGAGTCTAGGTAAGTAGGTAACAGTCCTACCTCTTACCCAAGACAAACAAGTAACACAAACAAAACAAACATATAGGTGCCAACAGTATCACTTATTCAAAAAAACATAAAGGTAAACTAAGAAGGAATGGGGATCTCCTTCTATATGCAATCCTAAGGCATCCAAGTCTAGTCACTTCTATCCTCACGCTTAACCACATTCACACCTGAAAGAGACACTAAAACACGTCAACATAAAGTTGGTGAGAGTCACAGGTTTAGACTCCAACGCTAAATCAGTTACAATAACATATGGACAATGTGTTACAAGTATGCATTAACAACTAGCATTCAAGATAAATCAATCATCACATTTCCAAGGCATCACACCTTACCAACAACCACAATTACTAAGGCATCACGCCTTACCAACAACCATGGTACCATAGGCGCCCATACACCTATGTACCTATCCCAAGGCCACTACCTTGTCATTTTCCATTGGTCCCATAGACGATCACGCTATGTACCTATCCCAAGGCCCCTACCTTGTCAAACCACAATAACTGAGACGTCACGTGTCCCCCGATCCAAATCATACACAATCAAGAATCACATAACAGTTAATCACATAATGTACACACAAGTCCATCACAACCATAAAACATTCACAACAACAATTTATAAATAACTCAACACAGTGTCTCTTCCATCCCATCTTGAAGTCAAAATCAATAGTAAACATGGGACTATGAAACTCACCTGATTGAGCTTCTCCAAATGTCCTCGCACTAGCAAAAAGCTAACAAACCAAAAACACATAATCAAAACATGAACCAAACACTAAAATGGCTCATCAACCTATGATGGACATCTAACCTTCTCCCATATATATACCTCATATATATGCTCTAAGCATCTCATTACACCCCTCTATAAAGCCCTTAACTCGTTTTACTTCATAACACATCCCGTTAACATTTTACCCAAAACAGTCCCATTTTTCATACCTTAAACTATGGGTCGATCTCCCCCTTAAACATACCCATGATCTCTGTAAAAGGAATATTCATGCCCTTACATATGTTAGCTAACACCTCCCACTTGCTCCAACCTTAAAGCTACTGTTAAGGCCCCGATATATATATATATATATATATATATATATATATATATTATATATATATATATATATATATATATATATATATATATATATATATATATATATATATATATATATATATATATATATATATATATACTTTTGTCATTCCAGATTTACTGATTTTAAACATACAAAAAGTTTGTTACAATTAAGGGATCTTACCCTAAACCACAACCTTAGCCCAAGTGCAGATACTTACTACAATATATAAACCATCTCTCATGTTCGTGAGAAGATCCCAATGCAACCCTAAGTACCCCAAACAACCCAAAACTTAAAAAGAAAACAGGCTGATTACAAAACTGTTTTGACCTCCGACTGTTGTAACCTGTTTTTGACCCACTTCCCAACCTCCAATTTAGTTCTCGTTTCTTGAATTGGAAAGCCACTTCAATTACCTTTTCAGGGATACTTGGATCGTAAAATAAGAGTTTATAGAACTCCCGATATGATCAAAACAATTGACTCAAAATTCTGCCCAGTTTTTAAAAACGGGTTTAATCAAATTAAACTAATTAATTAACCCTAATTCCACTAATTACAAGGCCTAACTTATGTAATCATTATGAACTCATTATTATAATATTAATTTACTGTTTTTAAATTAAACCCTAACGTAAATCCATCATAAGATGATTATAAAAACATTAAAAACAATTAAATTGAAAAGGGATTTGAATATTTACCTTTGATTTATGAAAACCCCAAAATTTTATGAAGAACCCTAATATTTCTCCATTAAATTCGACCTAAGCTTGATCTCCAGGGATTATGATGTGTTTTTAGTTAATAAAAGTCTTTATATAATTACCATACTAATCCTAGCCCAATACAATGTTTCCTTTTTCTCCTTTTTTCCTTTTTTCCTTTTTTTTTCTTTTGCAACCGTCTATACCCTTTCCATATCATTAAATTTCGTTTTTTTTTCTTTTTATTGTTTAATATTATGTTATTAACAATACCTTAATTTACCTTAATTTATTTCAGCTCCTAAAACCTCCAAAACCTCAAAACCGTAAAACTAGTCAATTTTTATGCGTTTTACCGTAAAAGTCGCAAAATATACACTTTTAAAAAAATCTCAAATTTTGAAATAAACTTTATAACTAAGTCCTAAATGACTTAAAACCATCCCGAAAAATATCCACATGACTAATTACCTCATCCGAGACCTCCAAATGCTAAACCGTAAATCGTAAAAATACGATTTTCTATAATACATATATGTATACGTACAACCACTAAATAACACCATCTCACTTCATAGTCACTACCATGTGAACTCATGAACATGAAATCATCACACATCGTTTCATTCACAAGGTACCCCGTACCGGAAACGATATCCAAACCACAATCTATACACACCAATAAGCACATAAACACATAAAGACACGTAACTAGCACAAAATAAAACTAAGTGACGAACCTCAAAACCAGGGTTGTCACATCACTCCCTCCTAATAGAAATCTCGTCCCGAGATTTACTCCTGAGGATCAAACACAGAAACAACAAATCACATGAGGATACCTGTTCTAAACGAACTTCCCTCATTTCCACGTGAACTTTAGTTCAAGTTTCAAAATACCATATATACAAACCAAAAATAATTAAACTCATTGCCAAACTATTGACCTCACAGTCAATAAATCTCACAAATGACTCTTTGATAAAACAAAGACTCTTATTAACACAAGTCCCGAATAACCGTACAGGCAAAATGCATTCTCAAACAACCTTTACCAATCCCAATACATGAAATGTATCATGTATACAACTTATTTCCCCCAGGTAATTCTATGCTCATAAGCTAATGGTCCGATCTTTCCAAAGATCATAAATGGACCTACAAAACTCTACATCAACTCTTCCATTTTACCAAAACATACCACCCGTTACTATGGGTGAAACTTCATACATAACTCTGTCACTAACTCTAGTGGTTTCCCCCTTTCTATATAGCATCCCTTGTTGCACTCATCCTTTCCACAAACATCACTACCACATTAGTAGCCTCTTTTACCAATTCTAGTCCACAATGGGGACATCTCACCCTATCCTTTCACATAGTGCCTCTAATGGCATTTATCGACTTCTAGTATGATAACTATCGTTATATGAAAACCCAGCCATCGCTAAAGAGTTTTCTAACTCCCTCTAAATCAATCACCCATGCCCTCAGTGTAACTCCTAAGGTTGTACAAATATCTCACTTGTCTATCCTTTTCCCAGTTAGCTGGATATACTCATATCCAATCATGTTCATCAACTCCCTTCAGTCCGTACTCCAAACTACTTAAAAATTCCAATTTCCTTACAAAGTGACCTACGTCGGTCTTTCACATATCCATTAGTTCTTCCAACTTCCCAACTACGTGACTTCTCATTCCTCTTGAAATAGGTGATGAATTAGTCATTCTATCGAATATCACCCAACACTCATTGTACTTTATCCTCCAACGCATTATGTATCCCTTCCACCAACTTCGTCCTTACATCGCCCCTTTCTAAGCTACTCCTATCTATGTAGGAAGTATAGTCTACGTCCCTTTCTCCATATGATTGTCCAAGCCACGCAACATACATGTTGACGCGTTCTCTGCTTTAGACAACTCAACTCGTGAAACCTACATCTTTCATCCAAACCACCCTAATACGTCATCCATATAGTTCAAGTTCTTTTCAGCTTCACTTCATTCTTCTTATTCCATGTCTCATCAACCATGCTTGCCTTTCCCAGATGGTACTTGGCCATGCAATTTTCTTTCGTCACTTAACTCCACCCACCACCTTTGCCAAATGTTCAATCAAGGTGATTGAATATGTGTTGGAGACGTTCATGATCCGTATAGATCATTCTCCACGTCTCGTACACCAAATGCCTCTAGCATTCTAGGCAGATATAACAGTCCAGCTCCACTAACTAAGTCTATCCAGTTCTTCCAAATCTTCAGTTCCTGCAACGTATAAGCGATCGCCTTTCTTTGTCGTCCTCGTACGCGTCCAAATCCTTGCTCCACGTATCGTCATGCTTCACGAATTCATCCAGTCCTTCCGATAATGCCAAGATCGGCTCATTATCCAATCCACTTCTTCAGCCTCCAAAATGCTTCCTCATCCTTCTTCACTTCGCCCCTTGCTGGTTCCATGATATGTCATCATCTCTAACTACTCATCATGGTAAACTTATCACTAAAACTCACACTCGAAAATCTCACGTATAACTCCACTCCAAAACCAACACATAATTCGCCTCACTTTCCTTCTCAGATTTGAGTAGATCAAGATGTCGTCGATGCTCCCGATGACAACTCGTTTATACACGTTCATGCACACTTGGCTCATTGACACCGTGAAAACCGCTAGTGCTTTGGCGAAGCCAAATGCATAACCATAAACCTAAAACGTTCAAACAACATCCTTAGCAGTTTCAACTATGTCCTCCTTGCACCCTATCTCAGCGGCAATACGAATAAATTCCTACCTCGTTCTACTTGCGAAATTCTACACGCATTTTAACAGACCAATACTTCCTCTCATTAGACCACTCAACCTCTTTCCACATCCAATATACTACTAAGCAACTCAACTTTTATCTTGCATTCCTTGCAAATTTCTAGCAACTCTTGTTTTTAAATCATTCCATCAACAATTTGCCTTGGAAAGGCACTAACTACAACTCCTCTCACTTCTTCTACTTGCTCTATTTATGGTTCTACCTCACAGTAATAGGCAAACCAACTAAATCTCAGGAAATTTTCAGAAAACATACATGCCTTACGAACAATATCCCCTTCCAACACTCTCTATTGCACGTTACTTGTGCCAATTTCCATACCTTTCACAAATCTCTATTCATCTCCCTTGGCACTCCTAATAGACCTCATGCCCATATTAGTTCGTCTACGAACCTCTTTCCTCCCCACTAAGGGTATTCTGACCGTTCTCTCATGGTCACCTACTTAAGCGTGTAGGCGCGACCAAGTCTTTCATATGACTACCTCAAAGTTCCCGAACAATACGAAACCAAAACTACCTCTTGAATCCATCAGATACGATCAACGAATCAAACCAACGGATAAATAACGACATTTCACGTGCACCAGTTAAAACAAGTCAAAAACCATAAGACTCAAAAGAAAACTCAAACCCAAAACGTGTATCAATTCAAAATGACCCATGACAACGAAAATAATCCAAGAAACACCCAATGGCAACCAAAACATATTACGCCCCGCGACATATTATTTAAACCGTGCAAAAGGTCGACTTTTCCAAAAGAATATATATCTTTTTTTTATTTATTTATTATTACCTCCCACATCTATGTGACTCAAACAATCTACAAACAACCCTCTTGACGAACTCAAAACTTAACTAAAAAACTAGGTATCCCGTGCATCCCAAATCATAAAAATAACTACTATTCAAACTCAACCTTTAACCCGACACTTGTACAATAATTTCGGCCAAGATACTGACCTCCCATGACTATACATTCTGAATATTTGAAAAGTACGTTCTGAATACATGATCTTAGGCTTTTGAATCATCCAAAAAGCTTTAAAAACGAACAAGTTAGGACCAAAACAGTTTTATACTAGTTGTTTTTGAAAAAAACTAAAGAATAAACTTAGTGATTAATGTAATCCTTTTAAATGACATATATAATTGAATGAAAAATCTTCATAAACTCAATTTAACCTTGTATTAATAATTATGAATGACGTGAATCGGTTAAACCCAATTACATAAACTATGTAAGTAGAAAGAAATTTTTACTTCGCTTTATTTCAAAGAAAGTCTTTTAGAATTTGAAATATATAAGTGTTGTTTAAAGAGAAATCTTATGTTACATCTTGTTTCAAACACGACTCCAACACCTTACCCTTATTTTACCGAATACAACCAACCATCTAACCCAATATATACCGACCAAAAGAATTGCAAGACCCAACACAAAAGATTTCATTATCTCAAAAGAAACCCCAAGTTATTTCAATAGACTTGAAACCAAAAACACCATTTTAAAACGTACACGTGAAATACGAAACTCAAAGAATACGCTACAAGACACACTTCAAAAGACTCAAAACGTCGTTGGAACTCCATTAAACTCCAGCACCATAAAACACGAACAAACACAAGGTACGTTCAAGTTATAATAACCGGTGAACGACCATATACCATAACTTAAAACATAGTAGTATATATACATCCGCATATATATACCTATTAAATCTCCCAAAACATACTCGTTATCATACACGTAAGTCAATCAATCGCTTTATACGCTCGTTTTTCCATACGAGTAATCACCATATCACCGTGCTACAACAATGCATAAAGGCCACCTCCAAAACCAAACCATATCGTGTGACCCCATAATCACACAACACAACTACAATCCAAAACATATAATACAAAAAGAACAATAGCCATATCATAGGCAGCCATTACATAAACCCATATATACGTATACCCAAATTCTACATCTCATTATATACAAGCATGTACTAACCCTCTTTCATGCAATCATACTTGGGAAGCCATTGAAGTTGTGATACTTGTATAACTATGTTGGCCACCATACTTATACAATTACCCTTCCCCCAGTGCACTCCCTCCTATGATGACACTTATAAGAATCAATACAACATATAACACATAATCCATCTACTCGCATAAGCTCATAACCACGTAACAATAAAATCCAAAACTCCATCTATTAAAATAACATAGTAATACTCTTGGAATACAACAATCCATAGTCTAGCTAAAACAGCATAGACTAAATCCAAAACGAAAACATAATCAGTTATAAGTCATGTCGCCCGTAAGAGTGGAAACAACTTAAAATCCTTCATATCCACCTACTCCTAGTAACTCGAACCACCACACGATTCATAGGGAACATGACTTAACCATCAAAAGAAAAATAACATACCTCAGGTATGTAAAATAACTCGATAAAAGATAGAAACTACCTTGTACTAAATTATGTACTATAATGTACAATTTAAGCAAAATACAACAGTGACTAGCGTGGACGATTATGGTTCAACCCGCACTAGTCACAAACCCGAAAAGAAAATAACATGTGACTAAGTATGAACATACTATGGTTCAATTCATACTAGTCAAAACATCGCAATAAATAACATACAAACACATCAATTATTATAAAATGCACACATACTCCTATGACGCCTATATGCAGGGACCCTTAAGCTATAGACTAGGCTACGCGACTAGGCAACCTAATTCTCTATAACCATTGTCTCTGATACCATTCTGTCATACCCCACCATGGCGGAATATGGGGCGCGACGTATGGATATCATCACAACATGGCGTGTCTATAGAGATAACTATATGAAATAAGAAATGTCATAAAATGGTGACACAAATGTCATGACAATATCTCAACAATGCAGGAGTCTAGGTAAGTAGGTAACAGTCCTACCTCTTACCCAAGACAAACAAGTAACACAAACAAAACAAACATATAGGTGCCAACAGTATCACTTATTCAAAAAAACATAAAGGTAAACTAAGAAGGAACGGGGATCTCCTTCTATATGCAATCCTAAGGAATCCAAGTCTAGCCACTTCTATCCTCACGCTTAACCACATTCACACCTGAAAGAGACACTAAAACATGTCAACATAAAGTTGGTGAGAGTCACAGGTTTAGACTCCAACGCTAAATCAGTTACAATAACATATGGACAATGTGTTACAAGTATGCATTAACAACTAGCATTCAAGATAAATCAATCATCACATTTCCAAGGCATCACACCTTACCAACAACCACAATTACCAAGGCATCACGCCTTACCAACAACCATGGTACCATAGGCGCCCATACACCTATGTACCTATCCCAAGGACACTACCTTGTCATTTTCCATTGGTCCCATAGACGATCACGCTATGTACCTATCCCAAGGTCCCTACCTTGTCAAACCACAATAACTGAGACGGCACGTGTCCCCCGATCCAAATCATACACAATCAAGAATCACATAGCAGTTAATCACATAATGTACACACAAGTCCATCACAACCATAAAACATTCACAGCAACAATTTATAAATAACTCAACACAGTGTCTCTTCCATCCCATCTTGAAGTCAAAATCAATAGTAAACATGGGACTATAAAACTCACCTGATTGAGATCCTCCAAATGTCCTCGCACTAGCAAAAAGCTAACAAACCAAAAACACATAATCAAAACATGAACCAAACACTAAAATGGCTCATCAACCTATGATGGACATCTAAACTTCTCCCATATATATACCTCATATATATGCTCTAAGCATCTCATTACACCCCTCTATAAAGCCCTTAACTCGTTTTACTTCATAACACATCCCGTTAACATTTTACCCAAAACAGTCCCGTTTTTCATACCTTAAACTATGGGTCGATCTTCCCCTTAAACATACCCATGATCTCTGTAAAAGTAATATTCATGCCCTTACACATGTTAGCTAACACCTCCCACTTGCCCCAACCTTAAAGCTACTGCTAAGGCCCCGATATATATATATATATACTTTTGTCATTCCAGATTTACTTATTTTAAACATACAAAAAGTTTGTTATAATTAAGGGGTCTTACCCTAAACCACAACCTTAGCCCAAGTGAATATACTTACTACAATATATAAACCATCTCTCATGTTCGTGAGAAGATCCCAATGCGACCCTAAGTACCCCCAAACAACCCAAAACTTTAAAAGAAAACAGGCTGATTACAAAACTGTTTTGACATCCGACTGTTGTAACATGTTTTTGACCCACTTCCCACCTCCAATTTAGTTCTCGTTTCTTGAATTGTAAATCCACTTCAATTACCTTTTCAGGGATACTTGGATCGTAAAATAAGAGTTTATAGAACTCCCGATATGATCAAAACAATTGACTCAAAATTCTGCCCAGTTTTTAAAAACGGGTTTAATCAAATTAAACTAATTAATTAACCCTAATTCCACTAATTACAAGCCCTAACTTATGTAATCATTATGAACTCATTATTATAATATTAATTTACTGTTTTTAAATTAAACCCTAACGTAAATCCATCATAAGATGATTATAAAAACATTAAAAACAATTAAATTGAAAAGGGATTTGAATATTTACCTTTGATTTATGAAAACCCCAAAATTTTATGAAGAACCCTAATATTTCTCCATTAAATTCGACCTAAGCTTGATCTCCAGGGGATTATGATGTGTTTTTAGTTAATAAAAGTCTTTATATAATTACCATACTAATCCTAGCCCAATACAATGTTTCATTTTTCTCCTTTTTTCCTTTTTTCCTTTTTTTTTCTTTTCCAACCGTCTATACCCTTTCCATATCATTAAATTTCGTTTTTTTTTTCTTTTTATTGTTTAATATTATGTTATTAACAATACCTTAATTTACCTTAATTTACCTTAATTTATTTCAGCTCCTAAAACCTCCAAAACCTCAAAACCGTAAAACTAGTCAATTTTTACGCGTTTTACCGTAAAAGTCGCAAAATATACACTTTTAAAAAAATCTCAAATTTTGAAATAAACTTTATAACTAAGTCCTAATTGACTTAAAACCATCCCGAAAAATATCCACATGACTAATTACCTCATCCGAGACCTCCAAATGCTAAACCGTAAATCGTAAAAATACGATTTTCTATAATACAAATATGTATACGTACAACCACTAAATAACACCATCTCACTTCATAGTCACTACCATGTGAACTCATGAACATGAAATCATCACACATCGTTTCATTCACAAGGTACCCCGTACCGGAAACGATATCCAAACCACAATCTATACACACCAATAAGCACATAAACACATAAAGACACGTAACTAGCACAAAATAAAACTAAGTAACGAACCTCAAAACCAGGGTTGTCACAAAAGGTTACCGGTTGAGAAATCAAGTGACCTGCTATGTTGTATGTTTGTGGGTCCCCATCCTTTAATTCAATTCATCCCTCCCACCGTATTCTTCCTTCTTACTGAGTTCATCTTCATTCTTAGTAAACGTCATAACACCACCACAACTAATCACCATCACCATCACCATTATCTCCCAAGACAATAACCCATTCTGAAATCTCTTATTTACTAAATCCAGGGTCAAAAACATAAACGTGAACATACAAAAATCAAAAACCGATAAAAAAAACAAAAACAAAACAATCCTCAAAGCAGATTCATAGACAAAATCAGAAGATTAAACCACATAACAAAAATATTACCGAATCCCACACCGCAGATCTAAAAAAATCACAACCAAAACTCAAAATCTCTAACACCAAAACACCCAAAACTATTTCGATTAGAAAATAGATCGAGGTTTAAACAAACCATTCCGACAAATCCCTCCAACTAAGATTGATCCTATCATTTAATTTCATATAAAAGTGTTCACGTTATATATATAATGTATATGGGTCAGAATTGCTTTTTAATGGATTATGAAGATTCATGTGAGAATTATATGTATATTAATGTTATAATGTATATGGGTAAAATTTGAAACAACAAATGGCTTCTTTTGTTTTGTGATGGAGTTTGTAACCTGAGATTTTTTAAATGTTATATTATTTCTCATAGATTTTGACCTACGAGTACAGATTTGGTTAAAAAAAATTTAATAATGTATTTTTTAATTAATAAATATTGACACGTAGGCTACTAACAGGTAACAAAAGGTTAAAACTTAGGGAGTAACTTATGTAACCGGTTATCAAACATGAGTAACCTATCTGTTAAAGTTTAAACTTTAATAACATAATAATTTTTTTGACAAATTTTAATAACTTTTGTATATATTAACCCAATAACCTAATACATTTAAAAGTTTTTTGAAAATAAAAAATACTAATTCAGTGTCATATTATGTGACTAAATTTATCGAATAAATCAAATATGTTAATTTAAATTGATTCACATAGTTATATAAACATACCAAACGATATTTTATAAAAAGATACTTACATTCATTACCTTATTATCAAACTAATACGATAGCGATTGTTATTTGCAAACAAAACGCCCCCTTATATAAAATGACGTATACGGGTAAACGGGACAATTATTACTATAACCCGTATCCGCGAAAAAAAAAGAATTTTTCAACTGAAACCTGTATTCAAACCCGCCAACCCGACTCTAACCCGATCCAAACGGTTTGAATTTTGATTTTTCTCATCGATTTCGAACGCCTTCGCCATCCTATATGCAAGGTTTTAAAAAGTCGAACAAAACACCAACCGTCTTCGAATAAGTTCAACCGAGTTCAAACCGTCTTCGAATATGTTGAACCGAGTTCAACTGGTTTAACCAAATAAACCCATATATAACGAAAGACTAAAATCGAGATAGAACCGTTTGGTAAGAGCTTTTTTAAATTTTTTTTAGAGTTGTTAGTTTTTTTGTTAAAAAGATAATCTAATAGCTCTGTTTGACATAATATTTTTAGAGAGTTGTTAGTTTTTTATTTTAAATAGATAGCTCTTAAATAAAAAGTTGATTCATACAACTTTTTAATTTGTCAAGAGTTGTTAAAACTGTAAATTACTGATATAACCTCTAACCATATTATAATTTATTTAAATATGTTCTTTTAAGTCGTTTTACATCTGAACTTTATTAAAATATATCAAAAACTTTTATTAAAATTAACAATTTTTTAATAAACAGCTTAAAACTTACAGTTAACAACTTACAGCTTACGACTAGTTTTGCCAAACATAACTCATCTACTACGCGTACCAAAGGGCATTTTAGAATTTATGTATTTGTAATGAACATCATGCGCTAGCGTAGGCGTGAACAATAAAATCAGAAACGGTTATCAAACAGAGATCTAAGATTTACATACAAGACTTATCACAAAAGTTAATTATTCCTTGGTGCAAACAATTTTAAATTGGCCATGCCAACCTCATTTTGAAAAAGGAATAACACAGGGAGGTAAGATATGTTCCTTGATCTTTGGAGATCTGATCTCTATAAAAATTAGGGGTGAGCATGGTTTGGTTTGATTCGATTTTTGTATAAAACTGAAACCGAACCAATAAATTTTGGTTTTTGATTTTTAGGAATCATTCGGTTTCGGTTTTGTGTTTGTTTGGTTTTTCGGTTGTCGATTTACTTTTGGTTCGGTTTTTCGTTTTTTTGTTTCTATATGATTTATCGAGCTTCGCTTTTAAAAGTTAATAACAAGATTTTTACTAGTTGAAAGTTCGTTCTCGGTATCTCTTCGAATTGATTTCCTGTTAATTGTGTGAGATTAGTTGTTCTTGGTGAAACAAATATTTTTGGTTTTGGAAAATAAATGAGCAAGACTAAATAATAAATGACGAGAAATTAAAACAAGTTAAAATGAAAACGGTGCGATATTTAAAACTTTGAAAATAAATGACGAGAAATGAAAGGACATAAGATTAAAACTTAACAAAAAGTAAATGATGCAAATTAAAACTTAAACTAAAAGTAAAGCAAAAATAAAAATTCAAATAAAGAAAAAGGCGAGAAAAATAAAGCTTGAATATAAAAGACAAAAATACTTTAAACAGAAAATTCACAAAGAAATTTAGACAGAAACCTTCATTCGGAAGTTTTAAAACTTCCGGATGAAGCTTCCTTCATTCGGAACTTTTGACTTCCGGATGAAGGAGCATTCATGCGGAACTTTGGAACTTCCGGATGAAGGAGCATTCATTCGGAACTTTGGAACTTCCGGATGAAGGAGCATTCATTCGGAACTTTGGAACTTCCGGATGAAGGAGCATTCATTCGGAACTTTTGACTTCCGGATGAAGCTACCTTCATTCGGAACTTTTAACTTCCGAATGAAACACTTGGTCCGGAACTTTAGACTTCCGAATGAATGATTCTTGATCCAGAACTTCTGGGAAATGATAAGATACAGTAACAATGAACCCGAAGAACAGGGGAATGTACAGTAACACGAATCAATCCTTAAATTAAGCAGATTCAAACAAAATATTAAAACGAAACAACCAATAAGCATCAACTAACAATAATCAATCAAAACAAATCATCAAAATTAACAAACATAACCAAATTAATCAAAACCCACTTGATCAAAATCATAAAAACTCAAGAACATGAACAATGATGAACAAGAACAAATCAAACTAGAAAGGAAGAAGATGATGAATTAAAAGCTTAATTAAAAAGCATGGATTCAATAACAAAAGCTTAAACACAAATTAATCTAGAGAGAGAAAGCATGAATCTAGAGAGAGAAACTACCCTACTCCTAATCTAATCCTAAAAACTAACCCCCAACTCTCACATGTTGTGAGGGTGGTATTTATAGGAGAGGGGAGTGGTTGGTGGCTCCCTCTTTCTTTCCTTCTTTCTTGGTCCTCAGTCTTCCAGTCTTTCAGTCATCTTAAATTCTTCGACTTTTCAGACTTCGTCTCGGGATTTCTTTGAACTCGTCTTGTAATTTCTTTATAAATTAGACTTGAGTTCTTCGACTTTATTAAACGTTCGTCTTTGGACTTTTTCTTCGATAAATCTTCAGAATTGGTCTTGGACTTCCGTTCTTTTTCCACTTTTGATCTTTCGACTTCGTCTTTTGTCTTTTTCTTCAATAAAAGCCCGTGAAAGCCGTGTTTTCTCCACTTTTCACCTTCTCGACCCTGAAACACAATAAAAACAAAAACCACGCATAATTCCGCCATTTACGACATAAAATATACGTTTAGGTCCCGTTTTAATGTAATTAAGTGGTAAAAAAGATGGGTGTTTTCACACCTATCAAATCCCCTACACTTAACTATTGCAATGCCCTCATGCAATGCTTAGTGATAAAGCAAGGTTTACACTTTCCATCATAATCAACCTACCTTGGCCTTTATTAAACAACTAAGGAAAATAAAAAAGATAGAAAATAACAAGATGCAACGAGGAAGAAACATGTAAAGAAATCTAAGACTTACATTAGGGCTTGTGTGTCATGAATGTTTATCACCCTCAAGTTTCACGTTCCCCATGCCAAGCTTAAAAACAAGATCATTGTTAGTACAAGTTAGCATAGCAAACATTTACTCATGCGGTTCAATTAATCACTTAAACTCCCTTATTCCTATGGGTATCTCTTATGTTTTATTGATGTCTTGAATGATCACGAGGATGCATTGTTGACTTATTTCGATAATTTATTTAAGCTGAAAGCAAAGTAGGACGATTTGATCAATAGTTAGCTAAAGGACAAAATCTCTTAAAACTGCTTCTCAGGATATCAAAAAGTTCATATCTTGGCATAACTTGGTTCACGATTTGAGACCTTTCTCGGGCCGATATTTGGCATGTACTTCGTACTTCATATCTTGAGAGACGTGCTTGAGATAATGGTCTTCTCATCGTTCATAGAGTTTCTTCACTTGGAGACTTTTGAGAGGTACTCCAACTTAGTTGACCACGACTTCATGATTATTTCTTCAATCTCTAATTGGGATTTTGAGATACAACGATCCGCCTCCTTTTCGGACTTGGATCTATTTATCCTCATACCTTGTTAGGGTCTTTTCGGATAGACTTCTCCATCATCTTTATGGGAGTTGATTGCTTTTCGTCGTGAGTCTTGATCCTTCATATCGATTTTGGGAATAATGCTTTTCACATCACCTTGGATCTTCAGCAATAAAATCGAATCCTCATGCCTTGTTAGGGCCTTTTCGGACTCGCCAATCTTTGCGCCCCGCTTCATAAGTTATGCCTTGGCTATGAACTCTCGTCATTACCGAGCAACTTTTAAACGATCTTGGGCTAGAAGCTAAGTAACTTTTCAAATCGTACGACCTTACTTATTGCAGATAATTTATTAGCAAGTGATGGGAGAAAAAGATCATAATTAACTCACATAAGTTAATGAGAGAATACCAAACTTGTAACCAACTCTATCATTTCTCGTTCTCCACAATTTAAAATCTCAAGGAATAAGACTCATGGATGCTTAGCCTAATAAACCAATTAAGGTCTACATGGTTAAGGATACTAGCTAGAGTGAACTTGGATAAGCAAACTCGGGTTGAGTCAAAATATTCACAACGAGCCTAATATATCTAAGATATCTAAACTTGCTAAAACCATTTTATTAAAATGCTAGAAAGTAACAAAAATAAAGGAGACTACAACTAGGCCAAAATAGATTAAAAATTTTGAAAAATGTCTAAAAATTGATTTTCCGGTCAAAATGAGGGCACATACAAGGAAAAGACCACTTAACTTCGATAGAAGTCCCCCCTACACTTAATATAAACATTGTCCTTAATGTTTAAGCATGTGGGAGTAAACTCCCCTACACTTAGGACATTGTGCGCTTTGTTTAAATCTCGTTAAGGAAAAGACAACTAAAGAGATTCCTATTTTAATATTGAGAAATATAAAATAGTGAATCGAAAAGAGTTTAGGAAAGAACCGGGAAGAAGGGAACACGGAATCACGGTTCGTCAAAAGTCATCAAGAGTGTGTCTTTGAAGCTCTGATACCTGCACATGATAAGAAAGAGAACAAGAAACACCAACGGGGCTCCCCCTACACTTATGGTGAAAACAGGAAAGATAGATAATTGGGTTGCCTCCCAAAAAGCGCTTGTTTTTGTTAACCGAGTCACGAGCCTGACTCGTCCCCGAATTAAATGGTCCATGGGGGAGCCTCGAATGTAATACCGGGATCAAAGACCTTGTCCTCGTTCCCGGTTGACATCAACAAAGGAGAGGCGGGGGGATAGGTC